>CM056049.1:620893461-620951175 GCA_029574335.1 Rana kukunoris | reverse complement strand
CTTCTCACCAACATTACTGTGCAGGAGTGTTGGGTGGAGCAAGATGGCAGCAACGAAACATAACTTCCAGACGAGACCGCCACTGCCGTGTGTACCAAGATGGCTGCCGCTCCGGAGCTAGGCCGAAGCCAGAGACTTTCCTATAGCCGCACCCGAAAATTGAGGTTCATCCAGAGGTGAAATTAGATCTTTTTTCCCGATTAATCGTAGCTACAGACAATTCAGATATCCTTGTTTTCAATTCTGTGCACCATAAGAACGATCACAGCAGAAGTTATTTCACCTGATCGTTCTTACAGGTGACATCCCCCCCCCCCCCGCTAACATCTGGTGCTTCTCTGGGCTCTCCCGTGCCATCGAGGACCCGAAGAAAGAGTCGGCCGGATGACAACCATAGAAATTTCTGGCGACCAGATGGCCCTTGGAGGCCCGGGGTGTAGCGTTATGTCGTCACATCCGGCCATGGTTGTAAACAAAGCCACAATTGTGGCTGGTAAGCATGGGAACGTGAAGAATTATTTTTTTGAATTTAATGCTTTCCAGCCTGGAGAAAAGATGTGGGGTCTTACTTACCCCACATCTCTCCACAAAGGAGGACCTGTTGCAAACAATTCCTATTACAAGGGATGTTTACATTCCTTGCAAGAGGGATAAAAGTGATGTAAAAGTAAAACTTTGAAAAATGCCCCTGTCCCCAGTAGCTCGCACAGAGGCGAATGCACACGCAAGTCGTGGGATACACATATGTAAATGCCGTTCAAACCACATTGCTGCGTTGCGTTAGAGCGTGAGCAACAAATCTAGCATTAGACCTCCTCTGTACTCTAACTGGTAACCTAGAATTAAAAAATAAAAAATAAATAAAAAATAAAATACATTTTAAAGCATCGCCTATGGAGATTTTTAAAACGGAGGTTAACCCTGAAACAATTATATACATCCAGCATACTGCCGACATCTACAGTATGCTGGTATTTTGTTTTCTCTGTACATACGGTATTATAGTTCTTTTCACCCGGCTTCCGGGTTCTCACTCCCCCCGGGGAGTAGGCGTTCCTATGAAGAGGCATAGATGATTGACGACGTGCGGGTAAAGTGCGCCACGCGTGCCGAAAACAGCCTAACTGGGACTCTGCTCTATACGGCGCCTGCGCAGTCAGCGTATAGTGCCATAAAGAGCCGACCCCCAGCTCTGCTAGTTTCGGAACGTGTGACGCGCCTTACCCGCACGTGAATCATCTATGCCTCTTCATAGGAACGCCTACTCCCCGGGGGGAGTGAGAACCCGGGTGAAAAGAACTACAAGACCGTATGTACAGAGAAAAAAAAAAAGCATACTGTAGATGTCAGCTGAATGTAATGGTATATAGATGTTTTTTAGGGTGAACCTCCGCTTTAAGCACCGAAGTTTGGCACCATTACCTGAGTGTGTACAATTTTAAAGCGTGGCATGTTGGGTATACATTCACTCAGCGAAACATTAACCTTCACATTATACAAACAAATTCACCAACTTTACAGTTTTGTTAGTTTTTAATTCATGAAACTTTGTTGCGCAAATACCGTGCAAGATAAAAAGTTGCAACAACCGCCATTTTATTCCCTGGGGCAGGCATGTCCAAAGTCTGGCTCGCCTGGTAAATTTTGGCATGTACGTTTTGTGGCCCCCAATGAATCCCCGAGCGCCACAAAAGATTTAACATGCTTGCTGCCTTGGAGGGGACGGGACAAGTGCCGCACATGAGTATTTCCTGTTTACACAGCGTCTTGTGTAAAAGTCCCATCTCCTGTGCTGCCTTTGGACGACTTCGGTCCATCATAGGAGGCGGGACTCTACTGAGGGTTGTATATCTAAAAGAAACCAAGATAAAGCTTCTGCCATATGACTTACTTTGACTAAAATTTCTGCTAGAGCTCTCTTTGAAGGTCCACCTAAACCAGAGAAATACTTTCTGGAAACGATCACTATCTGGCTGCAATACTTCTACAGTGCACATATATATCCTAGTTTTAAATTGTAGTGTGATGTTCCCTCAATTACCATGCACCTAACCCCTAATACATACATACATACATACATACATACATATATATATATATATACACACACACACACACACACACACACACCCACACCCCCCTTTACATCATCCATACAGCCCTATTGGGGACGTGCAGACATGTGACCAGGACTGAGTGATCAGGATACACAATGAAAAGTAGAACTCCAGACTGGAAGAAATTACATCAGAGGTGACATAACCAACCCGCTTCCTGTGATCACTACATTATATGGGAGGACAGACATGAGCCCCCCCCCCACTTTATATACGAGGACAGACATGAGCCCCCCCCCCATTATATACGAGGACAGACATGAGCCCCCCCCCCATTATATACGAGGACAGACATGAGCCCCCCCCCCATTATATACGAGGACAGACATGAGCCCCCCCCCCATTATATACGAGGACAGACATGAGCCCCCCCCCCCCATTATATACGAGGACAGACATGAGCCCCCCCCCCCCATTATATACGAGGACAGACATGAGCCCCCCCCCCCATTATATACGAGGACAGACATGAGCCCCCCCCCCATTATATACGAGGACAGACATGAGCCCCCCCCCCATTATATACGAGGACAGACATGAGCCCCCCCCCCCCCCCCCTTTTATACGAGGACAGACATGAGCCCCCCCCCCCCCCCCCATTATATACGAGGACAGACATGAGCCCCCCCCCCCCCCATTATATACGAGGACAGACATGAGCCCATGAGCCCCCCCCCCATTATATACGAGGACAGACCTGAGCCCCCCCCCCCCCCCATCTGCCATATGACTTACTTTGACTAAAATTTCTGCTAGAGCTCTCTTTGAAGGTCCACCTAAACCAGAGAAATACTTTCTGGAAACGATCACTATCTGGCTGCAATACTTCTACAGTGCACATATATATCCTAGTTTTAAATTGTAGTGTGATGTTCCCTCAATTACCATGCACCTAACCCCTAATACATACATACATACATACATACATACATACATACATACATATATATATATACACACACACACACACACACCCACACCCCCCTTTACATCATCCATACAGCCCTATTGGGGACGTGCAGACATGTGACCAGGACTGAGTGATCAGGATACACAATGAAAAGTAGAACTCCAGACTGGAAGAAATTACATCAGAGGTGACATAACCAACCCGCTTCCTGTGATCACTACATTATATGGGAGGACAGACATGAGCCCCCCCCCCCACTTTATATACGAGGACAGACATGAGCCCCCCCCCATTATATACGAGGACAGACATGAGCCCCCCCCCATTATATACGAGGACAGACATGAGCCCCCCCCCCCATTATATACGAGGACAGACATGAGCCCCCCCCCCCATTATATACGAGGACAGACATGAGCCCCCCCCCCATTATATACGAGGACAGACATGAGCCCCCCCCCCCCATTATATACGAGGACAGACATGAGCCCCCCCCCCCATTATATACGAGGACAGACATGGCCCCCCCCCCCATTATATACGAGGACAGACATGAGCCCCCCCCCCATTATATACGAGGACAGACATGAGCCCCCCCCCCCCCATTATATACGAGGACAGACATGAGCCCCCCCCCCCCCCCCCATTATATACGAGGACAGACCTGAGCCCCCCCCCCCATTATATACGAGGACAGACCTGAGCCCCCCCCCCCCATTAATATACGAGGACAGACATGACCCCACCCCCATTATATACGAGGACAGACATGAGCCCCACCCCCCCATTATATACGAGGACAGACATGAGCCCCACCCCCCCATTATATATATGAGGACAGACATACATGAGCCCCCCCCCCCATTATATATGAGGACAGACATGACCCCCCCCCCCCCCCCATTATATATGAGGACAGACATGAGCCCCCCCCCCCAATATATATGAGGACAGACATGAGCCCCCCCCCCCCCCCCATTATATATGAGGACAGACATGAGCCCCCCCCCCATTATATATGAGGACAGACATGAGCCCCCCCCCCCCATTATATATGAGGACAGACATGAGCCCCCCCCCCCCCATTATATATGAGGACAGACATGAGCCCCCCCCCCCCCATTATATATGAGGACAGACATGAGCCCCCCCCCCCCCATTATATATGAGGACAGACATGAGCCCCCCCCCATTATATATGAGGACAGACATGAGCCCCCCCCCATTATATATGAGGACAGACATGAGCCCCCCCCCCCATTATATACGAGGACAGACATGAGCCCCCCCATTATATATGAGGACAGACATGAGCCCCCCATTATATATGACAGACATGAGCCCCCCCATTATAAATGAGGACAGACATGAGCCCCCCCCCATTATAAATGAGGACAGACAGGAGCCCCCCCATTATATGGGAGGACAGACATGAGCTCCCCCCTTCCATACCTGAGCGGATGGCCAGGCGGAGTGTATGTAGCGCCCCCCGGTGGTCTCCATCCTCCATCCTCCGGGTGATGTCTCGGTGTAGCCGGGTCCCGCCCGGGGGACACTTGTCGGTTATCTGTCGGAGGAGCACACAGCTCCGGTGGGGCGGGCGGCCCAGTTCTCCATGACACAGGCGGCAACGTCTCCGGTGCTCCCCCTTCAGGCAGTGCCAGCAATAGGTGTGTCCGCACTGCACGGTCACCGGTTCCCTCAGAAAGCCGTCACAGCCCGGACACACCAGCCTGGTCCCGCTGCCGTCCACACCGCCCCGCCGGTACTGCCGCAACAAGCACTCCAGCAGTCCGTCCAGCTGTAATGGTCGCGCCGTGTCCCGGGCCTCCTTCACAGCGGGAGTCACCCCACACATAGCTCCGTCCGGAGAGGCCATGACTAACTGTACCGGCCTCCGCTCATACCAGCCCGGAACTCTCGTCTATCTGCTTCCTTCACACACTCCTTACATAAAGACCAGCACGGCCGTCGCATCATGTGACCCGCCCCGACACTTCTCATTGGCTGCAGCGCACAGAAGGTTATAAAATACAGCGCGTCTGCCAGCCGCTTTCATAACACAGGAGGTCACGTCATTCATATAACAGCCAGTCAGTCTGTCTACACCCCACCCCCCCAACAACAACATTTACTAGTTATAGAGCTGCCTCTGTCATCGTGTCACCCATACTCTTATGTAACACAATGGACAGCCTGGCGCACAGCAAACCTTTCTCTCTTATAACCCCTGTCAGGTTTTATTTTACCATCTGTGTCCCATTGGGGAGATTTCCTTTCACTTCCTGTCCCATAGCCAAAACAGGAAGTAGTGGGGGGGGGGGAGATCCCTGGTTGTCACCAGAACTAGTGTCCCCATTGGAAGATATCGCTCTATGTTCCTGTTCTGATCACCACATAGTCAGAGAGGGAGGATCTCCCACATGGCAGCCACATACACTTTTATCAATCAAATTATTTTCTCATCAATAATCAATTTATAGCCAACATTAAAAGCAACTGATAATACCACACACAAGGAAGTGGAATTCAAACAACAGAAGTTACCACCATGCAACCTAATCCAACTGGTGGAAATATGATAAATTCATGGCTCAGCTAGCTCAGTGCTGTTGATTGATGCAAACAATCCATAATTCTCTGTTCTGGTTGACTGACTCTGTTTGATTGAAAATTATCTAAACCTAAAGTCCTAAATAAATCAGAAAGGCATTACATCCATTGTCGGGATCTCTCCTCTCCCCTGAAGCCGCTGCTGGGGAGAGGACATGACCGGACCGGCACACTCCCATAATAGGCGAGTATGACGTGACAGGCCTGGAACACTCCCATAATACGTGAGTATGACATGGCGGGACCGGAGCACTCCCATAACAGGTGAGTATGACATGACCAGAGCACTCCCATAATAGGTGAGTATGACGTGACGGGCCTGGAACACTCCCATAATACGCGAGTATGACATGGCGGGACCGACGCACTCCCATAATAGGTGAGTATGACATGACCGGAGCACTCCCATAATAGGTGAGTATGACGTAGCGGGACCGACGCACTCCCATAATAGGTGAGTATGACATGACCGGAGCACTCCCATAATAGGTGAGTATGACGTGACAGGCCTGGAACACTCCCATAATACGTGAGTATGACATGGCGGGACCGGAGCACTCCCATAACAGGTGAGTATGACATGACCGGAGCACTCCCATAATAGGTGAGTATGACGTAGCGGGACCGACGCACTCCCATAATAGGTGAGTATGACATGACCAGAGCACTCCCATAATAGGTGAGTATGACGTAGCGGGACCGACGCACTCCCATAATAGGTGAGTATGACGTGACGGGCCTGGAACACTCCCATAATACGTGAGTATGACATGGCGGGACCGGAGCACTCCCATAACAGGTGAGTATGACATGACCGGAGCACTCCCATAATAGGTGAGTATGACGTAGCGGGACCGACGCACTCCCATAATAGGTGAGTATGACGTGACGGGCCTGGAACACACTCCCATAATACGTGAGTATGACATGGCGGGACCGGAGCACTCCCATAACAGGTGAGTATGACATGACCGGAGCACTCCCATAATAGGTGAGTATGACGTAGCGGGACCGACGCACTCCCATAATAGGTGAGTATGACATGACCAGAGCACTCCCATAATAGGTGAGTATGACGTAGCGGGACCGACGCACTCCCATAATAGGTGAGTATGACGTGACGGGCCTGGAACACTCCCATAATACGTGAGTATGACATAGCGGGACCGGAGCACTCCCATAATAGGCGAGTATGACGTAGCGGGACCGACGCACTCCCATAATAGGTGAGTATGACGTGACCGGAGCACTCCCATAATAGGCGAGTATGACGTGACCGGAGCACTCCCATAATAGGCGAGTATGACGTAGCGGGACCGACGCACTCCCATAATAGGTGAGTATGACATGACCAGAGCACTCCCATAATAGGTGAGTATGACGTAGCGGGACCGACGCACTCCCATAATAGGTGAGTATGACGTGACGGGCCTGGAACACTCCCATAATACGTGAGTATGACATAGCGGGACCGGAGCACTCCCATAATAGGCGAGTATGACGTGGCGGGACCGGAGCACTCCCATAATAGGCGAGTATGACGTGGCGGGACCGGAGCACTCCCATAATAGGCGAGTATGACGTGGCGGGACCGGAGCACTCCCATAATAGGTGAGTATGACGTGGCGGGACCGAAGCACTCCCATAATAGGTGAGTATGACGTGGCGGGACCGGAGCACTCCCATAATAGGTGAGTATGACGTGGCGGGACCGGAGCACTCCCATAATAGGTGAGTATGACGTGGTGGGACCGGAGCACTCCCATAATAGGTGAGTATGACGTGGCAGGACCGGAGCACTCCCATAATACGTGAGTATGACGTGGTGGGACCGGAGCACTCCCATAATAGGTGAGTATGACATCACCAGACTGTAGCACTCCCATAATAGGTGAGTATGACTTGACGGGCCTGGAGCACTCCCATAATAGGTAAGTATGACGTGACGGGCCTGGAGCACTCCCATAATAGGCGAGTATGACGTGGCAGGACCGAAGCACTCCCATAATAGGAGAGAGTATGTCGTGGTGGCAGGGCACCGGACGTAGCACTCCCATAATAGGTGAGTATGACGTGGCGGGACCGGAGCACTCCCATAATAGGCGAGTATGACGTGGCGGGACCGGAGCACTCCCATAATAGAAGAGTAGGGATGAGCTTTGTGTTTGAGTAAAAGACAGAATCACCTTTAAAGCACTCCTGTCTAAACGCATATAGATGTACTCCCATAATGGGAAGACGTGGCCCCACCATTTTTGTTGCGAAAAAAAATTAATAGATCCCCATTCCCAATCGAGTTCTGCGATCCCACCTACTCAAACATCATAAATACAGATTACCGAAAAGCCAGATACAAGTCCAAAGGAGATAGAAAATTTGCGGTCCAAGATCCCAGACTATGGACCGCTTTACCAACCAGCATTCGGTTGGAGGAGAACCACTTAGCATTCAGGAGAAAGATCAAGACTCATCTATTTTGATACCAAAGGAGACAGGAACAACAAGCGCCCAGAGGCGATTTAGTTTGCATGTGCTGCGCTATATATAAGTTTTCATTCATTCATTCATTCATTCATTCATTCATTCATTTATTCAAACCCATGTTCGATTGTTCGACGAATTGCGAACAAGCATGCACTATGACCCACGTGCTTTGGCCAATCACAGCGAGATAAGAACAGAGAGCCATAATTCGCCAAAGCCAGGGTGGCTTTGGTCAAATATGTCTCAGGGGGTTTAGTACATGCCCCACACTATATAAGGCCACCTGCGTGGCGGCCTTGTGTAGTATGTTGCGGCGGCAGAGAGAGAGAGAGAGAGAGAGACACAGTGTCTTTTAATTTAAGTTAGATAGAGCAGGCAGGCGAGTCAGTTAGCTGCAGTTACAGTGTATGCAGTATATATATATATCCATCCCAGGTGTTATGTGTGTAACCCGGTAGCCCTGCTGGATTAGATACCTGGCTCCCGATTGCACAAGACAGCCGAGAGAGGCACCGGTCGCAGAGGGAACCCCCGGACCCCCTCCCACGCTTGTAAAAGCCCTCCAGCGGCTCATCAGCCGCTAGATGGCCTTTACCGGATAGGGAATCACTAGCTGCAGACTTCATCCCGGTACAACCACTGAAAGTTCACGACATCATATGACATCCTCCTTGCAGAAAGTGGCATAGATTTGAACGGCTTCCATTGAAATACATGGGCTGCGACTTGTCATTAGACTTTGTTTGTTCAAAGTCACATGACAAGTCGCACAAGTGCGAATGGAGCCTTAAAGTCAATTCACACAAGAAAAATGGCAAAGCCCACCAATAATCCCAGCAAGCAGGCCAGGGCCAGGGCCAGTAATACACATAGGTGATTGCATCTGCTTTTTAGAGTAGTAGGCACAGTACTAAGTGATAGCATAGGATGGAATCAGAGGCAATAGCGGATTAAAGAGTGAGCCGAGGTCAGCAGCGAGTGGGCAGCACAGTGCCAAATCACAAGTTGAATGAAGGTCGAGGTCAGGAGCTAGTAAGCAGCAGTACAGAGCAGACTCCAAAAATCAGGTCAGGAGAAAACAGGGTCAGTAATGGAAAGTATACTATATATAGGGCACAGGTCAGAACACACGGCACAAGCTGAAGACCAGTCAGCACTGAAACTCAGTTAGACCCCATTCACACCGGCTCAATGTGCTTATGCACTTTTTTGCACTTAAAGCGGAGCTCCACCCAGGAAAACAACATTTTGCCATGTTTAAAAAAAAAAAAAAAAAACCTGAAAAAAAAAAAAATACTCACCCGAAATAGCTGTTGCTATGCGGAAGTCCGTAATCTGCCTCACCTGCACCGCGGTCCGATTTCTTCTTGTCCTTCTCCTTGTGAATGGGGCGCGCTGCTTTCTGGTAACTGTGTGTGTTCTCAGAGAGCAGCGCGCCCATTCACAAGCCCGCGTGAGACTCGCGCAGGCACAGTAGGAAACGGGCAGTGAAGCCGTACGGTGAATGGTGGCGCGGGACTCGGAGCGATCTCGGGACCGGCATCGGGGGGGGGCCATCAGCGCGGGCGCCTAGGACAGGTAAGTGTCCTTATTTAAAGTCAGCAGCTACACTGTTAGTAGCTGCTGACTTTAAAAAAAAATGTTTTTGCGGCTGGAGCTCCGCTTTAAGCGCATTTTTCTTTATACCTTTGTAGTGTGAAAGCATATGGCAGTCCATTCACTACACGTAACAAATGTACCAAAGTAGTTTCTGAAATGTATTTGCGCAGTGAGCCTTGCGTGTTTTTACATTGCATGTCTTTTCACGTTTTCTGTGCATTTTGTCAACAAATCATTCTCCTTAGGTAGCCGTTACAAAATAAAAGCTAAGCAAGCATGATGTATGTTTTGACTCCTTTTCTGCAGGCATTCCTGGAATGCACGGGTGGGAATGGGGCCTTGGAACATCCACAAATAGACCATCCTGTGCCAATGTCTGCCTGCACTTCTGTGTGTACACATGTGCCTAGCCATAACTCTGTGGAGCGGCGCAAGCTAAGATATGCACATGTTTCCAAGCCAGCTACCTAAACAGGAATTCCCTGATACAACTAGAGAAAAACTACTCCTGGAAAATCAAAATAAACTTTAAGGGTCACTAAAAGAAAAAAATTTTTTTGCTGAAATGAATGTTTACAGGGTATAGAGACATAAAAGTTAACAGATTCCTTTTCAAAATGATTAAAAATAGATAAAAATCAATCATATAATGTGCATGCAGGCTTGTTTCACTTTTGAACTGGCTTCATGTTTCTGCAAAGTAGAAATAGACACACAGAACAAAAACAAACAAATCCAGGGCAGTGTTTTGTTTTTAAAATGAATCTGATTGGTTCTGGGAAGTTTTAGACACACAGTAATGACAGCTTAAACCATCGTGAGAAAGCTCCCAGTATGGTGCTTATAAGGAAACAGACAAGCAGGAAGTGTGGAGAACAGAGCAGGTTAACAGCAACTTCAAAGCAAAAACAAACAATAAGGACATGAAACCAGTACTGCAGTAAGGTAAGGGAAGCTATTTAGCTAAAAAAAAAAATTCCTTTAGTGACCCTTTAATTTAGGGCCCTATCAAGTGTACTGGTAATAAATAACACATGTGTGGTCATATTGTATGCCGCAGAAGCCTCTTATGTTCTAAAATGTATTTGTATTATTTGGGTGTCTACTATTGTAAAACGATAGATGGTTTGAATCCTGCTTAACCAGTCGATATTTGAACCATGTATGGGCAGTCTGAATTAATCCAAATTTATCGATCAACTTGGGTACAAGCAGCCTGCCAGATTTTAGATGTAACTATTGCTAGCAGCTGTTATAGAGAGATGACTGTGTTGATGGGAGAATTGAGTGATTTCTTTCCTGCAACAAAGAAAATTGCTCCATCTATGGCCGGCCTTACTTAAAAGAAATATGGAATCCCATTTTTATTTTACAGAGGGAAGTGTACAGTCTAAGCCAGGGCCGATCCTAGGCAGGGTGCACAGGGTGCATTGCACCCAAGTGCCTGCAGAGGTGGGGGCGCCAAACATCTAACAGACTCTTTAACAGAAGCCCTCTCTGTGTCCATCACAGAGGCCCCCCCCTTCAGGTCCCAATAAAGTACTCTGCTTCTCTTCCTGTATTTTGTTTATTGTTAAGGGATCATGTAAGGATCCCAGGGTAATGAAGACTTTGTGGGGGAGCATTTCTGTGGTTGAGTCATTGCCATAGAAACGTTTGTAATGGGGAGGAGTTGGTAAAATGACGACATCTATGTAGGGGCGCCAGAAATATTTCTGCACCCAGGCGCCTGTGACCCTAGGATCGCCCCTGGTCTAAGCGCATATAGTATAATCATTTGGCAGCCTAGAGTGCCTTTTACATATATGTTTAGGGGCTATAAATGTAAGTAAGCAGCTCCCTGCGTAGTATGCCAAGAAGATAACCGCAGAACCATGCAAGCCACGTAGGTAGAAGTGGGTGAAGAAGTTTGTTGGCTGATTTAAAGACTGTAGTAGGGACAGGGGTGTTGCCACTATTGTAAAAGACCTGGGACACCCTTGGGCACCTTGAAGTATCCAATGATGTGCCATAGCTCTCTGATGTGAACACTTCCTCCCACATAGACACATATATCCCACAAGGTCCTACACGGTCAACTAAAATATCCGAAAACACGATTATGGTATAAAAGTATGCAGAGAGATAATTTATCATTAAAGTTTATCCAAAGTCAAATAATTTTTCTTAGTTTAGGTTAGAGTTGGGAGATGTTAAGCTTCAAGCACATGCGTGCATGTGACTGTAAAGCATAAATAGCAGGTGTATTTCCATGCCACAGGCACAGCTGCAGTATACAGCTGCCAATAGAAATAAATGGCTAGCTGGCTTTACGCCTTGCTTGGGTGGACTTGGGCACAGACATAAATCCCTATATGCATGCAAGCTGCGTTCAGGGATTTATGTGCATGTGTGAATCTACCCAAATATGGCATATACCTACAAACAGATAGCGTACAACTATTTATTACTACGAATGGCACCTGCTGTAAACTGCAGATCTTTCCCCAGGGTGTGGAAATATGCCTGCAATTTATGTTGTATATGCAACGCGTATAACTTCTGAACGTGGCTAAGGCTTGCATACCGGCCCTATGGAAGCAGGAATCACCTCCCTAGATTTCTCTTTGGCTTACTAAGATAGCTGATATACAGTGCGGAAAATAAGTATTTGAACACCCTGCTATTTTGCAAGTTCTCCCACTTGGAAATCATTGAGGGGTCTGAAATTGTCATCGTAGGTGCATGTCCACTGTGAGAGACATAATCAAAAAAAAATATTCCAGAAATCACAATGTATGATTTTTTTAACTATTTATTTGTAGGATACAGCTGCCAATAAGTATTTGAACACCTGAGAAAATCAATGTTAATATTTGGTACAGTAGCCTTTGTTTGCAATTACAGAGGTCAAACGTTTCTTGTAGTTTTTCACCAGGTTTGCACACACTGGAGGAGGGATTTTGGCCCACTCCTCCACACAGATCTTCTCTAGATCAGTCAGGTTTCTGGGCTGTCGCTGAGAAACACAGAGTTTGAGCTCCCTCCAAAGATTCTCTATTGGGTTTAGGTCTGGAGACTGGCTAGGCCACGCCAGAACCTTGATATGCTTTCTTACAGAGCCACTCCTTGGTTATCCTGGCTGTGTGCTTCGGGTCATTGTCATGTTGGAAGACCCAGCCTCGACCCATCTTCAAAGCTCTACCTGAGGGAAGGAGGTTGTTGCCCAAAATCTCGCAATACATGGCCCGGGTCATCCTCTCCTTAATACAGTGCAGTCGCCCTGTCCCATGTGCAGAAAAACACCCCCAAAGCATGATGCTACCACCCCCATGCTTCACAATAGGGATGGTGTTCTTGGGATTGTACTCATCATTCTTCTTCCTCCAAACACGGTTAGTGGAATTATGACCAAAAAGTTCTATTTTGGTCTCATCTGACCACATGACTTTCTCCCATGACTCCTCTGGATCATCCAAATGGTCATTGGCAAACTTAAGACGGGCCTTGACATGTGCTGGTTTAAGCAGGGGAACCTTCCGTGCCATGCATGATTTCAAACCATGACGTCTTAGTGTATTACCAACAGTAACCTTGGAAACGGTGGTCCCAGCTCTTTTCAGGTCATTGACCAGCTCCTCCCGTGTAGTCCTGGGCTGATTTCTCACCTTTCTTAGGATCATTGAGACCCCACGAGGTGAGATTTTGCATGGAGCCCCAGTCCGAGGGAGATTGACAGTCATGTTTAGCTTCTTCCATTTTCTTTTTGTTTACAAACGGTTTATTGAAAAATAAGTCTCAATACAGTTATGAAGTACAGTGGCAAGAGGTACAAAAACAAATAAAACATATGTACATTATTATATATATATATATATATATCAGCAGTAAGCATCTGTGAAACATAGACATAGCAGTAAATCAAGAGGAGAAGATATAGGTCCTGTTAAGTATAAAAGGTCATTCACTAGCAATATATAGTGACAAAATGGTCTAACGAATTAGTTTAATGGCCAATGGGAGAAAAAAAAAAAAAAAAAAAGGGGGAAGATAATAGACTCAAATCTTTATTCAATGAATTAACAGACTTAGGTCCCATGGTTTCCATTTTTGATCGTATAAGTCCATAGTATCATATAAGGTGTGGTGAATGCGTTCTGCTAGTTTGATGGACAACATACGATCCATAATTTGGGACCATGGCACTGTAGCGGAACGCCAGTTGAGAGCTATGGCCCAGTGTATTGATGTGAGCAAGGTGTGTATTAACCTAGTGTGGGCTATAGGAATGTCAGGGATAGGATAAAAAAGGAGACATAATTTAGGTGTTAGTTCTATTCTTCTACCTGTTATCTGTTCTATTTTGATACTGAGTTGTTGCCATGTATTTTTGAGGTGTGTGCAGTCCCAGAAGGTGTGTATAAGGGAGCCCTGGTCTGGGCAGCCTCTGAAACACAAGGGAGAGATTTCAGGATAGAATGAGTTAATTCTATCAGGGGTGAGGTACCATCTATGTTGAAGTTTTATAGCGGATTCCCTAATAGAGGCTGTTTTGGTGCATTTTCTTAGGTTATTTGCCATGCTGTCCCATTGTTCTGTGGAAAAGGATTCATCTAGATCTGACTCCCATTGCAACATTTGGCGTGTTTTGTCTGGTAAATTGTGTTCATTTAGGTTTCTGTACATTCTAGATAGCAAGCCCCTTTCTCGAGGTGAAGTAAGACACATATTTTCAAATATTGTGAAGGGGGTTTGGAGGTTGAGAGAGAAGTTTTTTTGATAGAATTGTTTGATATTGTTGTAGTCTGAGAGATCAGTATCTTTGAGTTTATATTCTGATTGCAAATCTAAGAATGTGCGAAAAGTATTGTTTTTAGTGAATGCTTTGAGGTTAGATAGATTGAGGAGTTGCCAAAGAGAGTATTGGTTAGAGTGTAGGTCCGGGGGGGAAAATAGGGGGTCCCCCAGGAAGGAAGCTAGGGGGGGGAGTTCTGAGGATAAATTAAATTTATGTTTATGTCTGTGCCACAATAGTAGGTCCTGGTGTACCACTCTGTTGAGGCTGCCCATTCTTTGTGTTTTAATAGATTTGGACCATAGGAGGCCTTGGAGGTGGAACGGTAGGACAGACTGTTCCTCAAATTCTAGCCACGGGATATGATTGGAGGGTGCGTACCATTGTGCGAGTTGTGTATACCTGGCTGAGAGATAGTATAGCCATAGGTTGGGAATACCCAACCCGCACTTCGATTGAGGTCTAAACATTAGTGCATAACCAAATCTGGCTTTTTTATTTTGCCATATGAATTTATTTATATCTCTCTGTACAGAGTCTAGAGTGCTTTTAGGTACCAGGATAGGGAGCGATCTAAAGAAGAACAGTAGTTTTGGCAATATAACCATCTTGGTGGCAATTATCCTACCCATAAAAGATATATGGAATACTGACCAGGCCTTGAGTAAGTCTCTGATGTTTTGGAGTAATCTAGGGTAATTTTTGTGGTATAGGGTTTTGTAGGACGGGGTGATATGAATGCCCAAATAACGAAAGGATTCCAAACTCCACTGAAAGGAAAATTTCTCTTTCAATGAGGCAGTCAAATCGGGGGAGCAATTAATTGGGAGGGCAGAACATTTAGATAGATTTATGCTTAAACCTGAGAGGTCGTGAAACGTATCCAACGTCTCGATTAGGATTGGTAGCGAAATTAACGGATCAGTGAGGAATAAGAGGACATCGTCCGCGTAGAGACTTAGCTTGAATTCTTTCGAGCCTTTAGTGTACCCTTTAATATCGGAGTTACTGCGGATGGCACAAGCAAGGGGCTCGATGGCTAGGGCAAATAGAAGAGGGGATAAGGGGCAGCCTTGTCTTGTGCCCTTACTTAATGGGAAAAATTCAGAGTTATGGCCGGGGAGCTTGATACGGGTATGTGGGTCGTGGTATAATGCTTTAAATCCATGTAGAAATTCATCACCTATACCATATCTGGGGAGTAGTGAGTCTAAGTAGGACCAACTAACGCTATCAAAAGCTTTATGAATATCTAAACTAAGTAGAAGGGTGGATCTAGCGTGGAGGTTGGAATCTTGAATGATGTTTGTTGTTAATCTTATATTATCTGTAATTTGCCTGTCTGGGATAAAACCTGATTGATCAGGGTGGATAAGGGGTGAGATGGCTGAGGCCAATCTGTCTGCTAATATTTTGCCGAAAATTTTTAGGTCATTGTCTTTAACTGAGATCGGACGGAAGTTCTGGGGGGTTGAATGATCTTTGTTTGGTTTTGGAAGGAGAGACATATTAGCAAGGAGCATTTCAGAAGGGAATTGATTGCCTTTTAGGATGTGGTTGAACAAACTCATAAGGTGGGGAATTAATACTGGTGCAAATTTTTTATAGTAGGATGAGGAAAAGCCGTCGGGACCGGGGGCTGTGGAGGTCTTTAAAGAATTTATGATCTTGCCTATTTCTGTTTCAGAGCAGGGTGCATTCAAGGCCTCTTTTTGTTGGGTTGTAAGGGAGGGGAGCGGGATTTCATCAAGCCATTGCGTCGAGGATGGTTTCGGTGTGTTTTTGTGGAGATGATAGAAGTTTCTTGTAAAATTTCAAAAAGACCTCCATGACTTCTTTAGGATGGGAAATTAGGTTGCCTGCAGAGTTTCTCAGTTTATAGGTATGGGGGGGTTTTGTGGATTGGTTTAGTTTCCTGGCAAACATGGTGGAGGTAGAGTTACTATGTAAAAGGAACTTAGCTTTAGACCATCTAAGGGCTTTTTCTGTATCTGAGGTTAGTAGAGTGTCTAGGACCGTGCGTTTCTCTTGGATATGTTTTAATATATCATTGGAGGGGGATTGATTATATTTGTGATATAGTTTATCTAGGTCTCTAGTTATTGTTTTTATATCTGTCAGCTTATTCCTGTTTTTAATCGAGGCCAACTTAATAAGATGGCCTCTCATGACCGCTTTGTGGGCCATCCAAAGAGACGTGGGAAGAATGTCAGGGGAGGAGTTAAGAAGAAAATATTCCTCCATTTTGGATGTTAGCTGTTGGATATTCAGATAATCTGTTAGTAGTGCATCATTGATGCGCCATTTGTGAGGGGTGTCAGCGAGGCCAATTTTAGAGGTGGTGAAAGATACAATCTGGTGATCTGACCAGGGACAAGAATGGATGTCTGCTTTTGATGAATTAGCGACTAGGATTGGGGTGCTAAAGATGTAATCTAGTCTAGCAGAGCAATCATGAGGGTGAGAGTAAAAGGTGTAATTTTTGATGCCCACGTTGTGGGCCCGCCACGTGTCAATGAGTTGGTGGGTGAGTAGTATGCGATTTAACGTTTTAGGGAAGGCTTTGGATGAAGGTGCTACTTTGCTTCTATCTAGGGATGAGTGAGCGGCTAAATTAAAGTCTCCACCCACAATCATATGGGGGGAGGAGTATTTATCTAAAGTGTCAAAAAACTTTGAGAAAAATGTTGCATGAGCTTCATTGGGTGCATATACCGAGGCTATTGTGATTAGACGTCCTCCTATAGAGCCCTTAATGATCAAAAAACGACTTTCTGGGTCTCTGAAGACACTATGGGTTTCAAAGATAACTGAATTTTTGATAAAGATGGCAGTTCCTCTTTTTTTGGAATCGAAAGATGTGAAATAGAATTGCCTATAAGTTTTGTCAAAAAATTTGGGATGCTTGGATACAGCGAAGTGGGTTTCCTGCACTAATATTATGTCGGCACCCAGTCTTTTATAATGACGGAAGGCCTTTTTCCTTTTTTGGGGAGAGTTTATGCCATTGGCATTATGGGAAATTACCTTCAATTCCATTTATAGTGTAAAAATAAAGTTCTGTGGGATGACATATAGTGATAGTGGTTGGCACTGTCTGTGTCATGGGGTTTGGAAATGTGAGGCCGTGACAGATAGGTTGTATACCAAGAGTACAAACCCGCAATCGCATTGTGTGTATCTACTAAGTATAAAGAAACATGTGATAATGTAGCATTAACCTTAGTTGAGAAATACTTGCCAAGTCTATAACTAAACACTTTGTTATTACTGCGAGACTTGAGTGTAATAAAGCACAATAAAATGAACCGTACAAACATTATTACTGTAATTATAAAGCAACTAATCATGTAATAAAACTGTGAACATTGAGTAAACCAAAAAAAGGGGTCAAACTGAAGAGAACGGTTTGACAAAAAAGTAGTAACCTTTGGATCTGGGAGTCCAAAGCTCGCCTCCGGAGTCCTGCCAAAAAAAAAAGCAGAAAGTATGATCAAAGGCACAAAAAAGCGTGCCGTAAGAGTCATACTGAGACTCCAAAAGTGAGAGGGGGGTCAATTTAGCGGGGGAGGAGAGACCGAGTTACTCTCCATGTATTTGTAGCGAGAGCTATCTAATGGTAGTAAGGGGAGAGTGTAAGAAGAGAGAGGGAGAGAGAAACATAACACAAAAAATTTTTTCCTTGCCTCTCCCCCATCTCCTCTCCCACTCCTGAATTAGTCCGGTGCGAGTTGTCTGAATCTACTGACCCCGGTGGTGGGGGGGATAGAGAAAACTTTTTCCTTGGGGGGGGGGGGGAGAAGTCATATCGGAAATTTCCTGAAAGAGTGAAGATGCTTAAGGCGACTCCCCTACTTTAGCAAAGCCCAGGATAACGGGCAACAGTTAATACTAGAATGTGAGCTAATTCCCTTGATTGCATTGAAGGTTCAAAACGTAATGGATAGTTGAGTGTGGATGTTCGGCGGTGAAATGTTATATAGGGGAGCCAGAAATTAATACAGTCCTTAAAGGAGTCTAAGGTGGAGCCAAGGTATCATTTGCGGGTCAGTAAAAGTATAGATTAGAGAGAGAGAGAGAAAAAAAAAAGGAAAACTAGAGAACCCATCAGCTTCTTGTAACTTTCACGGATTTGCGAATCTCAAAGTTGATCTCATCCTTCTTTGATCGTATCTTGAGGACGGGGTGGCCCAGCTTCTTCCATTTTCTAATGATTGCTCCAACAGTGGACCTTTTTTCACCAAGCTGCTTGGCAATTGCCCCGTAGCCCTTTCCAGCCTTGTGGAGGTGTACAATTTTGTCTCTAGTGTCTTTGGACAGCTCTTTAGTCTTGGCCATGTTAGTAGTTGGATTCTTACTGATTGTATGGGGTGGACAGGTGTCTTTATGCAGCTAATGACCTCAAACAGGTGCATCTAATTTAGGATAATAAATGGAGTGGAGGTGCACATTTTAAAGGCAGACTAACAGGTCTTTGAGTGTCAGAATTCTAGCTGATAGACAGGTGTTCAAATACTTCTTTGCAGCTGTATCATACAAATAAATAGTTAAAAATTCATAAATTGTGATTTCTGGAATTTTTTTTTTTGATTATGTCTCTCACAGTGGACATGCACCTATGATGACAATTTCAGACCCCTCCATGATTTCCAAGTGGAAGAACTTGCAAAATAGCAGGGTGTTCAAATACTTATTTTCTGCACACTGTACATGCCATGGAAAATATTACTGAAACTATGCAAGGTAAAGAAGATACATATAACAAAAAATGGACCAGCTGGTCCCTTTTTTACCTGTTCCAAGGACTATGGGCATGCACTAGTGGAGGGGGAATACGTCGCCCCCCCCCCCTTTTTCTTCTTCTTTTGTCTCCCTTTCCCTCTTTTTCTTTCTCTTTTTTCTCCATATATTGATTTATGTTATAACTGTGTTTTGTGTTTTCTTTTTAGATCATCGTATAGTTAGAACGGCAGACACCTGAGAGTCTGTTAATTTAGTTATTATAATGCAAAGAATATGACTTTCAGATTTTTTTATTTTGTCTGACAATTTAGGAATTGTAGGAATTAGTAATTATTTCTCTTATGTTCTGCCTGTATGAAAAGCATTTTTTTTTGTTTAAGTAAAATAAAAAGAGTATTAAAAAATAAATAAAACAAGGTGTCGACCAAAAAGAAGCAGCAACTTCTATTCACTTCAATAGCCTGGCCTATGCGTGACACACAGACCCATGTGAAAATAGCCTGCACAAAATCGCAAGCAGAATTGCGAGTGTGGCAGGCGCAGCACTATGAAGTGCCTCATGCGCTGTGGCATTAGAAGAATTGTGATATCTCTGACTTTTCAGAGACTGACTGTCTATTACTCTGAAATTCCTCTATTGCCGTTCTATGGAAGCAGTAGGTTTAAAGAGCACACCAAATGCTTTATTAACTTCACTTCTCTTCATATAAAATACTGCTGCTTTGCAGCAGACAGTCCATGTACAAAAAACATGTGATTAATAAAGTATAAAAGAAAATGGTGGTTCAAATATTCAATCTTGTCATTTAACATAAGATGGTGGATATATTTCTCTCTTCAGTATTTACTCTCTCTCTCTGTAAGTCATTAAAGCATTCTCTGATTTCTCTGAAAGGTATAACTGTGGTTTGCAACTTGGTTTGCATGGTTGCTTTTGCAGGGTTAGCTTAGTTGGGTTTGGTTTGTGAATTAGTTCGTGACTTAGTTGTTCGGTGGAGGTATAGTATGGTATGATGAGTGGTGGAACTATAAGTGAACACACAGCTAGATCAGTATTCATTTCTAATCATACTATTTACAATAAGAACATATATCTACAGTAACTGTGTAACGTACCTATTTTGCCCTGTTGCTTCCATAAAACTGCTTTGGCCTTGTGTCTGTTCTGCTGTGTCTCTGTGGTGGAATAATCTAGCAGCACACGGAGTATTAGGAACCTCCCAGACAGAGTGTTTGTAAAGCTGGCTGTGATAGGTCAAGACTCTGCTCAATGTGAGATTAGCTGTGATTGGGCAAAGGCTTCTGATGAGTCACAAAAGCTTAACTCTATGCTTTCTGGCATGAATTCAGCTGCGTTATTCCTTACCTCCTGCTGCCATACAAACAAATGACTCTTAAAGGCATATTTTTTCTTTTGTTTCTGTGAACACAACATACAACTGTTATATGACATCCAAGTATAAAATCACAGTGAATAACTTTTCCTTTGTCTCTCACATATAAACATGTGCCCTACATTAGGTTCTTAGCAGGCTTAGCTGTATATACATGTAGGTTATATTAGCTACATAGGATAGGTTCTAGCTGGCCAGCTACAGTTCCGCTATGCAAAGACTGAATGGGGAATTTATATGAATTAACAGCTTCCAATATCGGATACCTATTGCAGATGTTAGTCTGTAAATGTACAGTCACTTTGTGAGCACTTTTACCTTGTAAAACTAGTGGTGAATGCATCACTGTGCTGTGTAAACACTGTGTAGAGAACATGGCTTTGGCAGGGACTCAGCAGGCCCCACCCACCACAGGCTGCTTGTGTTAAACTACAGGAGGGGGCGGAGACAAGACCAGCTACCCTGCACAAGGAGAGAGGGAGCAGCAGTGATTGGTCTTCATTGAAGGAGGCTCCTGTACAGAGGCAAGGTTTCATGCTGGGTTGGTGCACAGACGTGGAAAAAATACACAAAGTACATGAATGTAGCAAAGAAAGTGGTAAGGGAAAGGGAGGGGTGGACTGGGGAAGTTGAGGGGATAGTGATAAAGAAGGTACCAATACTTGCAGTAAACCGACAACACCTTATCTATCTCTATCGAGACCCCCAGTAGTGACCAATGACAACCTCAAACTGGAAATCATTAATTTGTCATCTTATGCTTTGAGCCAATCCGAGGAAGAACTCCTCGGTTTAGGCCTAAACTTTTGCCCTAACCAAGTTACTAACAAATTCAATCTCATCAAGGATTTATATCTTTTTGCTAGGAAATTAACCCTAAAATTTATGTATGATAAAGGAAAGGAGGGAGAAACAGGAGGAGATCGTTAACCAGGAAATCTGAAAAGACTTCACAGTAGCAGACTTCAGGGCTTTAAAAACCCTCATCTCACTATTAGATGAAAATGAGGGACCCCTGCCTCAGGAAGAAATACCTGAGACCCCCGAATCAAAGGGGGAAATGGTACAATTATCAGTATACAGAAGAGACATTGAAATGTTAGAAAAAGCTGTAAAAAAGAAGTCACTCAATTTCCCCTCATTACATACCAACTCTAATGTATGGGCGTTCCTTGTCCAGACTATCAAGGAAGTGGAAAATCTTCCACTCGTCAGACTTAACAACCACAAATTTAACTCCATACATTATAGGGCCTTAAATACACTAAGCAAAAGGGCAGAAGTCATTATAAAACCCTCAGATAAAGGGGGTAATGTAGTTATCATGGATGATCTAAAATATAGAAACATGTGTTGGGACATATTAAAAAACCGAACCTGGTATAGACCAATCAATGAAGACGTAATTGACAGATTCAACCAACAATTTAACTACATATTACAGGCAGCTCTAATGGATGGTTCTATTACTAAATCCATCTTTGATGGAATTCAAGTCCCTCACCCCAAAACAC
The DNA here is from genome assembly GCA_029574335.1 of Rana kukunoris. NCBI lineage: Eukaryota > Metazoa > Chordata > Amphibia > Anura > Ranidae > Rana > Rana kukunoris. The sequence continues at coordinate 620,929,027 of CM056049.1, read as the reverse complement.
CCACGTTCTATGCACTTCCAAAGACGCACAAAAATTTAATACACCCTCCGGGACGCCCAATAGTGTCCGGCATGGGTTCAAAAACCGAACGCGCTAGCAAATTTATCGACCAGTATTTGAGACCCCATGTTGCCACACTGCCCTCTTACATACAAGATACACCTGATCTACTAAGAACCCTGGATGGTCTCACCGTACCACCCGGGTGCCTCCTAGTCTCTATAGACGTGGAAGCTCTCTATTCATCGATTCCTCACAGTAAAGGATTACAGGTAGTTTCCACTTTCCTGACAGAAAGGGGTCCCAAAATGGAAAAACTTAATAGATTTGTGTTAAAAACATTGGGCCATATCCTTACCAAGAACGTTTTTTCTTTTGATGGGTCCCACCTCCTCCAGGTACAGGGAGTCGCTATGGGCACATCTTGTGCGCCATCTTATGCGAACCTGTACCTGGGGGGGTGGGAACGGGAACTTTTTTCTTTGGAACATCATTTGCTTCTGCTAGTGCTTGGTTGGTTCCGATATATAGATGATGTGTTCATGTTATGGGCAGGAACAGTTGAGGATCTAATGAGCTTTATGCAACTCCTAGACACCAATAGTTATAATCCCAAGTTCACCATGAACTTTAATGTGTCTGCTATTGCCTTCCTCGACATCTTGATATATGTCGACGAGGCCAATAACATTCAAACATCACTATATCGGAAGCCAACGGCTGGAAACACTCTGCTACATGCAGCTAGTGCCCACCCGGCGCCACTCATTCGAAGTTTGCCGAAATTGTTCCAACAATGAAAAATTCAAACTAGAGTCGGATATGCTATATGTTAGACTACTCAACCGAGGATACAGCAGGTCTTGCCTCAAGAAGGCTTACAATAGAGTTGCAGGAAAAGAAAGAGCCACTACCCTACTCAAAAGCGACACTAAGCAAGTTGACAATGAGGTGATGCGGTTTATCACCACGTATTCAGACCAGCATGCCGAAGTTCGATCTATAATGAAAAAACATTGGCATTTAATTACTGCTGATCCTACTCTATCTAAATACGTAGACTGTAACCCGAGTATTACTTTTAGACGGTCCACCTCCATCAGAGATCGTCTAATTAAAAGTAATTACCAAAAACCAACACCAGATGCGAGAGAGACATCAGGTCTATTTAAATGTGGCCACTGCAACTATTGCCATCTACTCAATGAAGGATCTAACGTTCATCTCCCTAATGGAGAGACACATAAGCTGCATAAACATGTAACATGCCAAACCAAAGGAGTGATCTATATTATTTTCTGTCCATGCGGCAGTTTCTATGTGGGCAAAACCATTCGCCCACTATGGAAACGTATCAAGGACCACATGTACTATATTACCAATGGACTGCTAAACAAAACTATGGGCCATCATGTAGCTTTTATGCATAAATACGAGATCCCTCCTGTAAGATTTGCAGTCCTTGATTGCATCCACGAGGACAAGAGAGGTGGGAACTTTGATCAAATGGTTCTACAGCGAGAGACCCAATGGATTTATCGCTTAAAGGCCAACCAAGCCCCTGGCCTTAATGAGTCTCTGAGTTTTAAATCCTTTCTAAATGTTTAAACACACTTCGCTAACCTGTAATACTTCCACGTCATGACATGCCAGTCTGTTTTTGCTATTCCAATAGTGTATCCCAGGTTGGCCTAATCCTTCATTCCCATACAAGCATAGAGGTGACTCGAATACAAAGATTGGGTAAGTGCATTTTGCACCCAAGATCTGTTATGACACAGATACTCTTAATTAATAGGTGGAAGATAGTGAAAAATAATTCTCGATGTGTTTCCATTTATATAATAGACATAGGCTATGTACAACCAATTTTATATTTCTTAATTTTCTTTACTATTATTATTTTTTTTTTTATATCCATAAGATGCTGCTTCTGTTTCTGTTAAAAATTATTCATCTATGTAGGAAGTAATTGTTTTTATTAAAATGTTTGTAATACTCTGTATATATGCAATGTTTGAGAGAGAGAGAGATTCTTCTGCATGCATGTTTTTCATCCCGATGTTTCTCCCGGGTGCGGCTCGGGCACACTACCAAATGAATATGTAATCCTAATTCCCCCCAACATGGACCATTTATCGCTTTTTTGGCTTTCTATTTCTTCTTGCTATTTACTTTTTGGCTTCATTCTGCTGCACACTCACTTGTAACATCTCCCTGTCTAACCTTTAATCTTTAATGAGCAGGCTCCACGGATCCACGTCACAGGACAGTCATTTTAAATTTCCCCCCCTATTTTTTGCGTGGTTGAATACCAATCCTTTTTTCTGTTTATTTTGTATTGGCTGCGTCTTTCACGTCCCTGGCCTCTCACGCCGTATTTATGACATGTTATCTTTCCGGCGGGTCTCCCTCTTTAATCTAGCGGACTGCTTGCATGTACACGGCGCATGTATATTGGGACAAACGATGCTCTTGCCTCATCATTCCAATGGTGAGGGATGTGCGTGATGGATGGGCAGGGCTGTGCCTCCCCCTTCCGCCCCTCCCATTTGTTGTTGGCGTATAACGATCGTCTAGATGGACGCCGCGGCGCGGTGACGTAATGTGCGTCTGACGCCGAGGTATGGGACGATGTATGGGCTTCTGTGTGTTTCCGCCCTACGATCTTTCCCTGTGTTTATGCGCCTCCATCTGTGAACGGCGCATAATGATGACGCAATCACGCTATACGTGATTAGAGCGTCTGCAAGGTATTTAAAGCCCCCACCCACTCGATGTGCCGTGTGTCATGCAGATGTACACCCTGGGACACGGACGCCAGTACTAATCAACCCCCTGGTAAGAGACTATTGCAGGATTGATTACTGCCCCCTCTCCCCTTTTTTTATTTGAGACATTGCTGTCAGAGCTAAGTCTTGTTCATGGTACCTTTCTATTATCACTATGCAGATTGGCTGGCTCATATTTGGAAGTCTAAAAATCCATGCTCTGTTTGGTTGCTTGGTGCACCCCGAGAACCTTGGGCTCAATATATTTTCTGGCTATGTGTCCCAGTTGGCTGTATGGTCTTATATCACGGGTAAATATCTTTACCTCTTTATATCTTGGATATATATAGACACTTTATGCACTTGTTGACAATTTTCTTTATTTATTTATTGATCCCTTCTACTCCTTTTTTCACATAGAATTAAGGCTGCCATCAGCATCATATTTTTTGTATGAATCCTAGGAATACCCTTATCTTGACTTTATTGTCAATTAACAGGTAATTTCCTCAATACCGTTTGTTCCCTTCTTTATTACACACTAACAAATCCCTTCTTGGCCTCTTCCTTTTTCTTCCCCCCTTTTTCTTTTCTTACTCTTCCTAGTCAAAACATTAAGCGATAAAAAAAAAAAAAAATATATATATATATATATATATATATATATATATATATATATATATCTCCATTAAATAGATCTACAACAAGTTCTGAGGACTTTTTTGAACCCAGTATTCTACATACTATCGAATACCCGATTGTGGTGTGTGCCCTGGTTTGCATTGGTTGCAGAGTCATCGGCCATGTAATTATGTGTTGCAATTTCTTTCCCTTTCATTGTTGTTTGTTTTGTATTTTAAAAATCTTTTTCTTTTTACTATGGTGATAATATGAATAACATGTAACCCTGTATCATTACAGACAACTATTTTTTCAAAATCCTTAAACATCCGTCCTGAAGAAGCCCCACGGCGAAACGTGCAACGGCGACTTTAGGGATTTTGTGTATAGAGTGGTTCACCTGTATATATGTATTATTGTTATTTTTATGTTGATGTTACTTTGTATCTAATTTGTTTTATTCACTGATTATATTAAAATTATATTTTTATACTACTTCCTTGGCCTCGATAGTCCGACCTTCAATACCTCTCCATAGATATTGTTTTTCCCCCTTTTTTTTTTACACAAAGTACATGTCATGGACTTACCTCCTTCCTAGCTTCTCATCACTGACATGTGCTGGCGGCCATCTTGCTTCTGAGGTTCTTGTAACTTCCCATTCCCTACGGCTCCTCCTTCCCACTGGGAGGAGCTGGATGCTCAGCATATATATACCACACTTGCTGCAGCACTCCATTGCTTGGGCCTTCTGTGTTAAGACCTGTCTCTCATCCTACCTTCATCGTGCTGCTGTTCTGGTTACCGACACGGCTTCTACGGACGTTCCTTCTGGCTCCTGATCCCTAGCTTCGTTTCACCACCTTCCTGGTTACAGACTCCAGCTGGACTGACTCCCATCTCTGGCTATCGATCCTGGCTCCGGTAGAAGACTCTCCTGCCTGTTTACATCTGTCTGGACTTTAACCTTGTTGTTTGGTTTTTAATAAAGAACCTTTTCTTTCATTCATCCGTTTGTGTACGTCTGATTCATGACAGTACATCAAGATTCAAGAAAAAATACAAATGCCTCTTGTATTTAGTCACCATTTGCTATTCTTGAGTTCAGCTTTAGGCTTCATTTCTACTGGCGTTTTTACAGCCACGTTTTTTACAGCTTAAAAACGCCTGTCCTGTTTATTTTAGAAAAAAAAAAAGTTTTTTTGTAGCTGGAGCTTTAAAAACGCAGCGGCAGCGTTTTTAAGCGTTTTTGCGCGATTTTGAGCGTTTAATGTCTGGCGTTTTTACAGCTCTATTGCTGGAGCTTCAGAACGCACTGGTCCCGCATTTTTTTGCAGCTTAAAAACGTCTCAGGCATCTACAGCTCAAAAACGTCATGGTGGGCATGAGGCCATAGACTAACATGGACAGGCGTTTTTAAGATGTAAAAAACGCCCAGAAAAGGGCTGTAAAAACGCCAGTGGAAATGAAGCCTTATACAAATGATCTTAAATGGGAAAATAATTGCACCCATGGTTAACGGTTTTTAACCATTTGTCAAGCAGCCGCCGTCATCATACTGTTGCAGGTTGGCACAGCTGCGCGAATCACTGTATGTGTACGTCAGCTGCTTTAATAGCGATAGTGGCCGGTCGTGCAACGCCAAAGCTGACGAGCACAGCTGACGGCCGTGACGTCCATGGGCAATCCGCGATCGTTCCTCAGAGAGCCGAAATGGGGGTCTGCCAATGTAAACAGACAAATCCCCATTTCGTAGTGATCAGGAACAGCGATCTCTCTCTACTCCCTGTCAGTCCACTCCCCCCACATTTAGAAACACCTCCCTAGTGAACACTTAACCCCTTGATTTCCCCCAAGTGTTAACTCCCTACCTGCCAGTGACATTTATACAGTAATCAGTAGCCATTTTTAGCTCTGTGTCACTTCACTGGTCGCAAAAAAGTGTCCAATCTGTCCGTTGCAATGTCGTAGTCCCGCAAAAAAAAAAGAAGAAAATTAGATTAATAAAAAAAAAAAAATGCTGATCACTGCCATTACTAGTAAACAAAAATAAAAATAAATACCACCAAACGAAAGCTCGATTTGTGGGGAAAAACAAAACGTAAATTTTGTTTGGGTACAATGTTTCATGATTGCGCAGTTGTCAATTAAAGCGACACAGTGCCGTATCACAAAAAATGGCCTGGTCAGGGGGGCAAATCCTTCTGGTCCTTAAATTGTTAAATTAAATACTTTGTTCAGACCAGCAATAGATTAGCAGCTGCTTCTTATTACTGTATTCATCAGTGCTGTAATGGCTGGAATCATATCTTTGTTAATTTATATATGTGTGACACATAATGAACTTGTAAATCATTGCTCTTTTTTACAGTCAAGCACAGAACTGTTTTAGTAGGAAAAATGGGTGAAGGGATTACAACTGTAATTCTATTAGTGGATTTCTTTAAGCAGGAAATCTTCTGTGTAAATGCTGCATGAGCTAAACACAACTGCTACTATAAGGCTCAGTTCACATATATGCAAATTGGAATGCGTTAAGAACTGCATCCGATACGCATAACACGTGAACCAGTTTACATATACAGGTATGCAGGACGATTGCGGCGCAATTTAAAAAAAGGGTCCTATCTTTTTTTCAGGCCTCGCTATATGCGAGGCCAGCATTTTTTTTTTCTCTTTCTTTCTCCAGCCATATGAACACCCTTTGTTCTGAGGAGGGCTGCAAGACTGCCACTTGCTTACTGGGCACATATACCCCCCTCTTGCCCAGGTGAAATTTCAGCTTCCGGCACTGCGTTGCTATAACTGACAATTGCGCGGTCATGCGACGTGGCTCCCAAACAAAATTGACGTCCTTTTATTCCCCACAAATAGAGCTTTCTTTTGGTGGTATTTGATCACCTCTGCGGTTTTTATTTTTTGCGCTATAAACAAAAAAAGCAACAATTTTGAAAAACAAAAACAATATTTTTTACTTGTTGCTATAATAAATAGCCCATTTTTTTTTCTCAGTTTAGGTCGATACATATTCTTCTACATATTTTTGATAAAAAAAAAATAAGCGCTTACAAAATATGGGACAGAATTATTATTATTTATTTAAATTTTTTACTAGTAATGGTGGCAATCTGCGATTTTTTTATTGGGACTGCGACATTATGGCGGACACTTTTGACACATTTTTGGCGCCATTCACATTTATACAGCGATTAGTGCATATTTATAGCACTGATTACTGTATAAATGTGACTGGCATTTAAGGGGTTAACACTAGGGGTGAGGAAGGGGTTAAATGTGTACCTGTATTGTGTTCTAACTGTAGGTGGAGGGGGGTGACTGGGGGAGGTGATTGTGTCCCTATGTACACAGATCGGTCTCCTCTCTCCCGACAGGACATGGGGCTCTGTGTTTACACACAGAGCTCCACGTCCCTGCTCTGTCATTGGCGATTGCGGGTACCTGGCAGACATCGTGACCGCCAGGCACGCGCATCGCGGGCACGTGGGCGCGCGTGCGCCGCCGATGCCCCCCCTAGTGGCTGGAGGAATCCAGGACGTCAATTGACGTCCAGTTGGATTTTCAGAGCCACCGTGAGGCCGTCAATTGACAATGGCCCGGGGCTCAAGTGGCTAGACCTTGCCTTAGGACCAGGGCTTTTTTTCTCAGGGAATAGGTTCAAGAACTCTGCCCTTCTGAGTCACCTCTTGTCTCCGCCCCAACCCACCTCCAAGCACTGTTCCTTGGCTCCACCCCTTACCCACCTCCCAGTACCACCCCTTCTAGAGAATATAGAACCAATTTGTAGTACTAAGTATTTTGTATGGGACTTGTTAATGATAACAAAAATAGATCTAGCAACAATTGACACCCCAGTGACAATAGATCCACTGCAGCAACAAAGCACTCCCAAAAGCCAGCATCAATAGATCCTCCAGCAGCCAGCAACAATTGACCCCTCCCTCAACAGTAGATCCCTCCCAGCAACGACTGACCCCCTTGCAACATAAGACCTACCCCAGCAACAATAGATCCCCTGCCAGTAACAATAGACCTCCCCAAAAACAATAGACCCCCCTGCAAGAATAGATCCTCTTCAGCAACAACAGATTCCCTAGTAGCCAACATTAATAGAGCCTCCAGCAGCCAGCAACAAAGACCCCTCCCTCAACAGTAAATCCCTCCCATAAACAACTGACCCCCAGCAACACAAGACCTGACCCAGCACAGCAACAATAGATCCCCCATGCCCAACAGAAGACCTCTCCAGCAACAACAGACCCCCTTCCTCTGAAAAAATAGATCTACTCCAGCAGCAATAGATTCCCAAGCAGCCAGCATCAATAGACCCTGCGGGACACCCCAGCACCCCTTCCCATTACACACATTGAGTTTGAAAAGGTGCCAGAACTGCGTTCCCCGTGTTCCTGCTGAAAAAAAGCCCTGCTTAGGACTATACTACACTACCCGGATTTGGCGAAACACCAGAGCGCAGGAGAATTTTGTTTCAATGTGGTGGTACCTGACGTGGTGGAAGGCTTCTCTTACACCCTGGTAAAGTGACAGAAATGCCTGGGCACGACTGCCTGACTATTCTTCTGTTACAGGACGCTGAAGAGCAGTGCGCGCATTGCTGAAGAGCAGGCTTGTGCTGGCAGGGAGACTGGAATAGTAGATAGGCACAGGTCAGCAGGTTGAGATGCAGGTAGGGTCCAGGTCGGCAACGGAGGGGAAGAACTACAAGTGGCAGGCAGAGGAGTAGTCAAAGTCAGGCCAAGGTCAGTAACAGCAGACAGATGGGTGGATAAGCAGAAGGAGCAGGCAGAGACAAAATCCATAAACAAGCCAGGGGTCAGCACAGGCAACATTCAGGAACAGAGTCAGAAGCAGATAAAGACAGTAATAGAGAGTAAAACATAGGAACCGGTAGCAGGTATTTAGGGAAAATTATAGACCAAACGGCAGGAACCCAAGGCCATGGTGCAGCTTAAATAGCACACCTGGAATTTGTGCATGCATACATGTGCACCAGCAAGTTGGGCACGGACCAGTCTTCTGTGCCTTTCCTGTCACCCAGCCTGATTTGATAGAGTGGCTCGGCAATTCATGTGTAGCACTACCCATGCAGGAGCTGCTTGGTAATTTGGGTTCTCTGTTCTGTGCCTCGACTACAAGAACAATCTCAGCTCCTCTGAAACACCTGGTTTAAATGAAAGTTATAAAAACACACGCATAGATACCTTTAACTTGGCTGTGAATTGACACCAGGAAATAGACACATGGGTTAGCATAAATGGTGGTTTGAGCATAAATGCACACACAGAAGGTATGTTCAGTGTATAATCACTATTCCAAAGTACCTCAAAATAGAATTCTGCACCAATAGAGTGAATCGACACATAAATCAGCAATAAACAGTGTGTATAACTGCAATGTGAACAACAATACTATAACTAGTCTAGAAAGCATTCTATGAGAACTGCTATGATCCATATCATGTAATCTCCCCTAAAAGGTACCTCCTAGCATAAACAATAGGTAAAGACCTCTGTGTGGAAGCTGTAAAGGGCAGTCTTTAGTTCCTAACTCTTTAACCGGCTAGCTTTGAGGCCCAATTGTATCACTGGCAAATAGTCCCAGTCAAACCTGCAGGCAGCAATAAGGCTGCTAGATGGCTGTATGGTCAGTTCCTAAAGAGCTCAGTCTCTTTAGAAACGGATAGTAAATCCCCACAGCAGCAGCTCACAAGTCCCAGCGATATTGCAGCTTACCATCCAGTCACACAGTGATTAACCCCCTCTTTGCTCTGCACCCAGGTGACTCTGGCTGTCAGCACACCTTGACTCAGCACTCCGGATCCTAATCAGGCCACCGATCGCGTGGCAGCGATGTGCAATCTCTGTGCTCCCACATGGCAGGAGGAAGCTGTGTCTTGTACAGTCTGAGAAAATGCAGCTCTTTCCTCTCATCCTGGCAATCTCCCTGTGGCCCCCGGAGCCCTCTGATGTGGCCCGTGACCTCCATGGGTTGGCAGGTTGGCAAGACCAGATTGCGGGTTACTAACCAGTGGGTTCAGGGCCATCTTTTCCATTGGGCACGCTGGGCAGTTGCCCGGGGGTCCCACTTGCCTGGGGGGCCCCACCTGCCCAGTGACCCCAGTAAAAAAATGTGGATCAGAACTTCATGTCAATGAAGAAATATGTTGTTTTACTTTTGTTTAATTTAAACAAATTGCTAATAGCACTAGCTATATGTTTATAGTTTAAATACTGACATTTGCACTGTTTGGCATTGAAAACTGTAATTTTAAGTACTTTTTTTGCAGTGCCAGTAAAAAATGTGGTTCTGCCAGTAAATGTCATGTTTTTTGTCAGTAAAAAATTCTCCTGTGTGATTGTGTAGACTGGGCCCCATTGCACTGTATTGCCCGGGGGCCTATAATGCTCTTAAGATGCCACTGAGTGGGTTACTGACCCGTCGTGAACGAGCAGGCTTCTCGACTGGGTTTTACGGCTCTTCTCAGCTCATTGGATGATTGATAACATCGCAGCCATTGGTGCGTCAGAGGGCGGGATCGAGTGATACAGTCGGCAGCTATAGCCGCCGGCTGTATGACAGGAGTGTGCCCACAAGCTAACCCCCTTGGGAGAGAGCTTCACATGAACTTAGAATTCTCATAAGTAGGGTTTAGCAATGGAAACCTCCATTATTCCCATAAGTATTTCATAAGCTAAACAATCTTCAATCACTTGTCCTAGAACTGGATGGCTTGCACTTTTCTGATGGTCAAAGTGGCTTACACTACACAACAATAATTTTCATATAAATTATATAGAACATATTACACAACTTGGCTTGTATAAACATGTTATTCTACATGACATTCATGAATAAATAAATATGTTTCAGGAGCTTAGTATCAGAACTGAACATACTGGAAATCAATGTTAATTAGCGGGAGTCGTATATATCTGCATAAGCCGAATTACTGTCCAACAATCTTTAGACATTGCTAACTGCTGTTTCTTAGCTCCATTTATTCTAAATTGGCAGCCAACAGAGAAGATCTTCCAATGCAGCAAAGTTCCATGAATGTCAGATGTCTCATTTATTGCGTAGAAATAGGATGTTTTACATATGAAAGTCCATTTGTAGATGATATCTTAAAAGAACTGATGCATTATGTGTGTATGTATAAGGGTGATTGTTCATAATGTGCATAATGTACATATGTTGGAAAGTACAGATTAAAAGAAGGATCACATTTGCTAAGTATAAAAGCACATACTGACGTAAAAATGTAAATCTTGTGACACGGGGTCACATAAGTCTTTAGTCCATACCATGGCAGCTAATTGGCTTAGTGTGTCCAAGGTCATTGTTATGTTCTTTGCTTTCTTTTTATGTGCTTTAACTCATGTAGGCTGCACTCTAACTTGTGGTTATTTTTGCATGTAAGTGACAGCTAGGAAGACACTAATGACCTTCATTTCCCACTTAAAGTTGAACTCAAAATATATATTTTTTTCTTACATCAGTTTGGATCAATGCAAGTTTACATATTCCATACCAGGCCAATCCCTGTGGAAGTATAGAATCACTGTAGCTGTATTCACTACAGTGATCCTGATTGTCTTCACGATCCCGTGCCTAATGATTGCCCGACTCCATAGTAAACACAGGAGGGCACTCGCTCAGAATGGGTACAATTCAGAGAGCGCTTTGCATTTTTCTTAGTGAATACAAGGCATTTTATGAGTGGACAAGTTGGAGAGGTGAGATTGCAATGTCAGAGAATTGATCATAGAATGCTTTGCCATCATTGAGAAAAACACAAGGGGCCAGATTCTCAAAAGAGATATGATGGTGTATCGCAGGAAACACAGTCGTATCTCTGTTTTTTTCCCCAGGGTATCTATGCGTCTGATTCCTAGAATCATTTACGCATAGCTGCGGCGAAGATCCGACAGGTGTAAGACACTTACACCATCGGATCTTAGATGTAATTCCTTCGCTGGCCGCTAGGTGGCCTTTACGTTGATTTCTCATTTGCCTATGCAAATGAGCCTAATACGCCGCTTCCCGAACGTTTTTACGCCGCCTTGTTGTTTACGTTGTTTCCGTAAGCGTAAACCTACCCCTGCTATATGAGGGGTAGGCTTACGAAGTTCCCGTCGTATGCTATGTTAAGTATGGCGTCGGGACAGCGTCGTCTTTTTCCGTCGGTTACCTCGTTTAACTAAGTCGTTCACGAATAGGGCATTGCGTAAGTGACAATCACGTAGTTTTCACGTCGGTTTCATAGACGTTTTCCGACGTGAGTTGGAGCATGCGCACTGTATTTTTTCCCGGCCGGCGCATGCGCAGTTCGTTCGGCGCTGGGGGCGCGCTTAATTTAAATACAAGCCCCCACCTTCGATTTACGCGGGGATACGCCGGGCCATTTACACTACGCCGCCGCAAGTTACAGAGCAAGTGCTTTGAGAATACGGCACTTGCTCTAGTAAGTTGCGGTGGCGTAGTGTAAATGGCTTACGCTACGCCGCTGTGGCATGTACGAGAATCTGGCCCAAGGTCGTTTTCTGAATGGCGCCCATGTCAAGTAAGCGGCTCCCTATGTTTACAAAGCAGGACAACCACTCAGCTGAATTGGACCTATGTATAAAAAATAAATAAAACAAATGCATCTCTTTCACAGGTCAACTATTCCAAACAAACCTATTCAGTATGACAGTTTAAAATACAATGGTTATGGGCAAAGTCCAAAATAAATAGAAAAGAGAAACTTATAACTATCTTGGGGCTCTTTCACACTGGCGGACTCCGCCATCAGATCCGCCTGTTCAGCAGGTAATAATCTCTGCTGAAACCCCCCGCTGAGCAGGCGGATGACAGGTCCGTGTCAGCTGCACGGATGCAGAGCAGGCACATACACAGAACACTTATCTCTATGGGCAGCCTGCCCGTCCGTTTACGGACCCCATACCTCCCAACTTTTTGAGATGGGAACAAGGGAACCTAATAGCAAAACTATGTAGACACACCCCGTCACCCCCCCTTAATGGAGAATTATCAAAATTATTAGTTAAACCCACAAGTGCTTTTTTTTTACCACTACCATTTCTTTTTATAATTTTAAATCTACAAATCCAGAAATGTAGAAACTGGATGAAAGTTTTAGCTCTGGGAAAAACTTTCTTAAAGCCAAAACACAACTATACAACTATATCATACCTCCCAACACGCACGGTTTCTGCAGGACTTTGCCGCATAGATACTGATTTTCTCGCATTCCCGCCATAGGAGAAATTTTCCCACAAAAGGAAGATGAGTGAAGGAGGTATGAGGATATCACCCTGCGCCCCCCTCTTATCCCCCCTCTTAATGTCGGGCGGTCGAAATTTTTTTAAAAATCACCGCCCCGGTAGGATCAACCCTTGCTCAACAACTTTGCTGTCAGGATAAAAAAATAAATAATCAATCACCGTCCCGCGGTAGCACCCGTAAACCCCCCCCCCCCCCCTCAACAACTTTGATGGCAGGGGGAAAAAAAAATGTGAATGAATGTCCCGCAGTGGAATTTTGAAAAGTTGGGAGGTATGCTATATAGATCAGATGAGGGACAAATGAGCAGGAAAGAGGGACAGTTGGGAGCTATGGATCCCCCATTTGTCTGTTTTTAGCAGATCGGATCGGATATCGGCAGATGTAAAAAGACATGTCTGTTTGCATGTGCCACACTATAGAGATCAATGGATGGTCCGATTAGGTCTGCCTAAAAAACTGACAGGTGGACCCGATCGGTCCCCCGATGTGAAAAGTGTTCATGAGCCTTGGATCCTTGTTAAGTATCCAGCAGCAATCAGGCAAAATTTAAGCCATGTATGGCCAGCCTTAGTCAGCTACTCAGCTTGCAAGTGTAGATGTAGTTGTACGGTTCTGCTGGACCCTGTTGGGAACAGTTTTCACTTAGTAGCTATACAGGTCAATGTAACACTGACCATCTTGTTGCATTTTTCAATATAGACTTTCTTTACAATGAGCAGTTCCAGAATTCCATGACTGAGCCCCTCTTGGACAGCAGGCCCCCCCTGCTGTGGATTTCTAATGTTGGCTAATTCGAGTGATATTCCATAAATTTGTTGATCAATGCAGTGCCATAATGCTCCATCCCTTTCCCCAAAGTCCTCCCGCCAGTGACATCATGTAGGCAATTATAGGCAATAGATTCAAGCATGAGGCACCAGAATTTCATACCGGTTTGTCCACAAAGCGTTGTCAATTTAAAACAATAAATGAGTGCATAGCTGACTAAACACATTTATGAGAGTTTAGCTCCCATTCAAGAATAAACTCACCATCTTCAGCTGTAGTGGTTTACAAAGCTGCCTTTCTTCACCTTGTTGCCAATAAAATCTCCTGTCACATATGCATGTGAAGAGAAAGACCCTTGTATTTTGCATTTAAAGCTCAAAGTTTGCCTCCAAGCTCAGAACAATACTGACACTCCCTGACCTGTCTGGTGTGTCTTGGCCTTCATGATGCTATTTGATCACTAACAAACCTATGAGGGCTTCACAGAACAGCTGTATTTATTTTTCCAAAAATGTCTTGCTTTCACTGAAAAACACAAAAAAAAAATCTAAGATGCCAATCCAAGGCCACTACAAAAGGTTGGGGCAGGTGGCAACAGTGTGGCAATCCAATGTCTAAGCAGTAGTCAGAAAGACAGGATCAACAAGAAAAAATTCATGAAAAAGTGTGTAAAAGTTTAAAGCAGGGTTAGGTTATAAAAAAAAAAAAAAAAACCTTACCTACACACACCCACACCAAAAACTCTGTTTATTGACCTTGACTCTGCCTGCCACCTGGACAACCCCTTGCCTGCAGCCTGGACTGACCTTTTGCCTGTGTACTGAGCATTTCTCTGTGTGGACGGACCCGTTTGCATCCTCCTGCTGGGGCACCAGCTTCTGCCATCCTCTATAGCAGGGGTGTCAAACTGGCGGCCCTCCAGCTGTTCCGAAACTACAAGTCCCATCATGCCTCTGCCTGTGGGAGTCATGCTTGTAACTGTTAGCCTTGCAATGCCTCATGGGACTTGTAGTTTTGCAACATCTGGAGGGCCGCCTGTTTGACACCCCTGCTCTATAGACATCTGTATCTCACAGTACCAAGGGTACTTTTTGTTTTCCCATTTGCTCAGCCTCTTGAGCTACCAGGTCGGAGAATATAGCCCTGTGTAATAGGTCCTGGGGCAACCAAGTATCGGTAGACCTTCTTGTCTTAAGAGAAAGGAGGCAGCTATAGGTGGAGGTACACAAGCCAGATTTATTCTCCGATCTCTTGCACAGGAGCATTACATTATCACAAGTGAGCAAACAGCGTTTTTCGGCATGTAGAAAAAAAAAAAAAGTTTTTCCAACTTCATCATTAAAACGACGTTGCCCACACACCATTGTTTTTTAACAATGCTCTAGCAAAGCATGGTGATGTACAACACGTACGACAGCACTATAAAGGGGAAGTTCCATGCGGATGACGCCACCCTTGGGGCTGCTTTAGCTGATTCCGTGTTAGTAAAAAAACGATTTGCGCTTTTCTGTCTGTTACAGCGTGATCAATGTGCTTACTCCATTATGAACGGTAGCTCCCGTCTCATAACTTGCTTTGAGCATGCGTGGGTTTTTAACGTCGTTTTAGCCCACACACGATCATTTTTTACAACCCGAAAAACGACATTTTTCAGAACCTGAAAAATGATGTGAAGCCCACACACAATGATTTTAAAATAAAATTTTTTTTTTAAACAACGTTTTTTTCATGCCGAAAAATTGTGTGTGTACGCGCCATTAGGCTCTTTAAAACTGTCAACATTTTTAAGAGAAAATTTTTGAAAGACACATTGTATAACAACTAATATTGGACTTTTTGGTGACCGATTTCACGAATTACTATTGGTGGTGGCATTTTGTTTTTTTCATTTAAATTTAAGGTGGATCTATCAATTACAGCCAGTGATTGGGAACGCCCACTCCACGCGGGAAAGCCGAGGGTGAAAATCGGGCTAACGAGGTATGTGCTGAAAAAAAAAAAAAACACCGGCATACTGTCGGTAGGATGACTCGGCTCCATGTGATGTTAGAATTTTTTTTGAGGGTGAACCCCCGCTTTAAAGGGGTTGTAAAGGATAATTTTTTTATATTTTTTTAAAATAACAAACATGTTATACTCACCTCCACTGTGCATCTCGTTTTGCACAGAGTGTCCCCGAAACTCGGCGGCTGCCATTGGCTGCTCCCCGCAAGAATTACCCTCTTCATGTGAGCTCTCTCCCATGGGGTTTAGTTCTTGCGGGCGTGCTCCCGTGATACAGCCGGCAGCCATAGCCGCTCACTGTATCACTTGGCCCTGCCCCCCGGTGCGCCGCATTATTGGATGTGATCGTCAGACAATGGCTGTGCTTCTATCAATCCATCCACTCTAGCAAATCAACGGCCAGACTGAGCGGAGAAGAGAACGTCGGGAGCGAGCGCAGCAGGTGAACGGGCTCAGGTAAGTAAAACGGGGGGCAGTAACTGTCAGATGCTTTTTTAACTTAATGCATTAACCTTTACAACCCCTTTAATGCATTTTTTTTATTTTAGGTGGAGTACTATGTTCATATTGGGATTTCTTTTGGTAATGAATTGATAGCAGATAATTCACATTTATATTTGAAGGAAGACTGCACTGACTGGGTGTACTGCAAGCAGCGCAACACATATGTTGTTGTTTGACCTATGGGCTATGGCTTTCAGTTTATGTTTTGCAATAGCTTGTAAAGCGAAAGAGTGTATTGATCTCTTCAGATAAGATTCAGCTGGAAGTACAAGTGAAATAGTACAGAATCTCTCTCATAAAGACAATGAGTTGCTCTGTATCACCTTAGGGCTGTAAGTGTGGAATATGTGAAACTAATCTACTTATATGTAGGTTTTACTAATTGCTGTACACAGGGAGATATAACTGGAATAACAAGTATGGGTCTAAAGTATGCTTAGAAAGGAAGCCATCTTTTTCAGAGAAGATTGCAACCCATCATTTTCCCTCATACCAGTTTCATGTGTATTTATAGTATTTGTATAAAGATTTTATAAATGAACACATAAAAAAAAAAAAGAATACATTTTTAAAAAATTTGTAAATGTAAAAAAAAATAAAAATAAAAAATAGCCCCAAACTATTTTAGAAATAATTAGGGAGATCGTGGGTATAGCGCTGCTGTTTGCTTGTGGTGGGTGTATATTTTAACAAATATTAAAAGTGCTAGTGCTTTGTGCTGGGTGTATATTTTAACAAATATTAAAAGTGCTAGTGCTTTGTGCTACTATATAAATCATTACATTTAATTAAATAAATACAGATATAATCCATAAAAAAATAGTAAATAAAAACATAAGGTGACTGGTGTTCTATTAAAAATAAAAGGTAAAATCACCACATTTAATTAAATAGATGCAAAACCAATCAATAAAATATGAAAAAAGAAATTAGGTGACTGGTGTTCTATAATGCCGCGTACACACGATCGGTTCGAACCGATCGTGTGTGGTCCCCATCGTTTGTTTCCCCCCATCGGTGAAAAAAGGTAGAACCTTTGATTCTATCTGAATCGCCATGCAAAGGAATTTCTGAAATTCCTTTCTTATTGGGATATGTAGATAGGAGTCCCTTAAATCCAGGGTTGCCATGAATACTACTTTTTGAAGAAGATTTTTTATTGAATAAATTGACTCCATCCGAAATCTTTTGTAACGCATGGAGAGATTCAGGGGTCGGAGGTTCATAATCAGTCTGAACTTCCCTGAGGGCTTTTTCCTACAAAAATGTACAAGTAAAAACCCTCACTATGCTATCCAAAAAGCTTAAAAATATTTGTTTGGGCTGGAGCCACACTTAAATTTTTTTTACATGTTCCGACTTATAAACAGGTTCAACTTAAAGGAGTTGTAAAGGAAAATGATTTTTCACCTAAAGGGGGTTGTTTTTGAGGTCACAATGTACAGTATAATATTTCCTATCATTTGTGCCCAGTCTTGCCACACAGAGTTAATCCAGCGCTGAGTAATCCTCTTTTATGTTCAGTGAAAACGAACAGCCTTCCAGATAAAACCTTGCCTAAATCAAAAAGTCCGGAATCTCTCTTCTTGCTTTGAGTGAGAGGTTATTTACAAATATAGCTAGGACATGTTTATCATATGTTATGTTTTGTTTATCATAACATGAGGTGATATAACATCATAACACATCCTAGTAATATACCTCTTGTTATGATAAACATGTCCACGCTATATTTGTAAATAACCTGTTACTGAAAGCAAAAACAGAGAAACGGACTTAACCTAATTTGGCAGGTTTTTATCTCAAGTCCGGTTAATTTGCACTGGACTTTAAAAGAGGATTACTCAGCGCTGGATTAACTCTGTGGCAAGACTGGGCACAGATGATAGGAAATCTTATACTCTACATTGTGACATCACTTTAAGGTACATTTTCCCCCCTAAATAGCTTCCTTTACCTTAGTGCAGTCCTCCTTCACTTACCTCATCCTTCGATTTTGCTTTTAACCCCTTCCTTACCGGGCCATAGGGATTTGACCGCCGCAGCAACCCCGCCGATGAGAGTGGACGTCATATGACGTCCTTTGTACTCGGCGTTCTAGGGCACGCACGCACGCACGCATGCATGCACGCGGCACCACTCGCGATCCCACGCGCGTGCCCGACGGCCACCGGGCACCCGCGATTACCGCTGATGACGGCAGGAGTGTGGATCTGTGTGTGTAAATCCACCTCCTGTCAGCGGTGAGGAGACTGATGTGTGTTCCCAGTACAGAGGAACACACATCGGTCTCCTCCCCTTGTGAGTCCCCCCCCCTACAGTTAGAACACACTTTAGGGAACATTTTAACCCCTTCAGCGCCCCCTAGTGTTAACCCCTTCCCTGCCAGTCACATTTACACCGTAATCAGTGCTGTTTTATAGCACAAATCACTGTATAAATGTGAATGGTCCCAAAAAACTTGTCAAAAGTGTCCGATATGTCCGCCGCAATGTCACGGTCACAAAAAAAAAAAAAACGCAGATCGCCGCCATTACTAGTAAATAAAATAAAATAGCCATAAATCACCTATTTTGTAGACGCTATAACTTTTGAGCAAACCAATCAATATACAAGTAGAAGAATACGCATCGGTCTAAACTGAGGAATTAAAAAAAATTAAATAAAAAATGTTGATATTTATTAAATAAAAAAGTAAAAAATATTGTATTTTTTTTAAATTGTCACTCTTCTTTTGTTTATAGCGCAAAAAATAAACACCACAGAGATGATCAAATACCACCAAAAGAAAGCTCTATTTGTGTGGGGAAAAAAACATGACGATTTAATTTGGGTACAGTGTTGCATGACCGCGCAATTGTTATTCAAAGTGCAACAGCGCTGAAAACTAAAAATTGGTCTGGGCAGGAAGGGGGTGAAAATGCCCTGTATGGAAGGGGTTAAATGTCCTTATTTCTTCTGAGAAATCCTCACTTCCTGTTCTTTTGTCTGTAACTACACACCGTAATGTGAGTCTTTCCCCCTGGTGTGGAGAAAGCCTCTTGAAGGGGGAGGAAGCAGTACCAAAAGCAGTGCAGTTGCTTTATGGGGGTGCAGGAGTTTAGTCAGGCCTAGGTCAGCACAAAACCTAAATACACTACTGACACACATATAAAAAGTCCCAAATCTCCAGAATCCAAATTGTTAAGTTGAAGACTGACAGTCCCACCAGCCATGTTCAAGAGGGGAAGATCATGAGAATAACCAGGGCTGGACTGGGACACAAATTTGGCCCTGGACTTCATCCAGACTGGCCCACTTTGACAGGTCTTTCCCATGGCGGCCGGACAACTCCCGCAACCCCCCCCAGGCCACCCAAGCCCCCCTCTACTTTATTAGAGTAGAACAGCTAGTACTTCTACTTTTATAGGCAGTACCAGTGGGGAAGCTAGACATTATTTCACCCCAGGGAAAAGAGTCAGTTCGGTGCCCCCCCTTATGGGACAAGATTATGCAGAAGTGAGAAACTCCAAGGCCATAGCTGTTGAGTCAGCTGTGTGTCCCTTCCCCATGCTCCGATGTCGTCGTCCCTGATCCTCGGGAGGTGAGCGCTGCGGGAAGGGAGAGACAGAGGAGCGGAGGGGGGGCGGCAGTCTGCTGTCACTGAAGCCGGCCCACTGAGCCATCGGCCCACCGGGAAACTCCCTGTAGTCCTAATGGCCTGTACATCCCTGAGAATAAACAAAGTGTCACCAGAGAGAGCTCCTATTGGGCATACACAAACTTGTGTGACCCCTTAAATAAAAGTGGTTAAATCAAGTTCCTATTCAAGGGACACAGATCCACCATCCAGGTTACAGAGAACTCCTATCCTTCTCCTCCTTCAGGTAACCAAATGCTAAGGCCCCTTTCACACTGGGGCGGGGGCGGCGTCGGCAGTAAAATCGCTGCTATTTTTAGCGCCACTTTACCATCAATTTTGCAGTGCTATTTGGCCACTAGCAGGGGCGGTTTTTACCCCCCCCCCTGCTAGCGGCCGAGGAAGGGTTAAAAATCATCACAAAGCGCCTCTGCAGAGCCGGTTTCATTTTTCTTTAAACCCCAAAAATAAGGATCTAGAACAGAAGTCAGATTATGTCACTTTTTTAGCAGCTGCAAATCACTTTGCCTATTTTCTCTGGCGATTTGTAGCCAATGAAATGTTGCACCATAATCACCAGCAGCTGCCGTGAATGAATCTGGCAATTCTCCTTCCAGCGAGCTCCGAATTCTGTAAAATGTCAGTTTTTAGCAACAAATACCAATTGCTGGATTGGTTATAAAATAGTAAAAAATAAATAAAAAAACGAACAAAAGCAATTCTGTAGCTGCTTCATATCACAGCTAGTGACTGTCACGTAGCTGGGCTCTAAAAGATCATATCAATACCATAAATGACAATAGATTCTGTAACTAATCATTAACAGGCTGAGTAAATAGGAAGCAAACCATTTTACATAATGTATTGCTACAAAATGCCAGTTGTAAAATGAAGCAGAAAATCGAATTATATAAATAAACCCATTTTATATAACAAATGGTTATATAACTTTTTCTCTGTAAAGCTATAGAGATTCAAGTTGAGACCTGACTGCAGCAGAATCGAGCATGAAGACGTTATGCAAGACCATTGTTTACCACGCCCATTATATAAAAAAAAACCTGGAAAATTCCTGCATGCCAAGGAGTTACAAAAGCAGTATAAACAAATGCAAAAACTGCATACTCTTGACATATATTACAAGGGGAACAGGGGGGAAGAAAACAACAGTATCTTGTTTTTTTTTTTCAATCTCAGATAAAATGTCTGCAGTCAGTACGGGGGTGTATGTAGCATAATTAGAAATCAATACTAAAATTGATTAAACCGCGCTCCTTCCGTTTTAAAGTGCAAATGTGCAAAAGTGATTTCAACTAAACATCAATATGATAATATGTGTGTAAAAAGTCCAAAACACAAAATACGTTCAATAGTGCAAATAGTGAATGTTCAAACAATGTATCGGAGTCCTCAGACAATGTATCAACTTCTTCAAATAGTGAGAAAAGGAGTTTAACCGCTCCAAAGTCCCAGAGAACTAGATGACTGAATCCAAACACTTGGGCGCCGGCCAGAGCTGTATCCTGGCCTAGGCCAACAAGGCCCAGGCCTAGGGCAGCACTTTGCAGGGGGGGGGGGGGGCAGCATGAAAAGAGTCCCCGCCGGCTTGCGCTACACTGTTAGGAAAATTAGTCTAGCGCCCCCATAAAGCTGCCGCGCTGCTTCTGGTATGCTGGCGGCAGGCATTCCGCAACTGTGGGGGGGGCTTCCAATTTTGATTGTTTTATCATCCTGGACCACAAACCCCTTCTCACTGTGCTATATATGTTTCTGCTGCACCATCTACTTAAAGTAGAACTATAGGCAACACTTTTTTTTTCCATTTTGGGTAGAGTAAGAGAGGGTTATAGCCCCTGTCAGTTTATTTTTTACCATCCCTGTCCCATTACGAATATTTCCCTTCACTTCCTGCTCTATGGGCAACCAGGAAGTAAGAGGAAATCTAAGTAAATTAAGGGAATCCATCCCCCCCCCCCCAGGCCCTCAGAACTAGTGTCCTCACTGGAAAATTTCAGGGCAGGTCTTAAACAACACAGGGTGTGGCCATGACAGAAGGTGGTGGGTTATATTTAAATTAGGGGGTGCACGAGTTTACTAAGGCCTAGGGCAGCACAAAACCTAAATACACCTCTGGTGCCGGCGCTGCAATGATATGCAAGATTTGTAGAAAAAAACTAGGATGGCCCCACTCCAAAAACAATGTTGTTCCTTTTTAATAAAACTGGTCACAAAACAAACATGTCACAGCAAAAAATCAGATGAGAAAGCTGACGCGTTTCACACTATCAAACAGTGCTTATTCTTCAAATAGTGTACACAATCTTCAAATCTCTGCTGAACAGTAGGTATATTTGACCAAAATTTCTTCCACCACCATCACCTGTCACCAGGGCTGGACTGGGACAAAAATTTGGCCCTGGACTTCATCCAGACTGGTCCCACTTTGACAGGTCTTTCCCATAGCGGCCGGACAATGACTTCCATGACCCCTATTACAGGTAGTCATAAAACGCATATGGGTATATCCAGCAGGAGTTGTACACAATCCCAATGATGATCTCAACGTTTAACCAACCTCCAGAACACTCACACTAAAAAAAGATTGAGCACGTTCCCAGGCAAAAAACGATTTGAGGAGAGTTGTGCAATGGTTAATGGGAAAAATCTAAGGCCGCGTACACACGCTCAAACTTATCCGATGAAAACAGTCCGACGGAACGGTTTTCATCGGACATGTCTGCTGGGCTGTTTTGGTCTGATGGTTGTACACACCATCAAACCAAAATCCCCGTCGGCAGACAGCGTGGTGACGTGGCGGTGACGTTGACTCCGCCACGTCACCGAACCAGGAAGTAAAATACTTTGACGCATGCGTCAAATCCATTCGACGCATGTGCGGACAGATATGTCCGCTGGTTAGTGTACTAACCAGCGGACATGTCGGACGGACATGTTTCCAGCGACCAATTTTAACCACTTCAGGCCCGCGCTACCGTCGAATGACGGCAACAGCGCGGGCCTGAATATCCAACATGCCGTCATTTGACGGCATCTCCTTTAGGCGTTCCCAGCGCGCGCTGTAGAGCACGCTGCGGGGAAGCCCTGTGTTGTCCGTGTCCCTTGGACACGGCCAATCACAATCAGAGTGGCCGTTTGCGATGCGATCTGTGGGCGAATGAGAGATGATCTCTCATAGATCATTGCCGTTTTACACAGAGACAGCGTCCTGTCTCTGGAGAGGAGGAGCCCGATCTGTGTTCCTTCCTACATAGGGACACAGATCGGTCACCCCCCCAGTCACCCCCCCCTCCCCCCACAGTTAGAACACACCTAAGATACACATTTAACCCCTTCCTCACCCCCTAGTGTTAACCCCTTCAATGCCAGTCACATTTATACTGTAATTAGTGCATATTTATAGCACTGATCGCAGTATAAATGTGAATGGCGCCAAAAATGTGTCAAAAGTGTCCGCCATAACGTCGCAGTACCAATAAAAATCGCAGATCGCCGCCATTTCTAGTAAAAAAAATAAATAATAAAAAATAATAATTCTCTCCCCTATTTTGTAAGCGCTATAACTTTTTTTTTTTTTATTGGGATATTTATTATAGCAACAAGTAAAACATATTGTATTTTTCTTCAAAATTGTCGCTCTTTTTTGTTTATAGCGCAAAAAATAAAAACCGCACCGGCGATCAAATACCACCAAAAGAAAGGTCTACTTGTGGGGAAAAAAAGGACGTAAATTTTGTTTGGGAGCCACGACGCACGACCGCGCAGTCAGTTAAAGCGACGCAGTGCCGGAAGCTGAAATTTTACCTGGGCAGGAGGGGGGTGTATGTGCCCAGTATGCAAGTGGTTAAAGCATGCTTTAAAACTTGTCTGCTGGAAAAACCTGTCTGCTCGCCCGTACACACGATCGAATTTATCTGCTGAAACGATCTGTCGGACCGGTTTCAGCAGATAAATTCGATCGTGTGTACGCGGCCTTAAAGAAAGGGGTTCCATAGTGAAGTATGTCATGATTTTATTCCAAAAACAGATAAAAACAAGGTAAAGCAGCAAATGCTTGCAGCTTAAAAATAGATGTGCATGGAGATTCTATGGTGCGTTCTAGCTGCGCTTAAAAAAACAGCAGAAAGGACGCATCACAATTAAGCACCCTTGTAAGTATGTAGCATATCCGGCATACAGGGCCAATCACTTTTTCAATATCCCCTCCACACCCCCCCCCCCCATAAATATGACCAAACTGCACTAACAGTGGCAGGGGCTTAAAGAGGAATAGTTAAAGTGGTTTGCAAGTAGCCCTTTTTTTTTTACCTGTACAGTATACTTCTTAACTTATTGCTGCATTCTTGAGTGGGGACGTGTACCGCGCATGCGCCGGATCCGGGAAGATGAGTCTCAGGTCGGACAAATTCTTTGCTTATGTCGGGGCTGCGTCATTTCCTCAGACGTCAGACGTCAGCCCCGACATCCCGCGATGCTTCGGCCCGGTTCTCACCTAGAGCATGATAGTCATCATGTGACCTAGGCTTGCATATTGTGATCGCAGTGCACACACGCAGGATTTATGAATCAGGAAGGAACTGTGGGCAGAAATTCTCACTGTGAAAGACGCGGAAGACCACATTAGAGATGGTGCAGGCTTACTACAGAAATGACATGTCACAAAATCGGTGATTAATACAGTAAGACTAGTAATGTGATATATTATATAGGGATTAATCAATGTAAAAATACAAGGTCTTTAAGAATATGTAAAGAGTTTGGATGTTACCAGAGGGTTTACAACCGCTTTAAGTAAAACCTGAGCCTAACCACTCTATACAAGCCTCACTACAATCATTTTTTTCCAATGAATCCTAAAGGATAAGTGGATTAAATGTAATGCTAACCAAAATGAGCAGGGCCTGTGAAGCGCTGAGAACAAGTGGTGTCTACCCCAGAGTTTGTTCCCAGTTAAAGCACAACTGGCATATGGCATCAGACAGTCAGGTGAGAAGGTGGCACTGACTGACTGCTATTGGATAGCACCTGGATTTAGTGCACTTGCAGCCATGTTTTGTGCTTCATGTCTCACTTGTGCTCTGTACAATGCAGAGAGGCCTGTCCATGTTCCCCAAAAGCATTCTCCTAATCTCCCTTTCCAAAGAATTCAGATATACAGGTCAACAGGTGTAGAGGTCGACTGATAAGAAAAGCCCGGAGCATTAGAATGCAATGGCATATGCGCAGGGCGGACATGACGGGGTTAACAGGGGAAGTAAAAGTTAGTGGGAGTTCTGTATAAGTTTCTGGTGGGAGGGGTTGATAGGCATATAAAAGCTGGCCCCTCCCTTTCCTAGTCAAGCACATCCTGGGGGAAAGTTTCAGGTAGGACAGCATGTCTAATGGAGGAACTTTTGGCCTAGCTCAGGGATCAGGCTCAGGTCCGGGGGGAGGATTGGTTACAGGGGGTTTTGGGGCCTGCCCTGCGGCAATCAGAGGGGGATGTTCCGGCTGCGGTTCTCACTGCTAGCAGGGCCCGGAGGTCTAGGCCTCCAGAGCGTTTTTCACCTGAGCGCTCTGGGGCCTCCACGCGGCGGGGGGGGGGGAGAAATCGAGCTCCCGATCGCGTCCCCCGGCCAAACGATCGGCGATGGGAGCGGCGGGGAGTCCTGTGCCGATCCCTGGCCAGACCAGCAGGCTTCTGGTGGAGCGTGGGGAGGGCTCGGGAGCGGCGCTGCGGCCTAGCAGGACACGCGGTCGAGGCGCCGTTCCCCCCCACCCCCACAGCGGCGGCGACGGGGTCCAGGCCTGGTGCGGGAAGGAAGCAAGGGTCCCCGGGCCTCCGGTCGCCTCGGCAGGGGACGGAAGAGGGAGATCGAGGACGGATGGCGCAGTGAGCGGAGCGGAGGCCTGCCGGGCTGAGGCCTCACACACTGGCCCTGGCAAGGCTGTTCAAAAATCAGTGGATTGGTATGCGGTGCTGAGGAGGGATCGGATGTCTGGGGATCGTGCAGCAGCTTTGGCTGTTTTGCCGGGCGGGCCTTTGTCGGAGGGGGAGCTGTCGGATGGTCCACTGTCGGTCGGTGAACTGGCTGAGTCGGAGGAGGAGGTCAGCACCTGCGCAGTCTGGTAAGTCCAACTTATCTATGCATATGAGTGATGTGTCTGGTAGTGTAGGGCATGGGAGCCAAGCTGGGGTGATGTCTCCAGTGGTGGGGGGGGGCTGCTGGGGAAGATGGGGGGATGCTGGCTACTGGGGGGGGGGCGGCTTCCGTTGTGGTGCCGATGGGGGATTCCCCTATGTCGGTTGCTCAGCAGGGGCCTGCCAAGGTTGCACCTGGGGAGTCTGGTAGTAGGCAGGACATTGTCAGATTGGCTGACGCGGCGAAATGCGAGGTGTATCTGTGCTATGAGGGACCTTAGGGTCACATTTGAGGCCGGATGTGCGTGAGAAGTTGTGGAAGAAGTTGTTGAATACGTGGACATCTTCTCGCTGCTGCCCCTGGAACAGTTTAATTTGGATAGGGTGAAGCCCGACGATTCCAAAAAAAGAGGATGAGGAGAAGCGGAGGTACAGGCTGATTCCTAGGACGTTTGCTAATTGGCTGCAGGTGTTTGGGATCATGGCCAATGTGCTTGGGGAGAAACATCCTGAGTGGTGCTTGCAGAAGCCTATAGGGTGTATGGGGGCACGGGGTGGCTCCGGTATGATGAGCAGTTCCGGCAGCGTAGGGCCGTATGGCC
This sequence comes from Rana kukunoris, assembly GCA_029574335.1. Lineage (NCBI taxonomy): Eukaryota > Metazoa > Chordata > Amphibia > Anura > Ranidae > Rana > Rana kukunoris. Next base: position 620,902,675 of record CM056049.1, on the reverse strand, counting down.
TGATCTGCGGTGGCACCACAAGGACATTACAGTATGGATGCGGCTTATGTCGGCCCTCCTGCGGGGTCCGAATCAGTCGGCATGTTGGCAGTATAACTCGGGCACCTGCAAGTTTGGCAGTTCTTGCCGGTACAAGCATGAGTGCTCCGGGTGTGGGGGTTCCCACCCTGGCCCCAGATGCTTTAAGCAAGGTAAGGGTAAGACCGGCGATTCTGGAAACAAAAGGGAAGACGCCGGTGAGGGTGGAAAGGATGCTGCCGTTCCTAGGTAGGTATCCTGATAGGGCGGCTGCCCGGGTTCTGGAAGAGGGTTTCACAGTAGGTTTCAAGATTCCGTGCAATTTGGAGGTGGTTCCTCCAGTGGGCCGTAACCTCCGGTCGGCTATGCAACATCCTAATGTGGTTTCTGAGAAGCTGGGGAAGGAAGTTGCTTTGGGTCGCATGGGTGGTCCTTTTGCTACTGCGCCACTTTCTGACTTGGTCGTGTCCCCACTGGGGGTCGTGCCCAAGAAGGAACCCAATAAGTTTTGCTCATTCACCACCTTTCTTTTCCCAAGGGCGGGTCGGTTAATGATTCGATTGATCAAGACATGTGTTCGGTGACGTATACGTCTTTTGATGCCGCTGTAGGCAAGGGTTCGGCGTTATGGTAAGGGTGCCTTGATGGCTGAGGTGGATGTGGAAATCGGCTTTCTGGCTGCTCCCGGTCCACCCGGATAGCTTCCGGTGGCTGGGGTGTTGCTGGGAGGGCGAGTTTTACGTTGACAAGTGTCTACCGATGGGTTGCTCGGTGTCCTGTGCCTTATTTGAGCTTTTTAGTTCGTTTGTGGAATGGGTGGTGCGGGATGTTTCCGGGGTGAATTCTGTGATTCACTACCTGGATGATTTCCTTTGCATCGGACCGGCTTCTTCCAGAATTTGTGGGGTGCTCCTGGCTACTTTGGAGCACATCACAGAGAGGTTTGGCATTCCGTTGGCCCCTGAAAAAACTGAGGGACCTTGTTCGGTTAACAAGTTTTTGGGCATTATTCTGGACTCCGAGGCTATGGAATGCAGGCTACCGGAAGACAAGCTGCTGGATTTGAAGAGAGGGGTGACAGAACGTAGGGGATTGCGCAAGGTCCAGCTGCGAGTATTGCAGTCGTGGCTGGGTAAGCTAAATTTTGCGTGTCGCATTTTGCCAATGGGGCGGATTTTCAGTCGCAGGCTTGCGGCTAGCACGGCTGGCATTAAGTCACCAAGACATTTTGTTAGTTTGACCAAAGAGCACAGGGGGGATTTGGAGGTGTGGCATTCCTTTCTGGAATCCTTCAATGGTCGGGCGTTGTGGATGACTGGTCCAGTGAGCAATTTTGACCTTGAGTTGTTTACGGATGCTGCGGGGTCCTTCGGTTTTGGGGCTTTTTTCCAGGGCCATTGGAGCGCAGGTCCGTGGCCTAGTTCATGGGTGGAGGCTGGTTTCACAAAGAATTTGGTCCTGCTGGAACTTTTTCCGGTGGTGCTGGCAGTAGAACTGTGGGGTGCGTCTTTTAGGGATCTAAAAGTTTGTTACCACGGTGACAACATGGGTGTGGTGCAGGTCATCAACAAGTTTTCAGCATCCTCTCCTCCGATCATAAAGCTTCTGCAGCACTTGGTTTTGCGATGTTTGCAACTCAATATTTTTCTGTATGCGGTGCACATACCGGGGGTTGATAATGTGGTCGCTGACACTTTGTCTCGCTTCCAGTGGGACAGGTTTCGGGAGCTGGCATCGACGGCGGAACAACGGGGAGTACCGTGCCCCGAATGGTTGTGGGAGGTAGAGTTCGCCTCTTAGGAGGGATGGATACAGAGGTCTTTGAGCTCGGACACGTGTTAATCTTACAAAAAGGTATGGTAAGCGTGGCTGGATTTTGTTCAGGAGTTGGGGGAGGAGCCAGTGGGCGATCAAGTGCGGTGGCTTTTGTTATGTTATGTTGCCAAGTTACTCGAGTGTGGGGTGTCGGTAGCAAGGGTGAATACCACTTTGGCTGGTTTGGCATTTTGGTTTAAGTTGCAAGGACAGATGGATTTCACTAAGGATTTTTGGGTTCGTCAGGCAATGAAGGGATATAGGAAAGCAGTGGTACACCGGGACACTAGAAGACCGGTGACATTTGAGATTTTGGGTGGCATTGTGGAACAACTGTTTTTGGTTTGCTCTTCAGCCTATGAGGTCGCCTTGTTTAAGGTGGCCCTTTTTTTGGCATTTTTTGGTGCTTTTCGCATTGGGGAGTTGGTGAGTCCTACCAAAAAGGTTCAAGGGGGCATTGGTTTCCAGGAGGTTGTTTGTGGTGATGATGATTTGCAGTTGTTTTGGAGCAGGTCTAAGATGGATCAAACCGGAAGGGGGAGGTTTTCAGGAAATGTTTAGAGGGTTTGGGTTTGATTGGGAAGGAATTTTCCTTGCACTCCTTCCGCATTGGGGCGGCAACAGAGGCCGCCAGGGTTGGGATGGATGGAGAGGTAGTAAAAAGGATTGGGCGGTGGGAGTCCAGGAGATTTTTGTTATATGTTCGTCCTCACTTAGTTGTGGGTTTATGAGTGGTGGGGGGGATGTACTCTGGTAAGTGTTGCATTTCATTTTGCATTGGGTGATCTGTTGTCTTGGTGCCCATTTTTTCCTGTTGTCTTCTTGTTGTCTTGTTTTTCAGGTGATGTGCCGGGACTGGTCTGGATCTTAGGCCACTCATATGTGTGCTGGGGGGCTCGGAGAGGTGATGCTAGACCTGGGGGTAGGCAGTTAGATTTGTCTAGACAGGAGGCCTGTATGAGATGGTTGGGAGTCCCGGGTATTTTATTGGGGAGTATGTTTCCCGAGGTTCAGCGTTTTGCACAACGGGATATGCCGCCTGACGTTTTGGTGTTACACGTTGGTGGCAACGATTTGGGGGTCAGGTCAATGATGGACATCATGCGTGACATCAAAATAAATGTTGAGCGATTGATGTTGGAGTTTCCAGGTATGGTCATAGTCTGGTCGGACATGGTGGCGAGGATGACTTGGAGGATGGCTTGGTCTGTTGAGGGCATTACCAGGGCCAGGAAGAAGGTTAACGATGTGATAAGTAAATTCATGGTGGAAAAGGGGGGTCTGGCTATTAGACACCGGGAGTTGGAACAGGACACTTGGAGATATCTGAGGGGTGACGGGGTACACCTAAATGATATTGGAATTGATCTTTGGGTGTTAGGGTTGGAGGATGGAGTGCAGAGAGCCCTTCGAGTTTGGAGGGGCGCCCAAGGGTAAGGTGGTTCCCCTTGTGTGCTGTGGCGGGTGTTGGTCTTGGCAGGAGAGGAAAGAAATGGCAGAAGGAGGCGTTTTGGGGAACCATCGTTGCTATGGGTCCCGATAATGGTTTCCAGCCAACGGAGGTTAGCTGGGAAGTGATAATGGGGCACTGCGGTCAGTGGCTGTCTCCGGGCCAGTTTGTCGGCAGGAGGCCTATCATACACTGTTAAGTACCGCAGTGCATTATGTTTTTTTCCCCTTTAGGGGTATTGAGTCCCTGCTGAGACCAACACTATTTAGATGTTATTTACGATATTTATGTTATTTATGTTAATTTTATAGAGTTATTTATATATAATTATTAATAAATTGGTCTGCTACGGCCTTTTATAACTCCAACACTGGTGTGGTCTCGGTTACTATAGTTAAGAGTAATGTTAGAAGTATATGGGGTTAATTACATCTGTTACATCAGTCATGGGTTTTTCTCTGGCCGATGACGATATTTAGAAATTGGGCCGATATATGATGTCGTTTTAGCCGATATTTTAGGCCAATTAAAAAAAAAAAAACACACCTCACCCACTCCACTCCTACCTGCTTACTCATGTCACTCTAGCACACACACACTTGATGTCCTCAGTACAGGTGGCACTGGTTGGTGCCACTGGTTTGGAACTGGCAGGGGGCACTGGTTTGGAACTGACGGATGGCACTAGCAGGTGGCACTAGTTTGGAACTGACAGATGGCACTATTGGCACTGGCAGGTGGCACTGACAGATGGTACCGATTAGAACTAGCAGGTGGCACTAGTTTGGGACAGATGACACTGGCAGGTGGCACTGATTGGCAGTGGCACCGGCGATTGGAAATGGTTGGCATTGGCAGGCGGTGGCACTGGAGGGCGACACTGGTTGGCACTGAAGGCTGACACTGTTTGGCACTGGCTGGTGGCACTGACAGATGGCACTGACAGATGGGATTGATTTGCACTGATTTGCGGTGGCACTGGCAGGTTTCACACTAAGCCAAGTGTAATTGGAACTGTGTGAAACTAACAGATAGGAGAGAGAGAGAGGAGCTGTCAGCTCGATGTCAGGGGTGGGCGGGACCCAGCAGATAAATTACACCAGCCAATGATTGGGCTGCTTTAGAAAGGGGACAGGGTCACATACATGTAGCGGCCCGTCTAGATACCATCCCATTGGCTGGTGTAATATAGCTTCTGGGTCCTGCCCACCCCCGACATTGAGCTGACAGCTCCTCTCTCTCAAGCGCAGGACTTGATGCTGCTAGAGAAGCTGAATGTGGAGAAGGGAGGAGGAACGGCGGTCAGTGTAAAACATTGGCCTAATTTTGATAATAAATCGGTCAATGGCGATATATCGGTCTACCTCTACTCTAGTGTGCGTTGACATGATTCCAGGTTGGCCTGAGTGCTGGCCGGTAGCTAAAGCAAAAACAGCAAACTTACATCCCCAAATGGGAACGATACCCATGATAGCAAGGCCCCTCAACTTCACTAATCTAAACAGAACCAGAATAAATGGCTCAGACACGGTCTCCACAGCTAATGAGCACAGATCAGTAACTTTGATTGTTATGTAGCGGGGTCTTTCTGTCAGAGTCTAATGACAGACCATCCCCGCTAGGACTTTATTCACATCTGTAAATATGTACACTACCTTTAAGGAGCTATGCATTGTGGGATTGCAAGTAGCAGGAGATATGGACTCCATTGACTCTTACGAAAAACAGACTACATTTCCCACAATGCCCTGCCGGAATATGTGACGCCTCCGCACAGACTTGTGGGGAGGTTACTTAAGCAGAGGGAGTGGCGCCTTTTCGCTCTCTCGGGACCAGCCTCTTCTACTCTGCGGAGCTGCTGACAGAGACAGCCGTGCTGCTAGGCCCAGAAGCCTGGGCCTAAATTTCCCGAGAGACCAGCCATCCGGAAGGAAGCAAGACTCCTGTATCCAGCCTGTGTACCCGGAGACCAGAGAGGAAGCCCAGCTGACAACTGAAACAGTATAACACCCTCGTCCGGGATCTTTGCGCTGTGGAGCAGTGATTCACCAACACGGTTTCTGAGAAGAATTCAGGCGGATCGGCCTGTCGGGTGAGAGGGCACATGCTTAGCTCTTAGTTCTCCCTTTAGACAGACACTTCAGTGCCAACTCACAGGCTTCCCGCCCCTGTTTGGCTTTCAGCCTGGACTTATACCCTTTTCACTGTTTATAGTGGTTATGCAGAAGTGACTGACACTGGCTAGCGATCAGCTCACCAACATTTGATTTTCACCGTACTTTGTTGGATTAACTTCCCCTTATCTTTTATTACTTGTGAATTACAAATTTAACGTGCACCATCCGGCTGCAACGTGGAGTTTGGGCTGTTTGCAGGATCGCCCGATAGAGGGAGCTCGTGAGCACAGACTGTTCACTAGCTTAGCCAAATGGTACCATTCTTAAGGATAGATTTGTTTCTCTCATGAATGCCATTTGTGGATTTTTGCAAGGGCCCTTGCGAAATCATATTGTGTTGCTGCATAACAACTATTAATTTGATGATTTAAACATATGCTTGTTTCTTTGAGTGCTTATGAAGTAAATTCACCCTTTTGATTTAAATATACTGCTGTGTGAAGTGTATTCTTCTTGTCTGGAGGGACCGTCCAAATTTCAGGTAATACTACTATTACATTGTTATTGAATATTGTATGCCTGTCATTGTGCCCCCAGCACAGCAGGGGTCACAATACACCCACCAGACTTCTGCTGTGTCAAGGGAGAATTCGAGCAAGTTAAAGAGGGGTGAGTTAAACCAAAAGAGAGTCGATCCCAAAAACAACCAGCGGCTCCTGAGGGGGTAGCGCTACAGTTACAACACACAGAAACTTCACAGATTTGTCTAAACATTACATGCCTATTGAACACTAAATGTACACAGCTGGGCAATTAAAAGGGGTTTAAAGCATCTCCTATGGAGAATTTTAAGCGCTGTAGTTTGTCACCATTCCACGGGCAGACGCAATTATAAAGTGTGACTTGTTGGGTATCTATTTACTCAGCGTAACATCATCTTTCACATTATACAAAACAATTAAGCTAACTTTTTTTTTTTTTAAATACCTTTTATTGAGTTTTCACGAGAAAAAAAGCTTACATAAAAGAGCCTCTGGGCATACCCCCGGCTGAGATAACTTTAGAACAATCCTACAAATTATAAACTGTTCTATAGAACTTACTACAATTTAAACTGCGCGTGACGTCAAAGTAAAGCGGTAAGGGGAAGGATAACGAATCCTATTCTTCAGGTGACCACTTCAGGAAGAAGTGCTGAGGTTGAGGGTAACGCCTGTAGAAACTTTCAGGTAATAGCGAAATTAGGTCTTCACCACTACAAGGCTTTTAGCTGAAATAAACATTCAAAGGGATCCAAAACCTACTGTGTTGCGTTTGTGCCGTCTGATTCCAACCATACATTCCAAATTTTGTCAAACTTAGCTGGGCAGCAACTGGTGAGATAGGCCGCTTTGTAAAATGCCGAGTTGATCGGTGATTTCCATGTATTCAAAGTAGGTAATGAAGAAAAGATGACCCGCACTCTGGTCACTGCTCTTAAAAATTAGTAGTGTTTATTAACCACTTCAATACAGGGCATTTTCACCCCCTTCCTGCCCACAGACCAACTTTTAGTTTTCAGCGCTGTCACACTTTGAATGACAATTGCGTGGTCATGCAACACTGTACCCAAATTAAAATCTTTATATTTTTTTCCCCACAAATAGAGCTTTCATTTGGTGGTATTTGATCACCTCTGCAGTTTTTATTTGTTTCGCTATAAACAAAAGAAAAGCGACAATTTCGAAAAAATAAATATATCTTTTACTTTTTGATTTAATAAATATCACATTTAACCACTTAAGGACCGCCTACTATACATATACGTCAGCAGAATGGCACGGCTGGACACATCAACGTATATATACGTTGTTTCTAGTACCCAGCCGTGGGTCACAGGCGCGCATCCGCGGCGCGCTCCCGTGACCCGGTCCGAAGCTCCGGAGTGCGGCGATCGGTCCCCGGAGCTGAAGAATGGGGAGAGCCGTTTGTAAACACGGCTTCCCCGTGCTTCACTGTGGCCACAGCATCGATCCCAGTTATAGTGGGACGTGATCGATGACTTCACACCTACAGCCACACCCCCTACAGTTGTAAACACACACACAGGGAACACACAAATCCTACAGCGCCCCCTTGTGATTAACTCCCAAACTGCAACTGTCATTTTCACAGTAAACAATGCAATTTAAATGCATTTTTTGCTGTGAAAATGACAATTGTTCCAAAAATGTGTCAAAATTGTCCGAAGTGTCCGCCATAATGTCCCAGTCGAAAAAAATCGCGGATTGCCGCTATTAGTAGAAAAAAAATAAAAATGCAATAAAACTATCCCTTATTTTGTAAACGCTATACATTTTGCGAAAACCAACCGATAAACGCTTATTGCGATTTTTTTTTACCAAAAATAGGTAGAAGAATACGTATCGGCCTAAACTGAGGAAAAAAAATGATATATATTTTGGGGGGATATTTATTATAGCAAAAAGTAAAAAATATTGCATTTTTTTCAAAATTGTCGCTCTATTTTTGTTTATAGGGCCAAAAATAAAAACCGCATAGGTGATCAAATACCACCAAACAAAGCTCTATTTGTGGGGAAAAAAGGTCGCCAATTTTGTTTGGGAGCCACGTCGCACAACCGCGCAATTGTCAGTTAAAACAACGCAGTGCCGAATCGCAAAAAGGGGCAAGGTCCTTTAGCAGCATTTTGGTCCGGGTCTTAAGTGGTTAAAAAAAAAAAACAGAAAAAAAAAAAAATCCTGAGTTTAGGCCGATATGTATTCTTCCACATATTTTTGGTAAAAAAGTTATAGCGTCTACAAAATATCGGATCGTTTTATGGCATTTTTATTTACTTTTTTACTAGTAATGGCGGCGATCTGCGATTTTTATTGTGACTGTGACATTGCAACAGACATATCGGACACTTTTGACACATTTTTGGGACCATTCACATTTATACAGCAATTCGTGCTATAAAACTGCACCGATAACTGTAAATGTGACTGGCAGGAAAGGGGTTAACACTAACTGCAGGGGGAGGGGACCAATTGGTGTTCCTCTGTACTGGGAACACACATCGGTTTCCTCACCTCTGGCAGGACATTGATCTGTGGGTTGACACCCACAGATCCACGGTCCTTCCGTGATTGTGGGCAATCGCGGGTGCTGGCGGACATTGCGACTGCCGGTGCACGTGCACTGAGTCCCGAGCAATGAGGCGGGCGCGAGCACGCCCCCTAGATGGCCGGGAAATCCAGGACATCATACGGACAAATGCAAATAGGAATGGTGAAGTATTCAAAGTAGGTACCTCCATTTGTTTCCACTTTATGAGTAGAGCCTTTCTAGCATAGAATAGTAGAAGGCCTATTAGTGTTCTGGTCGCTCGGCGGTGGGCCAAGGAGCCCACCAGACCTAGAAAACAGATTGACATATTCAGGGGAACATGGATCATGGTCAAGGTTTCAATGAAGTTCGTGACCTCCGCCCAAAAGAGCTGGATTCTGGGACAGGACCATAACATATGGTTAAAGTAGGCATTCGCCACACCACACTTCCAACAGTTGGAGGAATTTGGGTACATTTTGGATAAACTTTGGGGTGACAAACAATTTTTTGAAAAAACAAGTGTTTTTTTTATTATTCATGAAAGTGTTTTTTCCGTCAAAAAAATTTGGTTTGAAAAACCGCTGCACAAATATTGTGTGACATTAAATATGGCAACACCCACCATTTTATTCTTTAGGGTCTCTGCTTAAAAAATGATGTTTGAGGGTTCGAAGTAATTTTCTAGCAAAAAAAGTAGATTTTTCCCATGAAGGACGAAGTG
>CM056049.1:620500961-620883461 GCA_029574335.1 Rana kukunoris | reverse complement strand
CACCACCCTTCATGGACACCTGCTGGCTGCTTCCTAGCTGATTGCGGCCCTTTTCCAGCCCTCTCTCGCAGATAGGTTAACCCCTTTAGAGCCCAAATACTCGTAGTCATGGTTGGAGACTCTTTCAAACCCAAGATCTCCGGCCCCACATCAGGACCTAAAGGCCCCTTTCACACTGGGGTGGGAGGTGCGTCGGCAGTTAAGAGCCAATTTTGTAATGCAATTCGCCTGCTAGCGGGGCGGTTTTACCGCCGGGTGCGCTATACCCATTCCGGCTGTCCGGGTGTGCTATACCCATTCCGGCTGGAGTGGCGAAGTAAATTGTTTAAGGAAGCAGGAGTGTTGGTATAGCTGCAGTGTCCCATTGATTTCAATAGGCAGGAGCGGTATACACACCGCTCCTTCATCGTTCCAAAGATGCGGCTAGCAGGATTTTATTTACCGTCCTGCTAGCGCACAATAGTGCCTGCAAACCGCTCCAGTGTGAAAGGGGTAAGCAATCTAAATCCTCCTATTGTTTTTAGCCAAGGAAACTGCCATCTTGGCCTTTGTTTCATCTTCAACTGCCATGATGCCGCACATGTGATCAATTATGACACCAGCCAATTGATGGTTTGACAGTTTGGTTGAGAGCACAACCAATGTGACGGGAATGTAACTGTTTTTTTAAATGATAAAATCAATGGGTTTAGTTCCACTTTAATAATCCTGGGTACACTGAAAATCAGCCTTCCCTTTCCTGAACAGATCATGCATGGCATGGGTGAGAATTCATGAGTACTCCACATTGTCTTGTTTGATCTCCCCTTAATAAAGGCACCACAGGCCAAACATTGGAGACACATATCTCACATCCTGCACCCAACCCTGGTATCCTATACAACAGTGATGGCGAACCTTGGCACCCCAGAAGTTTTGGAACTACATTTCCCATGAGCTCAACTACACTGCAGAGTGCATGAGCATCATGGGAAATGTAGTTCCAAAACATCTGGAGTGCCGAGGTTTGCCATCACTGCTATACAATATGTATTTATTGTATTCTCTCTGCATTCAAGAAAGCAGATGCTGTAATGCCACGTACACACGATCAGATTTTCCGGCACAAAAACCTTGGATCTTTGTTCCGACGGAATTCTGCTCAAGCTTGGCTTGCATGCACATGGTCACTGGGTCTAAAATGAGGTATGTAATTGTAGCACTACCCCCGAAGGAGCTGCTGGTTTGTTTTGGGTGGCACGTTACCTCTGCATTTCCGCCTTCTAGGGTCCTTGATGAGAGTTGTAGTAAATGGAATGTCCACACAAACAACTTTTCTGTGCTTTTATTACCCAGCCGGGTAAAAACAGTTAAACAGTAGAAAGGTGAAGGGATAGCAAATAGAAGACAGTAGATCCAGGTATAACTGAACACGGGAAACAGTCCTGCTTCCTTAAACACTTTACTTCATCACTCCAGCTGGAATGGGTATAGCGCACCCAGACAGGCCTCTCTTACAAGCTTGGCAAACAGAATGTCACTTGAATTTAGGATTAGGTCTCTACCACAGACCCTCCCGTGAGATTGTAGGTAATTATGGTCCGGAATCCTTTCTTAGTAGATTCAGCACCCGGATCTACTTCAGGTAGTTTTGTACAGTCAGTAGCTAACAGGCGACCAACATCCAGCCTGTCAGAACTCAGGTGGTCCCCGATGAATGGACAGGCCCCTCCTGGAATACCAGCCTCATGCCAGGTATCTCCCGGACAGACTCCTCAACGGTCGGCTTTCTTCAATTGGACGGACAGCTCGGGACTCCTTCTAGATTGGAGACCCAGTCAGCTACTTTTATACCCCTCCCCAGCACGCACAGTGGAGATCAGCTCCACTGGCTGCTACGGAGTGGCACTCAGAGCACTTGACCACACTGCTGCCACTTGCCGTCCGGGGGTGACGGGAGTCTCCGGTATTATCGTACATACAAGCTGTACACTCACTACTTTACGTTGTAGCAAAGTGTAATTTCTTCAGTGTTGTCACATGAAAAGATATAATAAAATATTTTACAAAAATGTGAGGGTGTACTCACTTTTGTGAGATAATATATACAGTAAAACCTTGGTTTGCGAGCATAATTCATTCCAGAAACATGCTTGTAATCCAAAGCACTTGTATATCAAAGCATTTATTTTACAGGGTATAAAAGAGAAGAGAGGCACCTCTAAGTGTAGCAATAAGTTGCTAAATGTTGTACCTTCATTAAATGTAACCATATTGTTACACTTAGATGTTTCTCTCTTCTTTTTTATACTCAGTTGTGACATGACGCTACTTTTATATCAACACATTGCTTGTATATCAAGGGAAAATGTATTAAAACATTTTGCTTTTCTTGCAAAACGCTCTCAAACCAAGTTACTCTCAAACCAAGGTTTTACCACCACAGGTTTATTTTTACTTATGGAGTGGGTCATAATAGAGGGTCTGCTATGATTTTTATTTTTTTGTACTGGTAGCTCATTTCCATTTAGCATTTTCTATCACCATTGGGTCCTTAATGGATGTGAGTGTCAAAAATCACTGATTTACAGCCTAGCTACAAAGGCAGCCAGCAAGCAATAAACGATCAGAGGCAGATGTCACTGACTGAACAAATACATTTACTCCTACATTTGGTTCATTCTCCATCATAGTGGAGCGTCGTGTCTTTTGCTCAGTTAGCTTTATGCAATCCGTTTCTCTGTAAGAGTGCGTTCTTATCTTCATGTTTAATGTTCAGCTTTGTTTCCATACTGTTGCTCTACCGACAATTATTCCCAGGAAGCTGATTCATTCTTCACATTATACAAACACTATACTATTATGAAGTGCCAATCATTTCCCTATTCTGAAGGGCATGTAATGTTTTCTGTTGCCATGGCGGCAAAATGGGCCATTGGAGAAGCTGGAATAAAAAACATCTTGTTCTATTATAAATGTTGAAGAGGTTCAGCCAGACCTGTAACACTGACGCCTTGTGATCTGGAGACATTGTTCAGTTTACTTGATCACCCACGAAGAGTACCTTGTGCCGTACACACATGGGCCCCAAGTATGGTGATACATGCATTCAGGAGATCTCGAAACTCGTACTTTCTACATTTATATCTCATTGTCTTCTTCCTACGCACCTGCCAGCAGTGCGTCATTTACTGTAACAGCTTTCTTTGATCAGTGGAAAATCTTGTTTTAAAAACTGAGATCACTGATCAGTAAAATAAGTTACTTTAACCACTTTCCCACCGCGCCATAAGCATTTTACTGCTACGGCGCAGTGGAGTTATCTTGACACGACGTCCCTGGGACGTCGTCCTTCACTTCCGCGATTGCGCGTCCCCTGGGACGCGCTCGCGAAAGTGTCCGTGCTCGCCGGGTCTAGAAGACCCGGCGCATCGCGGATCACGGTAAATTGCCGCTGATAGCGGCCGTTTACCACGTGATCGCGCCGTCGAATGACGGCGCGATCACTTGTAAACAAACCGGCGTCATTTGATGACGCCGGTTCCTCCCTCTCCTCCCTCTCCTCTCTGTACCGTTCGGTACAGTGTGCGAGGAGAGGGGGGGGGGGAGCGGGGTGTCAGCAGCTGAGCTGTGGCTGGATCTGTGACAAATGCAGTCACAGATCCAGCCATCCCTCAATCCATCCCAGCTCTGCAATCCCCAGTACCCAGCAATCCCCCCAGTACCCAACAATCCCCCAGTACCCAACAATACCCAACAATCCCCCAGTACCCAACAATACCCAACAATACCCCAGTACCCAACAATACCCAACAATACCCCAATACTCGGCAATACCCCAATACTCAGCAATACTCCAGTACTCAACAATACCCCAGTACTCAACAATACCCCAGTACTCAACAATACCCCAGTACTCAGCAATACTCCAGTACTCAACAATACCCCAGTGAATGAATGAATGAATGAATGAGAACTTATATAGCGCGGCACATGCGAACTGAATCGCCTCTGGGCGCTTGTTGTTCCTGTCTCCTTTGATATCAAAAGAGAAAAGTCTTGACCTTTTTCCTAAATGCTAGGTGGTTCTCCTCCAACCGAATGCTGGTTGGTAAAGCGTTCCATAGTCTGGGACCCTGGATCGCAAATCTTCTTTCTCCTTTGGACTTGAAGTTGGCTTTCGGAACCTGGAGCAGGTTCTGATTCGTGGATCGCAAAACGCGATTTGGATTATGCGCTTTTATTAATTCGCATAAGTAAAGGGGGGCATTCTCATGGACACATCTATGCGTAAGACAGAGGGCTTTAAAAGCGATTCTGTCTTTAACTGGCAGCCAATGAAGGGCTCTCAGTGAAGGTGAGATAGATTCCCAGGGTTTTTTCCCAGTCACAAGTCTGGCGGCCGTATTCTGAACGACTTGCAGACGAGCGATTTGGTATTTGGGGAGACCGAGGTAAAGGGCATTTGCATAATCCAACCTGGAGTTTACAATAGCTCCCACCACGACCGCTAGATCTTCTTTAGGGATGAACGGAGTGAGTCTGCGTAGTAGGCGCAGTAGATGGTGAGATCCGCTGACCACTGACCCTATTTGTGCGTCCATTGTCATAAAGGAGTCAAAAATGACCCCTAGGCTTTTGACTTTGGCGCTAGGGGTGATGAGCTTGCCCAAAATAGGTGGGGGAGACCACGCTGTTGAGGGTTGATTCCTTCGCTTGGCGTGAAACAGAAGAAGTTCTGTTTTCGCTCCATTGAGTTTAAGATAACTCTTTGTCATCCAGTCCTCTATCAAAGAGAGGCATGTCTCTAGATTGAGGTGGTGATCCTGTCTATTGCAGATGCGGAAATACAGTTGCGTGTCATCTGCATAAGAGTGATAAAGCAGATTTTGGCTGCTAATAATCTCAAAAAGAGGACGAAGGTAGATGTTGAATAGCACTGGTGACAGAGGCGATCCTTGAGGGACTCCGCATGTTACTGTGCGTTTTTCAGACGTAAAAGGTCCTAGCTTCACTGTTTGCGATCGGTTTTCCAAAAAAGAGGAGAACCAAGATAAATCGCCTTCTGCGACCCTGGCTACTTCAGAAAGCCGAGTCAGTAACAGATTGTGGTCTACAGTGTCAAAAGCTGCACTTAGGTCCAACAGAACCAGGAGACAAGATTCTCCTTCGTCTGCGGCCTTGAGAACATCGTCCCATACTTTCAGTAATGCTGTTTCCGTCCCATGTCCGGGACGGAAGCCTGATTGCAATGGGTCAAGTAGCTTGTAGGTCTCTAGATGCAGTTGCAGCTGTTGTACCACTACTTTTTCCATTATCTTAGAGAATACATTGAGGCTTGTTATGGGACGGCGGTGGAGTGGGTCCTTGGGGTCCAGGGAGGGTTTCTTCAGGATGGGTTGGATTACACCCTCTTTCAACTGTGAGGGCACTATGCCTTCCAAGAAAGACTGGTTGATAAGCTGCGTGATGGGAGGAGCCAGGATGTCGGCGCATTCCTTCAGCAGTTTTGTGGGGATAATGTCATTTGGCGCTGCGCCATTGCGCAGAGTACAAATGACATTCTTAGTGGACTCGATGGAGATGGGTTCCAGGGTGAACTTACCTGATATCGGAGAATTACTATGGGTGCTGTGTGAGAGGCTACAGGGGGGGCTGAGGGGAGAAAAATTTTGCTGAATGCTTTCACGGATTGCCTCGATTTTATTAACGAAATAATCCGATAGCTCATTGCAAAATTCTTGTGTGTCCGAACTGGGGGCTTCAATGCATCCTGGTTTCATGGTCTGGGTGACCATCTTGAAGAGTTCGCGGGGGGCGGTTTTGGGCACCGTTGATAGCCTCCGAAAAATAATTCTTCTTGGCTTGGAAAATTCCTTTGTGGTATTTTCTTGTGGTCGCCTTGTAGATGGATAGGTTTAGCTCAGAAGAACATCTTTTCCAGGCAGATTCTGCCCTTCTGCGTTCTTGCTTTAGTAACGACAGCTGGTTGTTAAACCAGCTGCGGTTGTTTTTCCGAATGCGGGTTATTCGTTTCGGCGCTACCAAGTCGGCTGACTGTAGCATGGCCGAGTTTATGGCTTTCAATGTTTCAACGGCCGTTTGCTGCGGCTGGGTTGTTTCTATTTTTTTCCTTAAAGTCGTTTTGAAGAGTTCCGAGTGGAGCTTCTTCTGACATCTAGTCCAGTGTGTTGCCACTGGATTCGATGTTTTTGTTGCGGGGGGGATGGTGGAAATACTGAATATAATTGCCTGGTGGTCTGTCCATGGCAATTTTTCATTTTCCCTAATTTTTATTTCCAGAGCTTGTCTGAAAATAAGATCAAGTGTGTGACCTGAAGCATGTGTAGGCCCACATACTAGTTGCTGCAATCCTAATCCTTCCAGGTGGTCAATACAGGCGTCGGCAATGGGGTCTTGTGAGGAATTGGCCCAGAGATTGAAATCCCCTAACAGCAAAAGTTGTTTACTGTTGAGGGTATAAGTGAAGAAGAAATCCGTCCATGATGAGAGCAGCTGCGATTTTGGGCCGGGTGGCCTATAGCAGAGCAGAATGTGGACGGTCTCCTTTGAACTTGCTTGCAGTTGCAGAGTAAGGGTTTCCATGAATGGAAGAGGGTTTTGGCGGACTGGTTTGGTGATCGTAAGATGAGTCTTGTGGATCACCGCCAGGCCGCCTCCTCTTTGCCCTATTCTGTTTTCCGTTATGATACGGTAATTTTCTGGCACCAATTCTCCTAGAATGGTGTTACAGTCGGCTGTGAGCCAGCTCTCTGTAATAAAAAGACAGTCTAGATCCTTTTGTTGAATGAAGTCGCGGATTTCTAGTCGGTGTTTTACTGCCGATCTAGTATTGATCAGAGCACATGATATGTGCTTGACCTGGGGTAAATGTCTGAAATGTCTAACCGTCGATCTATGATTGGTTCTCCATAGTCGCTCAGTTCTTAGGGCCTTTCTGGTGATGGCTGGCAGTATTGCGGCGCATTGCCTCAAACTCCAAATGGTCTCGGCAGAATATTGCCTACATGCCATGTTCGCCAATACACCAGGGGGGGAGGGGGGGGATTTTAGGGCAGTGGGGAGAGGAATTGGCTAAACTCCTCTCTCCTGGCTTGGTCCAGAGGAAGGCAAAAAACCCTGGCGACGCTCGGCCAATATGCTCCGGCAGGGGAAAAATTCCTTCCTGACCCCTGTAAGAGGCGATCGGGTAACCCCTGGATCAAGTTGTAGTGGTGATTAAGATTTGGGGCTGGGTGCAGCAAAAATGGCCTGCCGATCGGTAGCAGGATCCAGACTGGTAAAGCTTCCAGATTGGGTGGATCGGTGCTACTATTTGGGGCCAGGATTACTAGACCGGGGTGTGAGGTAACTTTCCTGGGGGTATGGGGTGGGGTTCAAGTCCGTTTTCGGACTTTGGTGGCGGTTGGAGGGGGTGAGAAGCGGCGCGCCACTAGGCCACGGGTGAAGCCGCGGCCTTTCCTAAATTGCGGCTGCCGCGATTGCTTCCAGGCCGGCGCGGATGTATCGAAAAACGCCGGCCTGGAAGCCAGAAATGCCAGAAATGGCTGAAAATTGCCAAGGATTGCAGGGCAGGTGGCGGATGGGTAGTGAGGGGGTATAGGAGGGGAGATGTGGATAGGGAGATAGCAGGGGCTTTTAAGTGGCAGCAGCTGCTGTCCTCAAAAGGACGGCCGTCTGCAGCCTCAGTGAAAGGCTTACCTGCTGGAGAAGGGTGACGGAGGGAAGCCAGGGGGGTCAGGTGAAGCAGGGGGAAGCCAAGCGGTGGATTGCAGGAGGAATGGAGGGATAGTGCAGGCTTGCCTAGCAGTGTCTGTCACCATCTGCCTGTCTGGTTTCTGGCAGGTGGGGGCTCCAGAGGGAGAGAGAAACCAGGGGATCCAGGGGCGGCTCGAGGTCGGAGCGGATCTGACAGTGGAGGCTGATGCTGGGGGAGGAAAACCCTGCCTATCTGGCTCCAGGAGCCGTACGTCCTACTCTTAGGACGCACGCCGATTACTACTGGAGTCAGTTCAAGCCCTGGGGAGGAGTCACTCTTTCAGTACTCAACAATACCCCAATACTCGGCAATACCCCAATACTCGGCAATACCCCAGTACTCGGCAATACCCCAATACTCGGCAATACCCCCAGTACTCTGCAATACCCCAGTACTCGGCAATACCCCAATACTCGGCAATACCCCAGTACTCGGCAATACCCCAGTACTCGGCAATACCCCAATACTCGGCAATACCCCAGTACTCGGCAATACCCCAATACTCGGCAATAACCCAATACTCGGCAATACCCCAATACCCTGCATGATACTTTGCAATACCCCAATAATCTGCAATACCGCCTATGGGGATTTTTAAGTAGCGAAGTTTGGCGCCATTCCACGATTGTGCGCAATTTTGAAGTGTGACATGTTGGGTATCTATTTACTCGGCGTAACTTCATCTTTCATATTATGAAAAAAAATTGGGCTAACTTTACTGTTTTGTTTTGTTTTAAGCACAAAACAGTTTTTTTTTAAAAACACGCGTTCAATAAATTTCTGCGAAAATACCGTGCGAGATAAAAAGTTGTAACGGCCGCCATTGTATTCTCTAGGGTCTTTGCTAAAAAAGAATATATAATGTTTTGGGGTTCTATGTAATTTTCTAGCAAATAAATGATGATTTTTCCATGTAGGAGAGAAATGTCAGAATTGGTCTGGGTGTTCCAGAACGCCTGATGGCGTTCCCTGCATGTTGGGCCTCTGTATGTGGCCACGCTGTGTAAAAGTCCCACACATGGGGTATCGCCATACTCGGGAGGAATAGCAGAATGTGTTTTGGGGTGTAATTTGTGGTATGCATATGCTGTGTGTGAGAAATAACCTGCTAATATGACAGAAACAAGTTTTTTTTTTTTACAGAATTTTCAGTCGTTTTTCTTTTATAGCGCAAAAAATAAAAAACCCAGAGGTGATCAAATACCACCAAAAGAAAGCTCTATTTGTGTGAAAAAAAGGACAAAAATTTCAAATGGGTACAATGTTGTATGACTGAGTAATTGTCATTCAAATTGTGAGAGCACCGAAAGCTGAAAATTGGTCTGGTTAGGAAGGGGGTTTAAGTGCCCAGTGGTCAAGTGGTTAATAGATATTTGGCCATATAAAGTTCTATAGCAGTGAAAAGAAGCTTGTGAGACACGTGTGTAGGAATTTCCAGGCATTGGCGGCTGTTTTGTGAGCTATATTGTTATTTGTAATGTGATTTTTTTTTTTTTTCCCCACATCAGCTATTCGCACGTGCTGGAGATCAGCTCATGGTCAAGATGCTTTCTTTGTCTCCAAAGCTTACTTGCATCATTTGTGGGTTCTCCTGCATTCAAAGATCTTTTTTTTTTTTTCTCTTCTTTCTCATTTTTTTTTTTTTTGTATATGTATTTGTATAAGTATAGTTTTCCCTCTTCCAATAGGAGATACCCAGATTTTCTAGTTAACATATGGCCGACCACAGACTATTCCGACTCCCAGTACTCCCGTCTTCTGGGCTCTAGGTCGGTATTTAGGTGGCTGGTTCCCCCCTTTCCTATTACCATGGGCCCCCTTTCCCCTTCCCTCCCACCCGTCTCCCACTCCCTCCTCCCACCCCCCTGGTGACTCCCGGAAATCCTAGTTGCTAATATTTCATTTAAGTATTTTGAAGATTTATATAATATGAGTTGGTACTTTAGGGCCCGTAAGTTTCTATTCTCAAATTCTCCGCATAACTCCACGTCTTTTTATATTTTTCCCAGCTTTTCCATTTGTTTTTAAAGTCCTGATTTGCCTCTCCCATGATCTCCTTCAGCTCTTCCATTCTATGAATTTCCTCGACCGCATCGATCCATTCCCACATCCCTGGGCTTTCCTCCTTCTGCCAGTTCTTTGGTACTAGCCTCTTGGCTGCATTGAGCAGGTGGGGCACAAGGGACTTCTTGTACCTTGATATTCCCACCCGCTCCCCATGAAAAAGGACTACCCAGGGATCTTTCTTAATTTCTTTGCCCGTTATTTCTTTTATTTGACCCAGGATTTGTTGCCAACATTTCTGGATTTTTGGACATAGCCACCATATGTGAGCCATGGTTCCTTTCTCTTGGCATCCCCTCCAGCACTAGTCTGATTTCCCTTCCGTATACCTACTCACTTTATCGGGCGTGGCATACCAGCCTGAGACACATTTATAATTCAATTCTGCAGTTCGTGTATCTATGGCCGAGGCATGGGTCAGTAACATTATCCTTTCGTATGTGTTTTCTCCTCTAAGTGTGCCCAGCTCTCTTTCCCATTTTTGTATAAAGGGCGGCTCTCCCAGCTTGTCTATTTCCAACAAGATTTTATATAGTTTTGATATTGTGCCTTTTGAGCTTTCTGTTTTGCACAGCCTCTCCAGCGGGGTAAGTTCCTCGCTTGTCCGAAGTGGGTGGGGGAGACATTGTACAAAGTGACGTAGCTGGAGGTACCGCCATCCATCCAAATTCCATTGTGTTGTTCTATGTTTCAATTCCTCAAACTCCCTAATTTTACCCCCTTCTATTATATCGCCTAAGGCCGCGTACACACGAGGGGATATGTCCGCTGAAAACGGTCCGATGGACCGTTTCAGCAGACATCTCCGCTCGTGTGTATGGGCTAGCGGACAGATTTGTCCACCCGACAGATTTCAAAGCAAGCTTTGAAATCTATCCGGTGGGAATCTGTCCGCCCGACATGTCTGCTGGTTAGTACACTTACCAGCAGACATGTCGGCTCCCACCGCCGCCGCGCCGCTGCCGAATGGATTCGGCGCATGCGCGGAAGTGTTTTACTTCCTGGTGCGGTGACGTAGCGGTGACACGGCGGCGTCAACGTCACCGCCGCGTCATCGCCACGTCACCGTGCCGTCCGGCGGCGGGGAATTTGATCCGATGGTGTGTACACGCCATCGGATCAAACTCCCGGTCGGACATATCCGATGGAAATGGTCCGCGGACCGTTTTCATCGGATATATCCGATCGTGTGTATGGGGCCTAAGTGTAATCTATCAGTTTTTATCCAATTCCCCCCTATTTTTCCAACCCCTGGTGCAAAGTAAGCATTTTCCTTCAAATTTATAAGTGGGGAGTTGTGTTCCTTATCCAGTTTTTTGTATACTCTATCCCATAGTCTCAGTGTATCTCGTGTTAAATCTAAAGTTTTTATATTTAGTGCTCTATATTGTGTAGGTGTCCACATAATGGTGCATAATTGTGTTTTAGATTGTGCTTTTTCTATCTGTACCCATCTCTTCTCACTTCTATCTCTGGCCCATTCTACGACGCGAGATAGTACTGCGGCTTTATAATACTCTCTGATATCAGGCATGGTAAGACCCCCCTCGCTCTTCTTTTGTTTTAAAATTGATAGGGAGATTCTGTGCTTTTTATTTTTCCACACGTAATTTATTAGTATCGAGTTTAATATTCTCAGGAATTGCTGGGGGAGGGTAATCGTCAGCATTTGGAATTTGAAAAGTATCTTTGGTACCAAAAACATTTTCAAGGTATTTATGCGTCCGATCCAGGAAATAGGTCTATTATTAATTTTCTTAATATCTGTTTTGATCTCATTCAAGAGAGGGACAAAATTTATTTTATAGATTTTCTTGATCGAGTTTGTTAGCTTAATACCTAGGTATTTTAACTCGCTAATCCATGGGAACACGCATATCCTCTTAACCAACATCTCTTCATTTTTGTTGATATTGATATTTAATACTTCAGTTTTTGTTTCGTTGATTTTAAAATTGGAAATAGCGCCGTATTCTTGAAATACCTTATTTAGAGCAGGGATTGTTGTCAGTGGGTTGGTAATATAGAAAAGGATATCATCAGCAAAGGCTGATAGCTTATGCTCCTCTTTCCCTACTTTTACTCCACTAATTTCGGGATTATTTCTTATTGTGGCTAACAATGGTTCCAGAGACAGAATGAAAAGGAGAGGGGATAGTGGGCATCCCTGTCTCGTCCCATTCCTCATAACAAATGGGGGTGAGAGGGTCCCGTTAATTTTTACTCTTGCTGATGGATGTTGATAAAGTGTCCTAATCCACCTTAACATCCTGTCTCCGATACCCATTATTTCTAGGGTTTTTAACATTAATCCCCAATCTACCCTATCAAAGGCCTTTTCGGCGTCTATCGAAAGGAAGAGGGCAGAGGGTCCGTCTCTTTTATTTGTAATGTGATTTAATATGTGCAAGTTTACCTTTTGTAGTAGTGTATAAAGAACCAAACTTTCCCGTGTGTAATTGAAGAGATCTGCACAGACCCCCAGGGTAAGTTTGCCCTGGTGGTATTTACCTTATGGTCTCAAAGATATATTGTGGTGAATATTTATGTTCCTCCGCCTTTCTCCCCTATGGTTTTGTACAAGGTCATGGAAAGGGTCACTCCCTTTTGCCCTGGAAGGCTGTTGGTCATGGGCGATTTCAATGCCACTATGTCGGCTGATCTAGACAGGCCCACTCCTACCAAATTGCATTGTCCGGGTCTATCCGCTTGGGCCCAAGCAATTGGCTTGGTTGAGATATGGAGATGGAAGCATCCTACTACACGGTCCTACTCCTGCTTCTCGGCATCCCACAAAACTGCCTCGCGGATAGACCTAGCCTTTGCCAACCCGCTGTTGTTGGCGGATGTTCTAGAGGCGACCTATTTGCCCAGTGGACTGTCGGATCATAGCCCTTTGTCAGTGGTTTTTCGCGCCCCTGCCTCCCGTAGCGCAGCTCTGTGGAGGCTGGGGCCGGAATGGATCTCCCATCCAGACCTTGCGGATGAAATGCCTCAACTGTTGAATGAGTTCTGGGATCAAAACTCAGGGTCCGCCCCCACTGACATTACATGGGACGCCTTTAAGGCCTACTCTAGGGGACAATATATTTCTTCCATTGCGGCAATCAGACAAAAACGAGCATCGGAGACTCAGTCCTTGCAGCAGTCGGTACTAGACCATACTAACACATATAGCGCAGACCCCACCCCAGGCCACTTTGATCTTTTGGCAGCGGCACAGAGAGAACTAAATCTTCATCTGGTAGAAATCACAAAGCTAGACACGTATAAGAACAGACAACGATTCTTTGAACAGGGAGACAGGAATGGTCGGCTGTTAGCCATGTTGGCTCACCATGACTCACCAGCCACTTACGCTTATCTCCACTATAACCACCCCGGGCGGGGGGACGGCAACTACCCCTTCGGATATCCTACAAGCATTTACTGACTTCTTTGAAACTTTATACACCTCCAGCCTGCCCTCTGCCTTCCGGCCTGAGGAGCTACGGGATCTGTTGGACCCCTTGGCCCTCGGCTGGTTGTCAGACCCAGAACGGGAGGCTTTAGTGCAACCTTTCACAACATTGGAGGTTCTAAATGCAATCCGATCCTTCCCCTCCGGAAAGGCACCAGGCCCTGACGGGCTGCCGATAGATTTTTATAAAGCACACGAAGAGGTGCTGGCGCCGCAGTTGGCATCGCTATTTACAAAATGTCTCTCGGAGGGGAAATTACCGGATTCTATGTATCACGCCCATCCGACAATGATCTATAAACATCAGAAGGACCCCACTTCCTGTGCTTCCTATAGGCCCATTGCGCTGCTAAACAATGACTTTAAAATTTTGACCAAACTCCTTGCCATTAGATTATACCCCATGCTACCCTCGGTGGTTGACTCTGATCAAACGGGTTTCATGCCCCGTAGAGCCACTGATGTCAATCTTCGTAGACTCTTCACGAATATCCATGCCCAGCACATTAATGAGGGATCCCGCACTGTTGCCTCCTTAGACATTGAGAAGGCATTTGATACTGTGGAATGGCCCTTCTTATGGGAGACATTGCGTAGAATGGGCTTCCCTTTGCTCTTCATTAAATGGCTTCAGGTGATTTACAAATGTCCCACCTCCTCTGTGCGCCTGGGGGGTCTATTGTCTGGCCCCTTCTGGCTATTCAGGGGCACGAGGCAGGGTTGCCCTCTCTCCCCGGCACTATTTGCCCTTGCAGTGGAACCGGTGGCGGAGGCGCTGCGCACGTCCCAGCATATCAGGGGTCTGCGCATAGGGCTGCTGGAGGAGAGGGTGGCACTATACGCTGACGACATGCTCCTTTTTCTCGGGGATGCGGGTCCGTCATTACAGGGTGCGCTGACAGTGCTGAACAATTTCGCGGGGGTCACGGTGTGCTGGATGGAAATATGGAGAAATTAATATTTTTGTGTTATGAATAAGAGCCACTTAGATACTGCCTTGTAGGGGTTGCCATTTTAAATGAAGTGTGTATATTCCTTTAAGTTTTTGTATTCTTTTATATAATCTTTTTTGTATATCCTTTTTATGTGTACATTTATGCATGTATGAGATTATGAACACAATAGTGCTTTATCTTCCTTGATGATTACATAAGATGTGATAATGAAAAATATGAGTGGACATTGAAAGTCTGTGCTTTTAAGAGCCTGCAAGAGATCCTCTCTCCTATGCCCCCCACTGTGAAGAACTTCTGAAAGGAATGTGTGCTCTACCCTTCCCCCTCATCACATCCTGTCTCCCTCCTAGCAAAGGAATGTTGACTTTTTGGAGAACTGATCCCAGGAGCTGACATTTGCCTATATGAACTGAGAAATGAGAATTCTATCCGGAATACACGGGGCGTGTAATAAGAGACTGGGGGAACTGGGTGTATTTTTATCATGTGAGGGTGTGTACTTTTTTATGTGAACCAATCACGTGCCTGTGTTTTGGGACGTCCCCTAGCAAATAAATTGCCGGGAGCTGCCTGAATTCAGCCCTTTCTTTCTCTGCTGGCACTGCTTCTGATTCATTCATTTTCTTTTTCTCTACTGAAGACATCTCCTGCCTTTTTCTTGATTGCAGTAAGATAATGCCAGCCTCCCTGAGACTGTAAGAAGAGTAATTGATTAATTAATCGGGGTCTCTAATAGTTCTATTACAACGGGATTAAAGGTTAACTGGTCCAAATCGTTACTATTCCCAATTGACCAAGCAGCAAGGACGACATCCCCTTCTGACACTCCCCTTCAGTGGGTAGGCACTTTCAAATACCTGGGTGTAATTGTCTCCCCCCGAGCAACAGACTTTATTTCTCTCAACTTAGACCCAGTGTTGCTGGATATAAAGGTTAAGCTCAAAGCGTGGAGTAATTTGCCGCTGTCCTTATGGGGCCGAATTAACCTCATTAAAATGAAGATCGTTCCCAGACTCACTTACCTTTTTCGTCATTCCCTGCAGTGGATTCCAAAATCTTTCTTTAAAAGGCTTAATCAGATCTTTTCTTCCTTCCTCTGGGGTTCCTCCCCACCGAGATATAAACTAAGCACCTTAATGAGACCGCAAACACAAGGGGGTATGGCGTTCCCAGATTGTTTTAAATACTACCTTGCCGCACAACTGGTGACAGTGGCGTGGTGGCTAGATCCGGATGCCTCAAATTCAGCTACAGCCCTGGAGGCGGCAGTGGTAGGTTCATTGGAGGCACTCAAATTGCTGGTTTATAGGGGACCTCGTGCCCCCTACCCCCTGACCCCCTCCATATGCACCACCATACGCGCATGGCGAGCGGGGTTGATGGTGGAGAAATACAGATCTACTGAGATCTCGCCGAACGCTCCGCTTTGGCTGAACCCGAATATACCTCATCTCTACAACATGCTGGATCCATATGTCTGGACCAAGTATGGCATCAAACTTATATCGCATATAACAGAGAACAATACTTTAATTCCCTTGTCCCGACTCACACAGACTCATAATCTACCGGATCATTATGTTTTTCGGTACCTACAACTGTCACATGCGTTTAATGCCCAATTCCCACATTCCTCCTGCATGGTGGTTCAGTCAGGGTTGGAGAGGACACTTCGCTCCAGATGTACTGAAAAACCAACATCTCGTCTGTATGAGCATCTGATATTTGTGTCTCTCCCTTCCATGGATAAGCTCTGGGCTTGTTGGCAAAGAGATATCCCTACGCTGGACAACGATGACTGGGATGATGTCTGGGATTTCCCCTTTAGCTCCCTAGTTTCGTTGCGAGACAGACTTGTACAGTTTAAAATAGTACACAGAGCGTACTTCACACCTCATAGGCTTCATAAAATGAAACCTGAGCTCTCTGCAGAATGCTGGAGGTGTGGGGTTTCCTCCCCGGGAGACTTTACACATATTTTTTGGGCTTGTCCTAAGATCCAGCAATATTGGACTGAAGTGCTGGATTTGATTGGCCTAGTCGCCCTGATTACGGTGCCAATGACGATGGGGGTGTGCCTCTTGGGCCTGATAGACACGCTGGTGCCGACTGTTGCGAGGAGAACTCTGATTGGGTTATTGCTCTTTTATGCTCGGAAAAATATAGCTATGCATTGGAAGAAACCCACAAAGCCTTCTCTGGCTCGATGGAAGCGTCTTGTAAACGAGAACCTTCCCCTATATAAAGATACATATGAAAATAGAGGGTGCCCCTTGAAATATAACAAAATTTGGCGTACCTGGTTAGCGGAACCTACAACGGCTTGATTGTCAGGAGGCGAGGTTACGGAATAGTTATGGATACCTTGCTGTAGAGGGGTACGGGAGCATTGTATACCTGATTGGGGAATAGCTGCTCCTGGTTATGGAGGAGATGTCTGACGCACTGGATATCAGCTGTGTCCCGAGTACGCATATACCTGTCATGCACTGTCCAGATCACATGCTAAAACTGTCATGACTTGTTAAGCACTATCTGTCTGCTGCTTATGTACCTGTCAAGATTTTCACCCTTTTTGTTTTTTTTGTTTTTTTTTGTTGTTGTTTTGTTTTGTTGTTTTTTGAAACTGTCTATTGTTCAAAAATGTAATAAAAAAGATTTATCAAAAAAAAAAAGAACCAAACTTAAAGTGTCACTAAAGGAAAAAAAATTTTTTCTTTAAAATAACAAACATGTTATACTTACCTCCACTGTGCAGTTCGTTTTGCACAGAGTGGCCCCGATCCTGGTCTTCTGGGGTCCCTCGAAGGCTGTCTCTGGTCCTCCCCACAATAACTCATCACATTCATGCGAGAGAGCTCGCATGGGGATGAGTCCTTGCCGGCGCGCACCCGTGATACAGGGAGCGGCCATAGCCGCTCACTGTATCACTCGGCCCCACCCCTCAGCGCGCAGCATCACTGGATGTGATTGACAGCAGCACCGGCCAATGGCTGCGCTGCTCTCAATCCATCCACTCTAGGCAATCAGCGGCCAGGCTGAGCGGCGAAGAGGATCTCGGGACCGAGCACGGGACTTTTGAGGGGTCAGGTAAGTAAAACGGGGGCTCGGGGGGGGGGCTTTATAATCAGATGTTTTTTCCTTTACAACTCCTTTAAACTTCACTCTCCCAATCAACATTGATTATTTAAAATCCTCATGCTCAGTGGCGGTGCGTCCATAGAGGGCGCAGGAGCGCCGCCCCCTCTCGCTCCTGAACCGTCACTGAAATACAATACATAGATTCATGGCTAACAGTGTATGATTCAGAGAAGCAGCCAAGAGGCCCATGGTAACTCTGGAGGATCTGCAGAGATCCACAGCTCAGGTGGGAGAATCTGTCCACAGGACAACTATTAGTTGTGCACTCAACAAATCTGACCTTTATGGAAGAGTGACAAGAAGAAAGCTTTTGTTGAAAGAAAGCCATAAGATGCTCCATTTGCAGCCATGTGGGGACACAGCAAATATGTGGAAGAAGGTACTCTGGTCAGATCAGACCAAAATTCAACTTTTTAGCCTAAAAGCAAAACGCTATGTGTCGCGGAAAAGTAACACCGCACATCACCCTGAACACACCATCCCCACCGTGAAACATGGTGGTGGCAGCATCATGTTGTGGGAATGCTTTTCTTCAGCAGGGCCAAGGGAAGCTGGTCAGAATTGATTTGAAGATGAATGGAGCCAAACCCAGAGCTACAATGAACTGGTTTACATCAAAGCATATTCATGTGTTAGAATGGCCCAGCCAAAGTCCAAACCTAAATCCAATTGAGAATCTGTGGCAAGACTTGAAAATTGCTGCCTAGTCATGTCTACGAATGTCAGAGTTTTACAATGCCTCATGGGAAGTGTAGTTCCACAGCAGCTGGAGGGCCGTAGTTTGGAGATCCCTGCCTTAGATGATCACAAAGAAAATTAATGTTTTTTTCTATGCAAAATTATCCAGCCGATCGCTTTTGGTCTGTTCACAATGAAGCAACGACCTTATCATCTGGGGTGTGCCAACATTGCCATTGCCAACACACTCATAGAGGTGGTCACTTTATTGTGATACGCAAGCCCCTTCACCACAACAAGGTAACAATCACGAAGGGGAATTGACACATGCACGGCACATGTGTCAACTTGCCCAAATTCAGTGCCGCCAACAAATTGCTTCCGTTGTTACACACCACTTTGCCGATCACCAGTTGGTGCAGAGTCAGCCACTGATCCACCTGTGCGTTAATGGCAGACAGGAGTGCTGGTCCGGTGTGACTCTCTGCTTTCAGGCAAGTCAACCCCAAGACAGCGTGACACTGTCGTATCCGGGATGTGGAATAGCCCCTGGGGAGCTGGGGGGGGGGGGGGTGCAGCCGAGGAGGTTATCGCAGAGGATGGAGTAGCAGGAGTAGAGAAGGTGGCAGCAGGCCTGCCTGCAAGTCGTGGCGGTGTCACCAACTCCTTTGCAGAGCCACGCATTACATGCTTGGCAGCCGTCAGCAGGTTTACCCAATGCGCAGTGTAGGTGATATACCTGCCCTGACCGTGCTTTGCAGACCAGGTATCAGTGGTCAGATGGACCCTTGCCCAAACACTGTGTGCCAGAGATGCCATGACTTCCTTTTGCACAATAGAGTACAGGTTGGGGATTGCCTTTTGTGAAAAGAAATTTGGGCCGGGTACCTTCCACTGCGGTGTCCCAATAGCTACACATTTTTTGAAGGCCTCAGACTCCACCAGCTTGTATGGTAAAAGCTGACGGGCTAAGAGTTCCAACAAGCCAGCTGTCAGACGCCGGGCAAGGGGGTGATTCTGTGACATTGGCTTCTTATGCTCAAACATGTCCTTGACAGACACCTGACTGTGGGCAGATGAGCAGGAACTGCTCAAGGTGAGAGACGGAGTGGCGGATGGTTGAGAGGGGGTAAGGAGGACAGCAGTGGTTGACGTGGCTGAAGATGCTGGACCAGGGGGGGGATGGTGTCTTTGAGCTTGTGTGCTGCTTGTACTTGTCATCATGTGTTGATAGGCGTTTGTGCTGTGAGATCATGTGCCTTCGCAAAGCAGTTGTACCTAGGTGGGTGTTGGATTTCCCATGACTCAGTTTGTGTTGGCACAGGTTGCAAATGGCATCGCTGTTATCAGAGGCAGACACACAAAAAAAATGCCACACTGCTGACCTTTGCAATGACAGAATTCTGGTGGTGGCAACAGCATGTGTTGATTGGCGTGCTGTCTGGCTGACCCCGGGTGCCGATACATGCTGTCTGACTGTGCCACTAGCTCCTTGCAACGACCTCCCCCTGCTTCCAACTCGTTTCCTCCTCCTCTCTGTCTCCCCACCTGAACTTTCCCCCCTTCTTCTTCTCTTGGAGCGGGCACCCACGTGACATCCACGGACACATCGCCATCATCAACTGCTTCACTTGTATCTGACAACTCAGCAAAGGAAGCAGCAGCGGGTACAACATCATCATCATCACACCATACATCCATGTGTGTAATGCTGCCTGACTGAGACATATCCCTTTTATCTACATCCCTTGGCAATAATTGTTGTGCATCACTCATTTCTTCCAACTCATGTGTAAATAACTCCTCTGACAGATCAAGTGAAGCAGCTGTGATGCTAGTGTTGGTGGTGGCGGCAGGCGGGCGAGTGGTAACTTGAGAGGTGCCCAAAGCTGAGCTGGAGGAGGATGGTGTGTCAAGGTTCCGAGCGGAAGCTGTAGAAGACTGGGTGTCCTGTGTTAGCCAGTCAACTATGTCCTCAGAACTTTTTGAGTTCAGGGTACGTGGCCTCTGAACACTGGGCATTATTCTAGGGCCAAAGGGAATCACAGCACCATGACGCCGACGGCCCCTGCGGGGAGGCCTGCCTCTGCCTGTCTTTTTTTTTAGATTAGTTTAGTTGTACTATGCGTGCAAGCTACTGTGCCACCAGATATGGGATGTGGCACTGGACAAGTGGGCACAGTTTACGCTATATTAGCCAAAGACACCCTGGCAGACAAATGACTACTATTCTGTATTGCAGTGAATTTTGTTCTTATATGTTATCAACTGTGCCAACAAAATATAGATGAGATGTGGCACTGGACAGGTGGGCACATTTTACGCTATATGAGCCAAAGACACCCTGGCAGACAAATGACTACTATTCTGTATTGCAGTGAATTTTGTTCTTATATGTTATCAACTGTGCCAACAAAATATAGCTGAGATGTGGCACTGGACAGGTGGGCACAGTTTACGCTATATGAGCCAAAGACACCCTGGCAGACAAATGACTACTATTCTGTATTGCAGTGAATTTTGTTCTTATATGTTATCAACTGTGCCAACAAAATATAGATGAGATGTGGCACTGGACAGGTGGGCACATTTTACGCTATGAGCCAAAGACACCCTGGCAGACAAATGACTACTATTCTGTATTGCAGTGAATTTTGTTCTTATATGTTATCAACTGTGCCAACAAAATATAGCTGAGATGTGGCACTGGACAGGTGGGCACAGTTTACGCTATGGGCCCAGAACACCCTGGCAGACAAATGACTACTATTCTGTATTGCAGTGAATTTTGTTCTTATATGTTATCAACTGTGCCAACAAAATAAAGATGAGATGTGGCACTGGACAGGTGGGCCCAGTTTACACTATGAGCCAAAGACACCATGGCAGACAAATGACTACTATTCTGGATTGCAGTGAATTTTGTTCTTATATGTTATCAACTGTGCCAAGAAAATATAGATGAGATGTGGCACTGGACAGGTGGGCACAGTTTACGCTATATGAGCCAAAGACACCCTGGCAGACAAAGGACTACTATTCTGTATTGCAGTGAATTTTGTTCTATGTTATTAACTGTGCCAACAAAATATAGATGAGATGTGGCACTGGACAGGTGGGCACAGTTTACGCTATGAGCCTGGGCACCTTACATTACACAGCACCCCACAGCTCTGGGCCCCTTTATATAGCACCCTGCACCACTGGACCCCTTTATATTATACAGCACCCTGCACCTCTAGTCTAGCTAAACTCAATACAGTGTATAAATATATATACAACACCTGGAATGCATATATATCCTCTATACACTGTAACTCTGACTGACTAGCCTGCCTGCCTGCCTGCCTGCCCTATCTAACTCCAAAAAATGACACTCTCTCTCTCTCTCTGAGACTGATTGATTAGCCCTAAAAAGGGCTGTTTGGGGTGCTGTCAGGACGCTGTTCTAACAGCAGAGATCAGATTAGTCTTTCAGGACTGGAGTACACTGGCCTAGCTATCGCTTTCCCTATAAAATCAGCAGCAGCAACACTGTCCCTCCTCTCACTCTGACTGCAGGTTCAGAATGAATCTAAAATGGATGCTGCCCTAGAGGTGAGAGGGTCAGGGAGGGAGGGTATGCTGCTAATTGGCTGGAATGTGTCTGCTGACTGTGAGGTACAGGGTCAAAGTTTGCTCAATGATGACGATTAGGGGGCGGGTCGAACATCGCATATGTTCGCCGCAGGCGGTGAACGCGAACAAGCAATGTTTGCCGGGAACTGTTCGCCGGCGAACCGTTCTATACATCTCTATAGGGGGGCTGAATACAAATGCACGCCACACTTTTCACATATTTATTTGTAAAAAAAATTGAAAACCATTTATCATTTTCCTTCCACTTCACTATTATGTGCCACTTTGTGTTGGTCTGTCACATAAATCCCAATAAAATACATTAAAATTTTTTGGTTATAACATGACAAAATGTGGAAAATTTCAAGGGATATGAATACTTTTTCAAGGCACTGTACATCCCTATATAAGTAACTGCTGAGTGTTGTATGTCCACCCCCACAATGTTTTATGGTATATCCTAACCTCTGTATTTGTAACGTTTGCTGGACAACTTGGTCTGCATGCAAGTGTAGATAAAAATGTAAAAGCATGTTAAAAAAAAAAAATTATATACTTAATACTATCCTTACAGGTATTAATCCCATACAGTTACCAAATTCAATATTTTTTGCTCTAGTGGTCCTTTACCACTTGCGGACCGCCGCATGTACATTTACGTTTGCAGAATGGCACGTACAGGCACATTGGCATACCTGTACGTCCCTGCCTAGACGTGGGTCGGGGGTCCGATCGGGACCCCTCCCCGGTACCTGCGGTGGTCCCAGTGGCTTCAGGAGCGATCCGGGATGAGGGGGCGGCGGTTCATTTTTGTCTGCCTCCTCCGGATCGCTCCCAGCCAATCCGCGCGCTCCCCCTGCGTGTCACTTCCTCCTCCTGTGTAAACATAAAAAGGGGGAAGTGATGTAATGTCTCCTCTCAGCGGTATTTTCAACCGCCAAGATGAGAGAAGACAACACACAGTGAGTGGCACCAACACTACACTGACACCAGGACACGTAGGCACATTTAACCCCTTGCGATCACCCCCCACCCCCCTGTCACTGAATACAGTGATCATATATGTACTGATCACTGCATTTAGTGTCAGTGTGACAGGCAGTGTGACAGGCAGTTAGTGTTAGCCCCCGTACCCCCCCTAATAAAGTTTTAACCCCTTGATCACCGCCCTAGTTAACCCTTTCACTCCCTATTGCCAGTGTCACTAAGCGATCATTTTTCTGATCACTGTATTAGTGTCACTGTTCCCGCTAGGTAACAATTTTTTTTTTTATTGCGATTTTTTTTACTAAAGACATGTGGCTGAATACATTTTGGCCTAAATGTTTTGACTAAAATTTAGTTTATTTGATTTTTCTTATAACAAAAAGTAAAAAATATTGTTTTTTTTTCAAAAAATGTCGCTCTATTTTTGTATATAGCACAAAAAATAAAAATCGCAGAGGCAATCAAATACCACCAAAAGAAAGCTCTATTTGTGGGAAGAAAAGGGCGCAAATTTTGTTTGGAAGCAACGTCGCACGACCGCGCAATTGTCTGTTAAAGCAACGCAGTGCCGAATTGTAAAAACCCCTTGGGTCATTTAGCAGCATATTGGTCCGGTCCTTAAGTGGTTAAAGACAAGGGGCCAGATTCAGGTAGATGAGAGTATCTTTCCTCTGGAGTAACGCTTCTCATTTACGTTACTCTGAAGACCCTTTCAGCGCAAGTCCTGTAATTCACATAGCAGTTGCGCGTAAACTTGCGCCAGAGTAACGATAATGCGCTGGCGTAACCCGACGCAAGTGGAAGTGGGTGTGATCATATGTAAATGATGGGCGTAGCCCAGCGCAGAGGCTTACGTTCAGCGCATCATCCACGGAGCATGCGCAGTGAGTGCGGCTCCACTCGCCCCCCTTGTGCGCATGCTCACAACTTCCGTCGGCACCACTTCCTGGGAAACGTCAGCGCAATGCGTTCCGCTGGGCGCTTAAAAGCGCTGGCGGAAACGCCATTCCGGCGCAAAAGTAGTTCCGCTTCCCCCCACCCCAGGGAAGATACTTTTGTGCTGTGATGGCTGCTCCCGCTACCCCCAGAGAGAGGAGGAACCTTAATTTTAATGCCCAGGAGGTCTCAGTGATCATTTCGGCAATGGAGAGGGATAATGATTTTCTCCATGGCAAAAAAAGCCGGAAGACCAGCCGGGAAAGGAAGCAGGGCATCCTGGAGTCGATTGCTGCCAGGGTCAATGTCCAGGGCTACTCCACCCGGACTGCTGGGGACATACAAAAAAAAATAAATGACCTGCGGCGCAAGGTGAGGGACAAGGTGGCCTCCATCAGGAGGTATGAGAGGGGCACAGGTGGTGGTCCCCCATGTCCTGTCACCCTGACCGCAGAGGAGGAGGTGGTTGCTCGCTGCCTGGAGAGGGAGCAGGTGGAGGGGGTCGCAGGCTATGACTCCGTGGAGGAAGGCACAAGGACAGGTAAGTGTTTTATAATCCCCTATTTGTTGTTTTGCATTTGGGGGGGGGGGGTACATGTGCCAAGTGTGTGGGACCACCAACATGTGTCTGCTTTGTGTCATCCACAGATGACGGAGCTGGGCCATCATCTGTCAGCGTGCATTCCACCCCATCCCCCCCACGCCATCGTGTGCCTGAGCCACTGGGTGGTGAAGAGGTTGTGGAGGAGGAGAGTGGCCACACCACACCTGCCGAGGTGGTTGTGGAGGATCCTGCTGTGGCAGAGCAGGACTTTTCATTAGTGTTGTCAGTCTCCTCCCCTTCTCCTGGGCCGTCTGTCGTCCCCTCCCCCATCCTTGGAAGCCCCTCAAGGGCGACTCCTTCCACCCGAGGACATCCATCTTCTGGCCCCAGGAAGGCGACCCAGAAGACCAGGGGGGTGTCTGATGGTATACAGGACCAGTTGGCGAGGGATCACGCCAGGCAGACGGAACAGATGGGGGCCATAGCGGTGCACTTGGAGAAAGTGTCTGACAGCCTGGGCTCCGTTGCCAACCTCAGCAACGCAGTGCAGGATGTCAGCTGTAATTGCGCTGCAGTGGTCACCACTTTGGGGGAGGTGCAGGGGGATATTCGGCACCTTACTGCAGCCGTCCAGGCCAACAGTGCTGCCATCCATGGGAACAGTGCTGCCATCCGGGAGCAGGGGAGGCTGAGTCGGCGGGCCCAGCACTACCAGGTCACCCGTCAGCTCCGGATGCAGGCACAGACCAACTCCTACCTTGGACGGATAGCCAGGGCCTTGGAGGGCACGCAGGCCACACCTGCCAGGAGTGGCCCACCTGGGGATCAGCCACCTCCAGATGCCCCCCCACCCCCACCCACTCCATCCAGGCAGCTGAGGAGCCAGAGAGGGGCCCCCAGAAGAAGCCCCCGGCATCCCCGATGAGGCCTTTTTTTTTGTTGTTTTATATTTTTGATTTGGACATACTCAGGTCATGAGTTTATTTTTTCTTTTTCTCAGGTTATGAGATTTTGTTTCTTTTTATTATCAGGATATGATATTATTAATTTCTTTTTGTACTGCACACGGTCAGGAGTGCAGGGGACAGTGTGAATGGTGTGTGAATGTGAGAGGGTGGCACTCCTGAAAGTAAGGGGTGTCACCCTCGGCCGTGGTGGTGAAGTGAACCCCACGGCTGAATGAATGACGTGTGAAAGGTGTGTGAATGGACAGTGACATCATTGGGGCCTTGACGCTGGCGTTACTGCTCCCAACTCCTACATGCTGGACTTGGGCTAATCCAATGCGATGTGCATGTGGTGTGTGTGATCCAGTGGTGTACACGCGTGCACTGTCTGTGTGATTAATGTTTTGGGTTAGTGTCCAAAGATGCCTACGGCGAGGACCCTCCTGACTGCTCTTCCATCAGCAGACTGGGTGTCCTCTGGCAGGGGGGGGCTGTGTGGGTCGGGGGTCAGGTCATCACGTATGTCAATATGCAGGCCTTTTTTCATAGCAAAGTTATGTAGTATGCAACATGCAGCGATGATCTGACACACAAAGGTAGGGGAATACAATAGGGTCCCCCCGGACTTATCCAGGCAGCGGAAACGGGACTTCAGGAGCCCAAATGTTTGCTCCACCACTGCACGGGTTTTGATGTGTGCTTCATTGTATTTTCTCTCTCCTCTGGTTTGGGGGTTCCGGAAAGGAGTCATTAGATGGGGTCCCAGTGCATATGCAGAGTCACCTGTAAGGTAAAAGACAGGAGAATGTTAGTCATGCATGTGCGATTTCTGTTGTGCATCACGGGAGGGGATAGTCATGCCTGACTCCCATGTCACTCACCAACCAGCCAGCTGTCCCCATACATGTTCTGGTTAAATTCCGTTGGGATGGGGCTCTGATTGTATATGTAGCTGTCATGGCTGGATCCGGGGTGTTTGGCACGGACGTGCCATATGAGGCGTTGGGCATCGGCTATCACCTGTACGTTGATGGAATGCCAATGCTTCCGATTGCGGTATATGTGCTCTGTGGCACTGGGGGGCTGTAGGGCCACATGTGTGCAATCAATGGCCCCCACAGTGCGTGGGAATCTGGCAATGTTGTAGAAATCTGTCATTGCCTTCAGCCGCAGCTCCTCAGTGGTGGGTCTGATGAACTGGTTGGACATGCGTCTGAGGATTGCAGGGACAACCTGGTGCACACATCTGCTCACAGAGGACTGTGACATCCCAGCCACCACTCCACTTGTACGCTGGAATGATCCACTGGCAAGGAAATGAAGTGTTGCCAGGACCTTCACCAGTGGCTGCACTGCTTGTGAGCGGTGTGTCTTGCTGGTGATGTCACCCTGCAGGGTTGTGGTTAGTTCAAGTATTACATCAGGGCTGAATCTGAAGAGGCGATACACCTCCTCCTCCCCCATGCCAAAGAGGTTCATACGAGTGCGGTATATCCTCTCACGTGGCCGCCTTCTTGGTTCCGGGGGACCCATCAGTAGTTCTAGGACCACAATTGCCCCTGGCATGTTGGCACACAGAGGTGTTGTCCTTGCAAGTGGGGGTGCTCAGCAAGCTCCTATCGTCGGTAACGCTGCTGTAGCTGCTCTCCTGCTGACCTGTGACCGTCTGGAGTAAAGATAAAGCAGCCTTTTGTAGAAATAACTTTGCGCCGGACGGACCAGATACGCGCGGCGCATGTAGCCAGCGTATGGTGCTAATCCGTTCGTGATTTGGGAAAAATACCTCATTTGCATATTTGCAGGGGAAATCAATGGGCGCGACTGATGCGCCCAGCGAAAATAAGCGCTGACGATACTCTGGCGTCGGAACGTTCCGCCGGTCGCAAATGACCCGTTATTGGGCGCATCTAGTTTGCTGGGTACGGGCACATAGAAACGACGGCGCATCATCACAGTTACGCGGCGCATATCCAAATACTCCAGCGCAAGTGTTCGTGAATCTGGCCCATGGTATTTTCTAGAGCTGGAAAGCTGCTTACATTTTCACATACAATCATATAAATTGGCAGTGGCAGCTGGTGCTCAAAATTTTTGTGGGGGGTGCAAACAATCTGCAAAATTCTGCAAAAAAAAAACACATCAATTGCAGCCTCACTGTGCCCATAAAATGCAGCCACTGTGCCCCATAAACTGAAGCCACTGTGCCCCATAAAATTAAGCCACTGTGCCATCAAATGCAGCCACTGTGCCCCATAAAATTAAGCCACTGTGCCATCAAATGCAGCCACTGTGCCCATTAAATGCAGCCACTGTGCCCATCAAATGCAGCCACTGTGCCCCATAAAATGAATATTTGTGGAAAGGAAATGGACTTTGTAGGCATCAAATATAGAAAAAATAATTTTAATTTAATATAAAAGTAGTATAAATAGCTACAGGTCATCAACACCACACATGTTGATGTGTCATGTAGATCTAAAACAACATATTCACATTTGTACAGAAAAAAGCAATATCAAGACAATAAATAACACAGTAGATTTGTATTGGGGTACCCAAGACAACGCAGATAGAGGGTTTTTTTTTGCAAACCAAGAAAATAGCTGCTGTGTGTATCGGAGAAAGATGTTTTTTTCAAGTCTTGACATTCATATGCTTCCTTTCAAAAAGCTCTACATGTTTCATGGTATAGACCACTTCATCGGGAGCATGAGGAAGATAAACTGCATAAATGAAACACAGATTATAATAAACAATTTAACATACAATGTACTATATATATAAATGCACATTATACTTCCATCATTGGATGGGCAGAGCAATGTGCTTAGTAAACTTACCAGAAAAAAGAAATTTAATGGTATATAACAAGAACCAGGGGAGATATAAATTGAGGCTACCCAGTAGAGGCTATAGAGAGCCGTAGATGTCTCCTGAAGTGGGAGCACCGTTGCTGTAAGGATCAGGTGGGCTGGATAGCGCGGACAGCCCAGAGAATTATTCCGAGATGGCAGTGAGCTCCACCAGACAGGGTGCTATGAAACCTACACAGTGATTGAAGCATTGTTTTATATAATTGGCAGATATTTTGAGTATTTAATGTAATCATTCAGGTTAATTAAACGTAATCTAGTAGAGGTGTCACAAGGGGGCACTCAAAACTAACAACACTATTGTAGTGAATTTGTACAAATAAATAAATAATCAATTTATGGATAATTTGTTAGTGGGTAGTTAGAAAAGGCCCCAGAAACACTATATAATGCATTGATATTTATTACTAGGGCTAGAAAATTTTTTGCACGCTTATTAAAAGGGGGATGTGTGTATATATGGTAAAACACAACACTAGGTTAAGTTACCTTTCCTGGGGAATGCTGGACTCTCCCTTTGTATGTGGATTTAGTGCATCCAGACGTATTGCCAAAGCAAAAGCAAAAAGTACTCTGCTGGAAGATAGCCATAATCAAAATCTATACAGATATAGCTTGTGCCTGTAATGGCGAACAGGCTACTGAATGTAGTTTGGAGTAAAGAGAGGCTTACCTTGCTTGTATTGAACTATACAAAAAGCTGCTTCCATGCTGTGTATGGCAGCTCCTGGTCTTGCATCGACCATAACGGGCTGCCATAGGTTTTATATGCTCCCCCGAGTCGCGTGCGTCATTACGTCATTACATTACAGGCACAAGCTATATCTGTATAGATTTTGATTATGGCTATCTTCCAGCAGAGTACTTTTTGCTTTTGCTTTGGCAATACGTCTGGATGCACTAAATCCACATACAAAGGGAGAGTCCAGCATTCCCCAGGAAAGGTAACTTAACCTAGTGTTGTGTTTTACCATATATACACACATCCCCCTTTTAATAAGCGTGCAAAAAATTTTCTAGCCCTAGTAATAAATATCAATGCATTATATAGTGTTTCTGGGGCCTTTTCTAACTACCCACTAACAAATTATCCATAAATTGATTATTTATTTATTTGTACAAATTCACTACAATAGTGTTGTTAGTTTTGAGTGCCCCCTTGTGACACCTCTACTAGATTACGTTTAATTAACCTGAATGATTACATTAAATACTCAAAATATCTGCCAATTATATAAAACAATGCTTCAATCACTGTGTAGGTTTCATAGCACCCTGTCTGGTGGAGCTCACTGCCATCTCGGAATAATTCTCTGGGCTGTCCGCGCTATCCAGCCCACCTGATCCTTACAGCAACGGTGCTCCCACTTCAGGAGACATCTACGGCTCTCTATAGCCTCTACTGGGTAGCCTCAATTTATATCTCCCCTGGTTCTTGTTATATACCATTAAATTTCTTTTTTCTGGTAAGTTTACTAAGCACATTGCTCTGCCCATCCAATGATGGAAGTATAATGTGCATTTATATATATAGTACATTGTATGTTAAATTGTTTATTATAATCTGTGTTTCATTTATGCAGTTTATCTTCCTCATGCTCCCGATGAAGTGGTCTATACCATGAAACATGTAGAGCTTTTTGAAAGGAAGCATATGAATGTCAAGACTTGAAAAAAACATCTTTCTCCGATACACACAGCAGCTATTTTCTTGGTTTGCAAAAAAAACCCCTCTATCTGCGTTGTCTTGGGTACCCCAATACAAATCTACTGTGTTATTTATTGTCTTGATATTGCTTTTTTCTGTACAAATGTGAATATGTTGTTTTAGATCTACATGACACATCAACATGTGTGGTGTTGATGACCTGTAGCTATTTATACTACTTTTATATTAAATTAAAATTATTTTTTCTATATTTGATGCCTACAAAGTCCATTTCCTTTCCACAAATATTCTCTCAAATCAGTAGGACGTGGCATTTATATTACTAAGGATGTTGATTGTCATCCAGGGAAACAACAATCAATCCATAAAAACCCCATAAAATGAAGCCACTGTGCCCATCAAATGCAGTGACTGTGCCCATTAAATGCAGCGACTGTGCCCATCATATGCAGCTTGTGCCCATTATATGTAGCCTCTGTGCCCATCATACTCAGCCTGTGTGCCCATCATACGCAGCCTGTGTGTCACCATATGCAGCCTGTGTGCCCATCATATGCAGCCTCTGTGCCCATCCCATCATATGTAGCCTGTGTGGCCATCATATGCAGGTTTTATGTTCCATCATATGTAGCCTCTGTTACCCTGCCCCCCCCCCCCCCGCTCGCTGTCTGACCGGGGCGCACAATTATCCCATCCTGGTGGCAAGTGGCGGCGGCGAGCTGTGGGAAATTCAGCAGGTGACGGTGGTAAGCTCCTGTGTCCTCCATGGCTCTCTGGTATCCGGTCTTCTGTTCAGTGTCAGCAAAGCAAATATTCATTTGCTTGGCTAACCCACCTGGGTGGATTGTGGGTGCAATGCTTTGAGCTTGCAGTTCACCTTTTATGAAGCCTATTAGAGCCTATGGCTCTAATTAGGTGCGTCAAACCCCCCCGCCTCTATAATTTACGTGTCCGGCAACCGAAAATAGGCCAGTTGCCTGATTAGAGGCTGTCTACTGCGGAAATGCATGAATCTAGCCATTTTACACAGAGAGGGGTGGCTGGAGAGAGGGGGCGGCCCCTGTGCGCCCTTATGGAAGCACCGCAGCTGTAACTTGGTTGATGACTAAACACGGAGCTTGTACAAAATGTGGTCTTTATAACATCGTGACTCCATCTGGTATTAGCGCAATAGAATATTACAGCACCATCATTAACATGTGCTTGGACTATATGATTACTAGACGCAGCCATCCTTGCATTTCACATCAAACCCTTGGCTGTATTCCCCTTCTTCGTAACAGAGCATTTACTTGTGACATAAATCCTATTATTATTTTGCAATTTAGAAGAGCAGATCCATTCTGATTTCTTAAATGACTTCTCATTCAGCAGAAAGTGAAGCAGGTTCTGTGTGTGGGTGTAAGTGGAAACCAGTACAGGGTGTTTATCAGCCAAAGGATAATCAAGTTTGCAGTAGTAATCAGAGGGTGAATTTAATTCAACATGTTATTTTTATTTTTAGAATGTTTTCAAGCACAATTGAAGTTTTTGATCTATGTATTTCCTGTACATTTAGAACTATGTACAGTAAAACCTTGGTTTGAGAGTAACTTGGTTTGAGAGTAACTTTGCAAGACAAGCAAAATGTTTTAATACATTTTTCCTTGATATACAAGCAATGTCTTGATATACAAGTAGTGTCATGTCACAACTGAGTATAAAAAAGAAGAGAGGAGCCTCTAAGTGTAGCAATATGGGGCCAGATTCTTGTACATTTCAGCGTAGCGGCGCGTAAGCTATTTACATTACGCCGCCGCAACTTACAGGAGCAAGTGCCGTATTCTCAAAGCACTTGCTCCGTAATTTGCGGCGGCATAGTGTAAATGGCCCGGCGTATCCCCGCGTAAATCGAAGGGGGCGGCTTGTATTTAAATTAAGCGCAAAGTGCAATTGAAATTGCACTGAAAGAGCACTTAGAAGTGCAGTCGCTGTAGATCCGAGAGGCACATGCAAGGAAAATAAAAAGACTGCATTTTTTTTTAAGTGTATTTTTGTGCGTGAACTCGAGAGAGAGGAGCCGAACTTGGGAGTAGGCAGACCCTCCCCCCAGAGGCAATCTGCCATCCTTCTCCATGCCCCTGGGTGGCAATGGCGGGTGTGAGGGAGGACCTCCCACTCACCCCGCCCTACCTGCTCCGCTTTGGAGCCCAACGGGGCCCCCGACGGGGCAGAGGGACTCCCCCTATGAGGAAGTGAGGGGGTCTAGCCCGCTCAGCCAGCCCCGTAGGTCCTTCACCTCTCTTTTTTAGGAGACCACATGGCCAAAGTGCGTGTTAAACCAATTTCGTGTGCATACAAGTGTGGTGGTTTTTGTGGGGGGGGGGGGTGGGGGGTGGGCGTACTAAGCACAGGCTTACCTTGCATAGCACACCCACCGGGAGCCGGGCTGAGACCGCCAAACTCAATTCAAATGTAGCCGAGACCGGGATCCGAACCCTTGGCTGCAGAGGTGAACGGCTTATCAGCGCAGTGCCAATCACATTGAGCCACCACAGTGTCCTTGCAGAAGACTGCATTTTAGCTTGCACATGATTGGATAATAAAATCAACAGAGCTTACCCTCATTTCAGATCTTCAGATTTACAGTGAATGCACAGCAGTGCAATTTCAAGTGTACTTTGCACTTGTAGTGCAAAGTGGATTTCCCTTTCGTAAATAACCCCCCTGTGTGTCTATGGATACATTAAACTTGCTTGGGAGCAAGCCCGAACTAGTGTTCCCATAGTCAGCTGCCTGCTATGGGGGCACTTGGCAGGGGTGGGAGGTGCCGAGAGCACCAGCAGGGGACCTGAGAAGAAGAGGATCAGAGCTACTCTGTGCAAATCCATTGCACAGAACAGGTAAGAACAGGTAAGTATAATTTTTTTTTTTTTAAATGTCGAGGGTTTATAATCACTTTAAGTTTGAAGAAGATTAACAGCAGAAATGCCTACACCAGGGTCAAAGCATTAGATATTAGTAATCAGTCATATAAACCATATGATCAGCATACACAGTAGGTGACTTTAGGCTTCCCAGGATCCAACAAACATGAGGCTACATAAACTACATTGGATGCCAACTGAACGTCCCAAGAGCTGACAGTTACCAGGTCAAAAGAAGAGAAAGAGGAGAAGCAGAAGGATAAGAAAAGGAGAGAGTCAAGGTACTAAAAAGGGAGGGAAGGGGGAAAGGAGAAGCACCGGGAATGTTTCCTATAGATTTCAGTTTTAAAATGGGCTTTATTTATAAGGCAGAGGAAACAAAGACTGAAACTTACAAAAAATGACAGTAACCCATATGGACCAATCATTTTACTGGAGTCGGAGCGTGGAGAGATAAATTCTGATTTGCTGACATGATGATAGGGACGTTGTGACATATTCACTAATGCATGCTAAGGCTCCAAATCTTGGTTGATGTGGCCATATAATGACATAAGCATTGCTTTACCTTATACCAAAGGAATTTTATTGTTAACTGACTCATTTACATCCTTATGTAGCGCCCCCTTACTGTCAGTAATGGACCATATTGTAAATTTAGTGGGGGATGAGAGAGTTATCCTGCTCTCATCCATGTTAATTGTTTAAATTTGTGTTTCGGGCTTGGCTGCCTGTGGTCCCATTTTCTGTTCTGAGGATATGTTACCATCCTTGGGCAGCAGATGGCGCCAGAGGGGTTCCAGGACAGAGACGCCTTTCCTCAGCAGCCAATCAGAGGAGTGTTTCCCTCGCTGGGCATGCTGGGATAGGGTATATCTGTCCTCTACCTGGGTCTCCTACCCACAGCGGGTCGCAGATGCGGCACCCACCTTCAGGGTGTGCGCACACCACGAGGCCTCCACTATGGCCTAACTGGCCGGGGCCTACACTATGCGGAGCTACGAACTCTGGGCCTAATGGCTCAGAGCAACTGATGCTGTCACGGTCCCCAGTGACTTACTGGGTTCCCACTTCTACTGAGAAGATCCCAAGCTGGGTGCTGTTTGGTGGGGGATCGGTCTGAGGAGAACCCAGAGGCAGGTGATCCAACAGGGCTTGAACGAACCATCGGGGATCTGGTTGCCAGAAACTGACAGATCATATTCAGACTGTCAGCTGGTGACCTTTACTAAAAGACATACTGGGAGGATTTGCTCTACAGTTCTACTCTACAAATATTGGGCCTGTGGCAGAGGTTTCCATCTTAAAACCTAATTCAACTAGAGCCAAGTTGATGGCAGAGACTTGTTCCTTCCCAGAATCTCTAAGGCCCCGTACACACGACCATGTACATTTGTTCAAATCGGTCTGGCAGACCGATTTGAACAGATTTGTCTGCTGGCTGTTTTGGTTTGATCGCTGTACACACGATCAAACCAAAATCCCCGCCGGCAGACAGCGCGGTGACGTGGCGGTGACGTTTACGCTGACACGTCACCACACCAGGAAGTAAAACACTTCCGTGCATGCGTCGAATCCATTCGACGCATGTGCGAGCAGATATGTCTGCTGGTTACCGTACTAACCAGCAGACATATCGGTCCGACGGGTTCCCAGCAGACAGATTTTAAAGCATGCTTTAAAATCTGTCGGGTGGCCAAATCTGTCTGTCCGCCTGTACACGCGATCAAATCTGTCTGCTGAAACGGTCTGTCAGACCGTTTTCAGCAGATAGATTTGATCGTGTGTACGCGGCCTAAGGCCCTGTACACACGCATCAGACATGTCTGATGAGACTAGTCTGACGGACCGTTTTCATCAGACAACTCTGGACTTGTCTCATGGTCTGATGTGCGTACACACCATCGGACCAAAATCCGATCAGACCAGAACGCGGTGACGTAAAACACAATGACGTGATGAAAAGACTAAGTTCAATGCTTCCAAGCATGCGTCGACTTGATTCTGAGCATGCGCGGGATTTTGGTCCGATGCTTTTGTGTAGACAAGTTTTAAAGCATGTTTTAAAACTTTGGTCTGACGGACAAAGGTCTGATGGGCCATACACACCATCAAACTGGTCTGATGAAACTGGTCTGCAGACCAGTTTCATCAGACATGTCTGATCGTGTGTACAGGGCCTTAGTGAGAGGGGTCTGTCCGGGGGCACTTTACCCACTCTGGCTGGAGTGGCGATGTGATAGATACAATTGTTGAAGGCAGGACTGCTTTCCTTATCCAAAGCCTGATGCTGCAAGGTTTATCTTTCTTTCATTAACCTATCCTGTCTACCTCAAGTTGATGTTGGTCGTGTTTGACCAGGAATAAAGCATTGGAAAATTCAACCATCAGCCTGGACATTCAGTCACTGCTCTGCTCACCACCTTCACCCCTACACACCACACAGAGGTAACTTAAATATGCCGATCCCAAATCGAATCAGCGGCTCCTGAATGGGGTAGCGCTACACTTACGGTTGGCCATTTCCTTACATTCAAGACCTATATACCCTAGCTAGAGCTTGTAGGTTTTGTCTCACTCACAACTGCCACGAGGCATGTGTCTGATCCTGATCCACAGCGCCATACCGTAAAATGGAGGGACCCATGGCGGAAACATCATCTTTAGCTAAGTATTATTGTTATATTTTCTAATATTATCTGTATGTGTCATTACTTTTATTAAATGTTATACTTACA
This sequence comes from Rana kukunoris, assembly GCA_029574335.1. Lineage (NCBI taxonomy): Eukaryota > Metazoa > Chordata > Amphibia > Anura > Ranidae > Rana > Rana kukunoris. The sequence goes on along the minus strand of CM056049.1, from coordinate 620,848,185 downwards.
AGTATTTGTTTGATCTCTTTGCACATATCGTGTAATGTGATAGCTCTTCCCCATCCAGCAGTGGGTGCTGTGGCTAACAGTAGCTAAAATCATCAGCTCTGATTCCTGCAGCATTCTCCTGTAAGTCTATAGTGTGACCCAAAATTCACCCATGGGATAATTAAATGTTCTACCAAGTGAGTTTCCATGGGATACTGCTTACATCGTCTCACTTAACCTGTTTACAATAGAATAAATTTACGCAAGACGATTGCAGCATCTGGCAAACAGACATTGAAACTCACATGTAGCGTATCAGTGAGGATGTGTGTGTTAAAATACATGGGTAATTGTTGCAATACACAAGAAACTGTTTCAATATCCAAACAATAAAATACACCAGCAGTTGATACAAAAAAAGCTGTGATAAAATACACCAAAAATTACAATACACAAGCAGGGCCATTTATTTATTTATTAAAATGCTTGTAAAACAACAGCGGAGTCTTACACACGTGCCTCGATGCGCTGGCGGGATAAAAACAGAACAGAAAAGGGGCAAAAACTGCATCGACCAAACCAGTAACAATAAAACAATAACAATCAGCGAATAAAAAATATAAAACATACAAAACTAAATATATAACATTTTGAGCAATTAGAATACTTCGTATTTAAGGCAACCCATAAGCCTGTATATAAAGCCATGTTTTTAACAATCTCCTAAACTTTAGGAGATAATTTTCCAGTCTTATAGGAAGGGGCAAGGAGTTCCAAAACTGAGCTCCTTGAACTTCCAGGGTCCTCCCACCACATTTGTTTTTAGCAAATTTCGGAATATTCAACAAAGCCAAATTCTCAGACCGCAGCGATCTAGTAGGCACATGTCTAATGAATTTTTCTCTAAGATAGCCCGGTCCAAAACCATGGATGGCCTTATGCACAAGACACCCCGTCTTAAACTGAGCCTGTTGTGCCACGGGCAGCCAGTGTAAGGCTTGTAAGGATGGAGTGATGTGATCGTACCGGCCCACGCCCGTGAGTAGCCTGGCAGCCGCATTCTGCACCAGCTAAAGCTTGTGCAAGATATTCTTAGACACACCCATATACAGGGCATTGCAATAATCAAGTTGACTACCAACCATTGCATTGACCATAGAGAGTCCTCAATAAAGCGAAACGTAGATCTCAGGAGTCTTAAGTGGAAGTGACATACACTTACCACTTGATTCACCTGGCTACGCAATGCCAACTTAGAATCAAGGATAACCCCCAGGTCCCTGACCTTAGAGACCGGTACTGGACTCGGTTTAAAGGAGGCTGGCCAGTCGGGCATCTTACTAGGGCAGTCATGGTTACTGAAGATCATAATTTCAGCTTTGGAGCCATTAAGCCATCTTAATGGAAGGGCCCTCCTGGGCACTGCCCAAGGCACATGGCTGGCCCCACAATAATCTTGCATTATATCATACTTGCCAACTGTCCCGGATCAGCTGGGAACAGTCATGCTTTTTCTAAACTATCCCGATATGGTCATGTCCCGGGAAGCATCCCAGAACCTATACTTTGCCCTCCTGACCTCAGTATTGTGCCCTCCTGTAATGTGCCCCTCTGCATCCCTCTCTGTACTGTACCCTTTGTGTTGACTAGTCTTTGGCTTATGGAATAGTTTCCTTTTGTAAAACCGATTTTTATTGAAAGTACTAATGAATATATGTTTAATTCTATCAACTATTTATACTTTATTTCTTGAAAGTAGGTGTGTAATTGGGACAAGCTGGTAGGGGTCTCAGTGCATTACTTTGCCCAGGGGCCCATGATGCTATTAAAGTGTTTGTAAACCCACTTTTCACGCATGTGGGAGCTGCCGGTCATGGCACGGCCTCCTTTAGGAATGGCACGTTCGCTGTTTCTAAAGTGCGCCTGACGCCTGTGCCGTTATCTACGACACATGCTCCGTAAACATTGACGCCCATCATTATTGTAAATATCTCCTAAACCGTGGAGATTTAGGAGATATTTCGAGCACCTATAGGTAAGCCTTAATCTAGGCTTACCTGTAGGTAAAAGTGGTTGTAAAGGGTTTACAACCACTTTAAGATGGCCCTGTACAGAAGCAGTAAAATACATAGGGGTAGATTCACGTACATCGGCGCATCTTTATGCTGCCGTAGCGTATCTTATTTACGCTATGCCAGCGATACGCATGGAGACAAGTATGGAATTCACAAATAAAATGCTCCCAAAGTTGCGCCGGCGTAGCGTATATTCGTCGGGGTAAGCCGACGTAAGTCAAAGTAGGTGGAAGTGGGCTGGAAGTGGGCGTGATACATTTAAATGAAGCGTGAATGATGGGCTTGAGCTTCAAACAACTACTAAAAACGAACAGCGCATGCGTTGTATCTTGGACGCATCCCAGTGCGCATGCTCACAGTCACATCGAAATACCTGCCTAAGATACGTCGAAACATTGCCTACGACGTGAACGTAACCTACGCCCAGCCCTATTCAGGAACTACGTAAACGGCGTACACGACGTAAAATTAGTCGGCGTCCATTCCCTGGTCCATACCTTTGCATGGGTTGCGCCTCCTATATGAGGAATAACTTTACGCCGGACGTAACCCTTGCGCAAATCGCTTAAAACATGCGCCGGGCGCATCTACGTTCGTGAATCGGCGTATCTCCCTCATTTGCATATCTGAATCGAAATTTCCATATGCATCCAGCGTAAATATGCGCCACCATACACCGGCGTAGGAAAGTTACGTTGGTCGGAAGAAGCCTATTTTTCGACGTAACTTCGTTTGTGGGTCCGGCGCATAGATACGATGGCGCACATTTGTACTTACACGGCGTATCTGTAGATACGTCGGCGTATGTGCTACGTGGATCCGGGCCATAGACTTTGTTGCAACGTACAGGAAGTAAAGTGCACATGCAACTCTTTTAACATACAGCAAATACAACACTCAGACAATAAATGTGCATAGGTGATCCAACACACATTACATATTTGTATTACAAAGGTGGTAAAACAAATAGTAATCTGTACAATTCACAGGCTATAAAATACATAGAAAATTGTTGCTGGATATGTACTGGAGGAAAAGATGTTAAAGCGGATGGTTCAGCAAAAAAAAATATTAAAAGCCAGCAGCAACAAATACTGCAGCTGCTGACTTTTAATATTAGGACACTTACCTGTCCTGGAGTCCAGCGGCGTCCGCAGCAGAGGACGAGCGATCGCTCGTCACCCTGCTGCTCCCCCCTCCATCCACGGTGAGGGAACCAGGAAGTGAAGCGCTGCGGCTTCACTGCCCGGTTCCCTACGGCGCATGCGCGAGTCGCGCTGCGCCCGCCGATTGGCTCCCGCTGTGTGCTGGGAGCCGAGAGTTCCCAGCACACAACGGGGGGGCGAGGGGATGTCGCCAAAAAACCCGACTTTTGCCCGAGACTGCGGGCCGGAAGTGGGTGAAGATACCTGTCTTTAGACAGGTATCTGCACCCCCCTCCCCCTGAAAGGTGTCAATTGTGACACCGGAGGGGGGGAGGGTTCCGATCAGCGGATCTTCATTTTAGGGTGGAGATCCGCTTTAACCTCTGCTCCTCCTGGCTCTTTTCTCCACATATTTTTTTGTATAGATTTTATCATAGGCCCAGGTTAAAATAATAATTCTCCAGCCCTACCTAAGGTTTGTGTGTAGTATATCTTATAATAATGGCACCACTGGCTTTGACCTAGATCAGTGTTGTGTAAATGGGCTTTTTGCAGTCACACTGTAGCTGGATGGTATTTGTGAATGTGCCTATAGATGTGGAAAATATTGTGTCTCTAAGGATAGAAATCATTTCAAGCATGTACTTTTTTCATGTTTCAATTCCATTTCTTGGCATCATTTTTAAGTACATCAATATTTCCTATTTATGTTTGTTGACAATCTATCAAGCTGAATAAATCATTAATCTTGCATTCAGCCACATGCACTCTCCAATATTAGTATACACCAATAAATATGTATGTGTGGAGAGACTGATATGTAGGATTAGTTATGCATGTTTTGGATTATTAATCTGAACATGATTCATGGCTGCAGTCTGCATTATAAATGATGAATACTGACATAGATGGTAAGAATCATATGCTTCCAACTAATGTCTGTTTTATTGAAGTAACAGAAGCAGATATGACAAACCCTCCTTGCGGATAATATTCCTCTGCTAAGGATTAATCTAAGCAATACTTGTCATAAGGATAAACCTTGTTTTTTGACATTTGCGTTCATTTTTTACCTGTTCACATGTACATGTGCATTTTACCATGTCTTTACTTTTCTGCTAATATCCATAATCTTTGCAAACCCTCTTCCTACCCATTACTTGACAGCTGATTGACCCACCCTTAGCATTCCTTGGCAAAAAAATACTCTTAGCTGTGTGCTGTGTCATATGTATGTCTGGAATAGGGCACAGAAGCCGAGGAAGGGAACATAACTGCCGGTGTTTTTTTTTTTCTCTGTAGATACCTTTTTACGGCCTTTCTTCCGATCCGGCGATCCCGCGGTACTGGGCTTTACAATCACAGGCTGTGATTGACGTCCCCTCAGCCTGGCGCATACAACGCATCACAAGATGCCGAAGGAACCCAAACGCCGGTGTACAGGCGCCGTATAGGGCCGCACCGACGTTCGGGTTCCTTCGGCATCTCGTGATGCGCTGTATGAGCCGGGCTGAGGAGACGTCAATCACAGCCGCCGGTTCGGAAGAAAGGACGTAAAAAGGTATCTACAGAAAAAAAAACATACTGCCGGTCGGGTGGGTGGGCTACATGCCCTGTTAGAATTTTTTTGGAGGGTAAACCTCCACTTTAATTTTAACTGTGACCCTACAGCTTATTAAAGTGGTTGTAAATCTAGTTACACTAGTGTAGCACTACCCCCAAAGGAGCTGCTGGTTTGATTTGAGTGGCACATTAGCTCTGTGTTCTCGCCGTCTAGGTTACTGGATGAGAGTTGCAATAAAGTCAATGTCCACACGACAGGTGTGTTTTCTGTGTTTTTATTACCCAGCCAGGTAAAAATGATAGAAATAGTAGAGTAGAGTATGTGAAGTGATAGAAGAAATGGAAATGGCGGATTCAGGGTTAATTGGTGCGGAAACAGTCCTGCTTATGATAAACTATTTCACCACTCTAGCCAGAGTGGGTATAGTGCACCTATCTCACCAGGCCTCTCTCACCAGCCTAGCAGCCAGAGTGTCACTCGGAAACTTCAGGTTAAAGTCTCTGCCACAGACCCTCCTAAAGGTGGAGACCATCTCGGTCCAAAATCCTTCTCAGCAGGATTCAACACCCGGATCTCCTTCAAACAGCTTCAGTTGCATCAGGTACGAAGTGTCCTTCAATGAGCATATAGGCCTCTCCTGCGACGCCAGCCTCATGCTTGGTGTCCCCCAGACAGGTTCTCCATCGACTGGTTTCCTAAACTTTGGACGGACAGCACAGGACCACTTGTAAATTTGTAGACTCAGTCTGCTTACTGAGCCTACAAGGTAGATTAATGCTCAGGAAAGAGTCCTCAACTTGAAGCTTACACTAGTCTAACAGGCTTCATTCCTGGCAATCAAACAGGGAAGCAAAAACAATAGAAATAGGAGTAGGTGAAGGGATAGAAGAAATGGCAGATTTAGGGTTAATTGGTGTGGAAACAGTCCTGCTTCCAATGATAATTTTCTTCACCACTCTAGCCAGAGTGGTTATAGTGCACCCGGATAGGCCTTTCTCACCAGCCTAGCAGCCAGAGTGTCACTCGGAAACTTCAGGTTAAAGTCTCTGCCACAGACCCTCCTAAAGGTGGAGACAATCTCGGTCCAAAATCCTTCTCAGCAGGATTCAGCACCCGGATCTCCTTCAAACAGCTTCAGTTGCATCAGGTACTGATAGGCGATCATCGTCCAGCCTCTCAGGTACGAGGTGTCCTTCAAAGAGCAGATAGGACTCTCCTGCGACCCCAGCCTCATGTTTGGTGTCCCCCAGACAGGTTCTCCATCGACCGGCTTCCTCCACTCTAGACGGACAGCACAGGACCACTTGTAAATTTGTAGACTCAGTCTGCTTACTGAGCCTTCGAGGTAGATTAATGCTCTGGACCAACATGGTCCCGGAGCCAGGAACATGGCAGCACACACACCTCGGCTAGGAGGGCCACACATGGGGGTGGTGTGACGACTGCCCAGGTGGAAGGTCCTGGGGGACCAGGAATGGTGCAAGGATTTTTGCCAACTAAGACGAAGGTGCATTTTATCGCAAACCCCCCCCCCCCCCCCAAGCGGCGCACGCACGCACAAGCCATACATTATATCTGTGCTCCATTAAACTTAAATTGTTATGATGTTTAAAGTAATCGTTTAACTTATTTATCTTTTACAGAGAAAGATCGCATAGATGGCGTTATTCTGCATTGCGTTATATAATGTACTATTTCTGGGATTTGTTGTTCCTCTGTAACTGCTTGTATTCTGCATTGCGTTGTATATAATGTACTATTGCTGGGATTTGTAGTCCTCTATAGCTGGTGGTATTCTCAATTGTGTTGTATAATGATTATACTGCGCAATGCAGATTATCACTGACCAGTTACAGAGGAACTACAAATCCCAGCAATAATACATTATACAGCGCAATGGAGAATACCAACAGCTATAGAGGAACAACAAATCCCAGCAATAATACATTATTTAAAACGCAATACAGAATACCAGTAGATACAGAGGACTACAAATCCCAGCAATACATTATATAAAACGCAATGCAGAATACCAGAAGTTACATAGGACTACAAATCCCAGCAATGATACATTATACAGGCTGCTTAATATATTCTTGCAGGGATTTGGTGTTTTTTTTTAAACAGGAAACTTTAAAACAGTTCCCCCTTACCTGTTTCTGAAGCCTTGCAAATCTCTAGGGTGGAAGCTCTGCGTGCGTGTGCCCGGCCTGTGTGGTGAGCGCCGCGTGATCTCGTCCTTTAGATGCCGACCGCAGCGGCAGCCCACACACACTGCTGCCCACCAGGACAAATCACCCCCCCTCCATTAGTACAGACCCCCCCATAAACCACCCCCCATTAGTACAGACCCCCCCACCCTACTCCATTAGTACAGACCCCCCCCCATTAGGAATTTCCAACAACAAAAATTTGAGAGCTGGTTCTCAAATTTTCCAACAAAAGTTGTTGGAAATTCCTACCGTGTGTACACAATTCAATGCACACAAATTCTACACATGCTCGTAAACCATTTTATGCATGCTTGGAATCATTGAACTTAATTTTTCTCAGCTCGTCGTAGTGTTGTACGTCACCGCATTCTTGATGTTCGCAATTTCCGACAACATTTGTGTGACCATTTGTATGCAAGACAAGTTTGAGCGAACATCCGTCGGAAAAAAATCCACGGTTTTGATGTTGGAATGCCTGATCGTCTGTATGCAGCATGAGTAATTTTTCTCCTTCACTGATGTGCGCTGATGAGGCTGTACTGATGAGGTAGAACTGATGGGCACTGAAGAGAAGGCACTAATATGCAGCACTGATGTGCACTGAGAGTCAGCACTGATGGGCACTCATAATCAGTACTGATAGGTAGCACTGATGGGCAGCCTTTATGGGCACTTATAGGCAGCAATGATTGGACTAATGATTACTTTTAATGGCAGAACATATCGTATAGCATGAAACAGGAACAAGGAGCATAAAAAGGTACAAGGTGCATCCTGTGACTACATTACCACAAAAAATACACACTAACACTGTGTCGTGGCAATTTGGGGGTGTGCAAAGCACACCGCCATTTGCCATGTGCTCTAAAGCACATTCCCCATCTTAAATGAAATAATGCCATGTTTAAGCTAAAAGATTTACTCACCATCCATTCTATGCCCATCCATACAAATCAAGAGACATCACAACCGCTTTCTATCAAGTCACCATCATCATCATGATTGGCAGTCACAGGGCTTAGCAAGGCTCCTTTATTTACACAAAACAGGAAGTCATCACCAGTAAGTCGCCTCCCCCCATGGGAGTCGTCATCACCAGATGTCTTCTATACACAGCAAGCACATTTCAAAACATTCCCTCTGACAGGAAGCCACATTGAATACATGAATAGAATAGAATACAATGAATACAATACAATGAATAGAAATACATACAATGCTGGCTAAAGTCTTATGGGCGTGTCCGGTCAGGGTGTGCAAGTGCCCTCCTGACCCCAGAAACGCTCACAAGCTCTCATATTATACACTGATAGAACCCTTAATCTGCGCCATTCCATAGAATAACGCATATAAAGATTATACCCTTATTAAGGCGGAATGGAGGCTATTTACAGACGCATGCTACTAACCCCAAATCCTGCTGATCAGACATGACCCAGATAAGAGCGTACATCTGTCTATAGCCACTGGTGTGCTTGCGAAATGAACGCATCCCCCTCAACGATCATCTGTGCTAAAGGCACAGAGGGGCCCCTCGCTGGCGGACATACGCCCACACCGCAACCATCACACTCCAACCTCAAGACATTATCTACTACCAGACGAGAGTCAACCAGCCTCAGGACTGCCACAGTCAGCTCTATTTAGAGCGGGTTGGGGAAGTGTCAAGACTGGGTGCCAATTATGACAATACATAATAAATACATCTTCAAATTTCCACCACAGTCCTCCCTTTTTGTCATATTGCTCCCACTTGTCCTTCAGATCTTGATAGTCTTCTAACTAGTCAGTCCTTACAGTCCATAAAAAGGAAAACACGGCTTGACATGTAGACTCTGTTCTTCAGGAGACATGACATGAGAAAAATAAAGAGGGGTTGGGACTTTGTATGAGGCATGTGGTATGCACCACCACAGGCCTCCATCCCTGTAAGGGTGTAAAAAATGAAGGGTTGGGACTTTAAATGAGATGCGATTAGCAAAATGCGATTAAGTATATATATATATGGAAAAAATAAATAAAAATAATTCCATAATGACCAGGCTCAAAAATGCCAAACCAAGAAGCACAAACCAAATTAAACTGTCTAACTGTGTGTAATTAAAACAGAGGTTTAGTTGCAGAGATTTGCAAATACCTGGGAAGCTGCAGGCCAAGCGTCAAGGCACTCTGTGTAACTGCAGTCCTAACTATGATTTTTATAGCCTCCAAAGGAGGAGCACAGGTGTGCTAATTAATAGACAGGGAGCAGATGGAAGCATCTGCTCCCTGTCTATTAAATCATAGTTAGGACTGCAGTTACACAGAGTGCCTTGACGCTTGGCCTGCAGCTTCCCAGGTATTTGCAAATCTCTGCAACTAAACCTCTGTTTTAATTACACACAGTTAGACAGTTTAATTTGGTTTGTGCTTCTTGGTTTGGCATTTTTGAGCCTGGTCATTATGGAATTATTTTTATTTATTTTTTCCATATATATATACTTAATCGCATTTTGCTAATCGCATCTCATTTAAAGTCCCAACCCTTCATTTTTTACACCCTTACAGGGATGGAGGCCTGTGGTGGTGCATACCACATGCCTCATACAAAGTCCCAACCCCTCTTTATTTTTCTAATATTAGCCAGGGATGGAGATGCGATTTTCAGGAGTTTAACAGAGTGCCTCCACAGATCTACCACCAACAGTTAATTTATGCATTGTCATTTTTTGACTAGCTGACCCAGTTTGATGTGGTCCGCACCTATTTTGGTGGTATTTTGGTTTGGCAGGCATGTATTGGTTTCACCCCTGTTTTTTTGTCTTTCCAGTGCTCTCATTTGTCAGACCAATTATAGATAGGGGCAGGTCTAGGTTTCCATCTGCTCCCTGTCTATTAATTAGCACACCTGTGCTCCTCCTTTGGAGGCTATAAAAATCATAGTTAGGACTGCAGTTACACAGAGTGCCTTGACGCTTGGCCTGCAGCTTCCCAGGTATTTGCAAATCTCTGCAACTAAACCTCTGTTTTAATTACACACAGTTAGACAGTTTAATTTGGTTTGTGCTTCTTGGTTTGGCATTTTTGAGCCTGGTCATTATGGAATTATTTTTATTTATTTTTTCCATATATATATACTTAATCGCATTTTGCTAATCGCATCTCATTTAAAGTCCCAACCCTTCATTTTTTACACCCTTACAGGGATGGAGGCCTGTGGTGGTGCATACCACATGCCTCATACAAAGTCCCAACCCCTCTTTATTTTTCTAATATTAGCCAGGGATGGAGATGCGATTTTCAGGAGTTTAACAGAGTGCCTCCACAGATCTACCACCAACAGTTAATTTATGCATTGTCATTTTTTGACTAGCTGACCCAGTTTGATGTGGTCCGCACCTATTTTGGTGGTATTTTGGTTTGGCAGGCATGTATTGGTTTCACCCCTGTTTTTTTGTCTTTCCAGTGCTCTCATTTGTCAGACCAATTATAGATAGGGGCAGGTCTAGGTTTCCATCTGCTCCCTGTCTATTAATTAGCACACCTGTGCTCCTCCTTTGGAGGCTATAAAAATCATAGTTAGGACTGCAGTTACACAGAGTGCCTTGACGCTTGGCCTGCAGCTTCCCAGGTATTTGCAAATCTCTGCAACTAAACCTCTGTTTTAATTACACACAGTTAGACAGTTTAATTTGGTTTGTGCTTCTTGGTTTGGCATTTTTGAGCCTGGTCATTATGGAATTATTTTTATTTATTTTTTCCATATATATATACTTAATCGCATTTTGCTAATCGCATCTCATTTAAAGTCCCAACCCTTCATTTTTTACAGGAGACATGACATAAGGAGGACACAACTTGAGCTGTAGTAATCACAGATTGGGTAGGGATCCTCTGTGTCTCGTCCGTGGGTCCGACTCCGGGGCGTCTCATCTGGTACGAGGGTTGGGCTTCGGGACGTCTCATCTGGTACGTGTTACATAGTTAGTCAGGTTGAAAAAAGACACAAGTCCATCCAGTTCAACCATAAAAAAATAAAAATAAACAAACAAAATAAAACACAGTACATCCCATACACCCAACTCCATACCCACAGTTGATCCAGAGGAAGGCAAAAAACCCCAGCAGAGCGATGATCCAATTTGCTACCGGAGGGGAAAAAATTCCTTCCTGATCCCCCAAGAGGCAATCGGATTTTCCCCGGATCAACTTTACCTACAGAACTTAGTACTCAGTTATATTATGTATATTTAGGAAAGAATCCAGGCCCTTCTTAAAGCAATCTACTGAGCTGGCCAGAACCACCTCTGGAGGGAGTCTGTTCCACATTTTCACAGCTCTTACTGTGAAGAAACCTTTCCGTATTTGGAGGTGAAATCTCTTTTCCTCCAGACGTAAAGAGTGCCCCCTTGTCCTCAGCGTTGACCTTAAAGTGAATAACTCAACACCAAGTTCACTATATGGACCTCTTATATATTTGTACATGTTGATCATATCCCCCCTTATTCTCCTCTTCTCTAGAGTGAATAAATTGAATTTTTCTAATCTCTCCTCATAGCTGAGCTCCTCCATGTCTCTTATCAGTTTAGTTGCCCTTCTCTGCACTTTCTCCAGTTCTCCGATATCCTTTTTGAGAACTGGTGTCCAAAACTGGACTGCATATTCCAGATGAGGTCTTACTAATGATTTGTACAGGGGCAAAATTATATCTCTCTCTCTGGAGTCCATACCTCTCTTAATACAAGAAAGGACTTTGCTTGCTTTGGAAACCGCAGCTTGGCATTGCATGCCATTATTGAGTTTATGATCAACTAAAACCCCCAGATCCTTCTCCACTACAGATCCCCCCAGTTGAACTCCCCCTAGCATGTATGATGCATGCATATTCTTAGCCCCCAAGTGCATAACTTTACATTTATCAACATTAAACCTCATCTGCCACTTAGTCGACCAATTAGACAGAGCATTGAGGTCGGTTTGTAAATTGGAGACATCCTGTAAGGACGTTATTCCACTGCATAGCTTGGTGTCATCTGCAAAAACAGAAATGTTACTTTGGATCTCAGACCCAATATCATTTATAAATATATTGAAAAGTAAGGGACCCAACACTGAACCTTGGGGTACACTGCTGATAACCTTGGACCCTTCAGAGTAAGAATCATTAACCACAACTCTCTGAATTCTGTCTTTCAGCCAGTTTTCTATCCATTTACAAACTGATATATCTAATCCTGTAGACCTTACCTTACACATGAGCCGTGTGTGGGGAACTGTATCGAACGCTTTTGCAAAATCCAAGTATACCACGTCCACTGCCACGCCTCTGTCCAGGGTTTTACTTACCTCTTCATAAAAAGAAATCAGGTTTGTCTGACAACTTCTGTCTTTCATGAATCCATGCTGTCTGCTGCTTAAATAGTTTGTTTCCAGCAAAAACTCATCCATGTGGTCTTTTATTAAACGTTCCAGTATCTTCCCAACTATAGAAGTTAAACTAACAGGTCTATAGTTACTTGGTAAAGACTTTGTTCCCTTTTTAAATATAGGCACCACATTGGCTCTACGCCAAACCAGTGGTACTATTCCTGTCATTAATGAGTCCCTAAATATTAGATACAGTGGCTTTGAAATTTCAGAGCTCAATTCTTTTAGGATCCGTGGGTGGATGCCATCTGGTCCAGGTGCTTTATCCACCTTTATTCTGTCTAAATATTTCTGGACCATATCACTTTTGAGCCATTGTGGATTTGGGGCTGTGTCACTCCCACCCCCATTATGGACATGAGCTCCCCCATTCTCCATTGTATACACAGAGCTGAAGAAAGCATTTAATAAATTTGCCTTCTCTATGTCCTCAGTCACCCACTCTAGATTATTTTGTAAAGGGCCTACATGCTCAGACTTGACCTTTTTACTATTAATATATTTAAAGAATTTTTTGGGGTTTGTCCTACTATCTTTTGCAATCTGTCGTTCATTTTGAATTTTTGCATCCCTGATTTTCTTTTTACATATTCTATTATATTCTTTGTAACATTTAAACGACACTAGTGTTCCTTCATTTTTATATTTTTTAAAAGCTATTTTCTTATTGTTTATAGCTTTTTTAACTTTGACCGTGAGCCACATAGGTTTTATCTTTAGCCTTTTAAACTTATTGCCCATGGGAATATACTTTGCAGTGAGGTTCCAAAGAGTCTTTTTGAAGAATTCCCATTTCTGTTCTGTATTCATCGGTGCCAATATTCCCTCCCAGTCTGTTGGAGAAGCAAAAATGGCTTAAAATCATAAGTCTGGACTTTACAGTTGGGAGCTGTTTAGCATGTCAGAATTCACATAACAAAGGCTGGAAGCTTCAAAGGAAGAGCAGAAAGGCAATCTCACACTCCTTGCACAAGACTTCAATGGGTCCAGGAAACCGGACAGCTGTTGGGCAGTCTCCACAAACAAACAAACAAAAGGACATTGATTAGGGCAACATAATTACAAGAATCAAAGGACGTGATTGTGGTATGGTCAAGATCGCCCCCCAGAGGTTAGGTATGGCATAACAACCAGGAAGAAGGAATTAGACACGAAATGACAGGATTGGTTGGATCGGAAGAAGGGGGCAGTAAGGGGTGTGTGTGAGTGAAATGTGAATGGACAAAACTGAGTGGCAGAGGCTAAAAATTTCCTCTTTCCATCAGGACTCAGCCAGAGAAGACCGAGCTTAAGTATCTTTCTATCTTATTTGCCAAAATTGTATTAGGTTATAGAGATTGTTGTTAATGCTTATATATTGTGCAATAGGCATTCTATGTTACATCATTGTTTATTATACAGTGGACACTTTTGTTAGAATAAATATAATTGTTTGATTTCAAAGGTGTCTGTCTCATTAACTAACGCTTAACCTCAGGCCTAGAGCACACTTCGGCCTGATATACAATAGCAGATACAGGACTCATGCATGTTAATACAGATGCAATAGCTTATATATAGGTACTACAAGTACAGTAAAGGATAGATACCTATAGTTGGTTGTTGCATGGTTTTTATTTACTTCAATTGGCACCCCAGATGGGACACGAACCCACAATCCCTGGCTTAGGACCAAGCCCTGGAGAGCAGTCCTCATGCTTTAAAAATGTGCTCTCTTGAAATTAAGTGTTTTTATCTTTCCTGTATGTATTTCTTGCTTATAGTTAATATTAAATGAAATAATGTTATGATCACTGCTACCCAGGTGTTCCTTTATCTGAACATTAGTAATAAGCTCTGCATGGTTTGAGATTACCAAGTCCAACAGAGCATCATTCCTAGTTGGGGCCTCAATAAACTGAACCATAAAATTGTCCTGCAATAGGTTTTTAAATTTTTGTCCTTTAACTGTCCCAGAAATTCCATTATTCCAGTCAATTTCTGGGTAGTTAAAATCCCCCATTATTATCACTGTCCCAGCCCTTGCTGCCCTTTCCATCTGTGCAAGGAGCCGAGTCTCCACCTCCTCATTAACATTGGGTGGTCTATAACAAACTTCAATGATTAACTTTGAACTACGCACATCTGTATGCAGTTCCACCCATAATGCTTCAACTTCATCACACTCTCCATCAACCAGGTCCTCTATCATGCTTGCTTTGAGGTCACTTCTCACATAGAGACAGACACCTCCACCTTTCCTTTTTACCCTGTCTTTCCGAAAGAGAGCATAGCCAGGAATATTAATAGCCCAGTCATGTGAGGATTGAAGCCAAGTTTCAGCAATACCGATTACATCATAGCTCTCCTCATGCACCAGAGCTTCCAACTCACCTGTTTTGCTTGGAAGGCTTCTGGCATTGGTGAACAAACACTTAAATGTATTGTTACATTTTTCGCTGGTGTTTTTCATATAATTTTTAGTAGTGCAAATGGCACTATAATTTCCAATGGCTGTTTGCAACATGGGAACTTTCTTGTCACCTGCCATAACCCCACCTCCATCTATCCCCATTCCACTCTCCATTAATGTCTGACCCCTAACTGACCTGTGTGCCCGATGTAATTCTAGTTCACCCTCCCCCTCAAGTCTAGTTTAAATACTCCTCCAGCATTCCCCTAAACCTCTCCCCCAGCACAGCAGACCCCCTTCCATTCAAGTGCAAACCATCTTTAGCATATAGGTTGCACCCCAATGAAAAGTCACCCCAGTGCTCTAGAAACCCAAATCCCTCCTTCCTACACCAGGTCTTTAGCCATGCATTCAGCTCTCTAATCTCCCCCTGCCTTTCCTGTGTTGCGCATGGCACAGGCAATATTTCAGAGAATATCACCTTGGAGGTCCTTCCCTTCATCTTGCAGCCTAGTTCTTTAAATTGATTCTTAAGGAGCCTCCACCTTCCATGTATACTGTCATTGGTTCCAACATGGACCAAGACAGCTGGGTCATGCCCAGCCCCTCCCAGTAATTTATCCACCCGGTCCACCACATGCCGAACCCTGGCACCAGGGAGACAGCAAACCATTCGGTTGAGGCGATCCTGGCGACAAATTTTTCTATCAGTCCTTCTGATTATAGAATCCCCTATTACCACCAACTGTCTAGGCCTACCTGCACTCCCCTCACCACTTCTACTAGATGGGTTGCTCTCACGGCTGTTAGGGGTAGCAGTAACATCTAGTGCTGCCACCTCTGTGTTAGCCACCTCCACATCTTCACCCAACTTGGCAAATTTGTTTTGATGCACAAATACAGGATTGGCCTTCCTTGTCTGCAAGCCCCTTCCACTCCCTCTAACTACATTAACCCATCTTCCTATCTGATAATCCTGACTTGCCCCTCCACCCTCCACATCAACCCTACTGACCACCTGCTCAGCAAGCAGAGGACCCCTTTCAAGGTTGTCCTTTCTGCCCAGTGTTGCAACTTGCTCCTCCAGATCTCTAATGCGAGCTTCCAGAAGGGCAACCTGCTCACATCTGTCACAGCGGTATCCATCCTGGAGCTGTTGCACCAATTTTGCATACATGTGACACACTGTGCACTGAGCAAAATCTTCAACCCTGCTAGCACACATTTCCCAGTTACAATATAATTACTTGTAGGAAGTTTAAGATGTTACTTACAGTTTAGAAGACTCCTGTCTTAACTTCTGTTTTCAAACTCCTGTGTTTTAACTCTTCCCACTTGTGTTTAAAAATCACACTTCTGTATAGAAAATCACATGTATGCCAGCACCATTAACTGGGAGCCAGCTCCTTATGGGAGCTTAACAGAGATTTTATACTCACCTGCTTACAATAAAACACTCCCCTTGATTAGCAGAGACAAAAAAATTACCTGTTCACCTGATCACAATTAAACACTCCCCTTAGCAGAGAGAAATAAACACCTGTTTAAATAGTGTCAGAAACAATTGACACTTGCAAGCAGAAACAGTTAAAAGCAAACTCCTGTTTTTTAACTCTTCCCACTTGTGTTTAAAAATCACACTTCTGTTTAGAAAATCACATGTATGCCAGCACCATTAACTGGGAGCCAGCTCCTTATGGGAGCTTAACAGAGATTTTATACTCACCTGCTCACAATAAAACACTCCCCTTGATTAGCAGAGAAAAAAAATTACCTGTTCACCTGATCACAATTAAACACTCCCCTTAGCAGAGAGAAATAAACACCTGTTTAAATAGTGTCAGAAACAATTGACACTTGCAAGCAGAAACAGTTAAAAGCAAACTCCTGTTTTTTAACTCTTCCCACTTGTGTTTAAAAATCACACCATTAACTGGGAGCCTGGGAGTGTTCATCTGCTCCGGCTCTGGTCACGCGTCCAATCAGGCAACAGGAGTGCTCATCACGACATAGAAAGAATAGAAATAAAAACGACATGAGTATATATATTCCCATTTCAATCAACCACGATCCGCTGTAAAATAAAAATTAAATCCCCTCAGATTCCCAGACCCTTCAAAGGACTCCCAACCTTCACTTAGCTACAGCTCTGACTTTGCCTTGTAGGGACCCAAACCTTATCCATATGGGCCTGAACTCCAATTCCCAGTATCCCCCGAACCAGATATAACAATATTTACGTGTAAATTCCCAGAAACCCCCCTTGGGCCGTGAGAACTTCCTTGTAGCTTCAACAGTTACATGAAACATTCCATCCTCAATAGGTGTGAATTGTTCAAATCGTATCATAAGCTCAAACCCCCCCACCTTGTATATGCAGGGAACCGTGCCCAGACCTAGTGGGGGTCGGTGAACAATTCCCTTCTAGCTGTCCCCGCCATTCCTAATTTCCCTCGTGCCATCAGATCCTTGCAATCGGCCACGACATAGGACAGGGACAGCTTTACCACCACACATGAACCTCTTGCATCGGGGAATTACCTTATAAGCTGTAGATCTGCATAAACACCAAACTAAAGTTACACACTTGTGGACTACCCAGTCCTGATACCCAACCGACAAGAGGCGGAGCCATAAAAACAATAATCAATTTTACCCTCTAAAAACATAAATATAAACAATAAATTCCATTGACAGGTGTCTGTTTGGAGTCTTCACTAGTTTGTCAATAATCCTCATAATTAGCATGTATCACTGTCATCGCTGGGGACTAAAGCTCAACGGAGACTCAGAACAGACCCAGCAATCGGCCCTGTTCATCTTCTTAATTAGTCATAGAATACACTTTAAATAATAACTTGGGATGCTTTCCATCGTTACTCTTGCTAAAATTTACTAAACAAACAAATACAAAATAAACAAAGATACTCCTCATTTCTTTGATGTGGTTGAGCCGCTTCTTGCAGTGGCTGGCGTGGTCTCGTCCATCAAGCTTCTTTACAAACGACCCAGTCACCTGGTTGGGAAAAATGAAAACCAATTACCGTGTCAGGGTCCAGGAGAGACTCCTGAACCCTGTGAAGTTCACATTACAGGGATCGCACCCACCCCATCACCCAAGAATGAGAGTGACAGTTGAGGGAGTAGGACCCTGGTTTTGGTTGACCTCTAAACAAACCTTATGACAACAACCCAGACCTCGGGACTGTGGTCGCTGCCTAACCTGTGCGTGACTCACCGTCGCCTGTAATCGCTTACCATTGCCTGTAATCGCTTACCATCGCCTGTAATACCCAGAACTATTGACAGGTTCTTAGCAACTAAAATGGGAACCTACTTCACCAGACTGCTGCTTGCCGATTCAAATTCTATCAAAGAAAGACAATCTTGGCACAAACTTGATTAAAATTAGAAAGATTAGTGTTATTAGTTCGGAGAACTGTCACATTTACATTTTACCATCCTCCCCCCTTTTCTTCCTCATTACAGACTGGAGGAAGAAACGTGTGGTGAAGATAAAAAGAAACAATGAAATAGCCTATGATACTTTAACCTCCTTAGACCCGTAATTATCCATGTGTACAGCTGTCTACATACACCTGCTCTCTATGTACAAACACTTCCAGAAACTCCTTGGACCTGAAAAATACTTATAAGCAGAAATCATTACTCCATCCTTCATATTTATCCTGCAGAGAATGGCAAACAAAAATGACATTCCTGTACATTGTCAATGACATTCTTCCCAAAACCGATTCAAACAAAAACCCTTTGTAACCCTTAACCCTTACTTTTCTTGTTCCTACAAAAATACAAAAGCCGCGACGCGTCAGAAGATCGCCGCGGTAAGTTCGAAATAAAAAAAACATTCACGTTACTACATACAAACATTCAAATACAAAACGTGGGGGAGATATTCATAGCTTTCAAAACAAAAATGAAAAAAACAAAACCAGCCGGAATTCTGCCTTCACTCTTTCCGCAATACAAGAAAATACAATGGAAAAATACGAGAACAGCGCGAGAAACTTGCATAGACCAGCTATACAAAGTTCTCCTGAGGCGCGTCTCACACCTCCATCCACACTCATTACAGATTTCTGAAACCACATCCGATCTACATCCAAGGTATCTTTATTCTGAGGTCTCGTACCTCCAGCCAGATTATCTTCCAAAGGAGTACACCTTACTGTACCCTCTGACCATCTGTCATTCCTTTAAGGGGTCTCATGTCCGGAGCCCCAAACCCAGACCTCATGTGCGGTGCAGCTGTCTGACTGGTGCACTGCATGGGCGGCACATCCCATGACGATTCAAATCGCTTTTTTAGTGAGCTCTGCGTCCAAAGCACACTGCGCTTTACTTTCGGAGCGGTTATAGTTTGCGCCTTTATCACAATAACCGTCCCCCGGAATTACCGACTATTGTACACGGCCTGACCGGGGCTGATAGCGTAACTACTCCTACACATTTATGCTAATACAATCGCTCATAAGATCTCTGACTATTATACACGGCCTGACCTGTATCACGATATAAAGCCTCCTAAAATGTGTTCGTCAGACAACCTACAAAGCACCATAAAATCCTCCACTTTTCAAAACAATTTATGGCTTCTTTCTACCTGCGTCTACATGATACAACAATAATGGTGACGCCCCTCTGTTTCCTCTTACATACCCAAAAGTGTATTTACGGTATAAAACTTCACAAAAACAACTGAAATTTAACTTTAAAACACTCTTTCGAATGCCAAAATATTTCTGTTGTCCCTTCAGGACACAAATTTCATTGCTCATCTTTCAGAAGATTTCAAAACTCCTCCCACTGACTTCCTGCTTATATATAAATGCTGAAAAAGGACTTCCTGATGTATACTCAGCTCTTAAAAACCCAAATCTGATTTATTTACATAATGACAGGAAGATGGAGAGAAGGGGAAGTCTGTCTTCACTGCCTCGTCTCAGCACATCAAAAAACTCCATGGACCACATATATATCCCCTGGAAGTATTATACAGCAGTAAACAAAGCCAAAACTCAAATCTCCTGCGTTTTTTTTTAAAACAAAAACACCTTTGGTTCAGGGAAGGTAAAACAATCTCCTCCCATCTGCAGAATGGGAGTTGATCCCCCCTGACCCAACCATTATTCAAAAACAATGAATTGCCCCCCCAAGGGAAACTCCCAAAACATTCAAACACAAAAACGCACACCGCTGTGCACAAAACGCAGTCAAAACTAGTCACATATTCAAAAACGAAATTCTACACAAAAGTCTCCACTTCTACACTGCAAAGTCAGCCAATAGGTTAGTCAGATCCTGTATATATTGGCCCTAGGAAGCGTCCGCAAGCGCTACTCAAAAGATAGCGCTTCAAACTGCCTCTCAAAATGGCCGACAACAAGCCAAGCAACAATGGCGCCATTTACGCTTGTAGTTAAACAATTTAACTGCGCTTCCAAATCACCTGTTTACCACAGGACAGACCGTACTACACACACATAAAGGAAAACAAAAATGTTCTCCACCCGATCCCAACACAGAAAAGAGCGCGCTAATCAATTCGCACTAAACATCAAAATCTGCCCCAAAGGCTGCTAAAATCCACCAGCAAAATAGCCAGTGAATACCATACCCAAAGTGAAGGTGGCTGCACCTCCTCCTAGGACAACCCACAGAGCAAACAGACTGCTCCCAAAATGGCCACTGATGACCAAAATGGCCGCCATATGCAGTTTTTAAAACCTGCCTCTCCACAAAGACAAAACATGGCCTAAAAGGCACACACTTCAGTTTCTTTCAAATCTGACCTTTTTATGGTGTGAACCCCTCATAATGAGCGCAGCACAGGGATGGTGGGAACCCCTCATGAGCACAGGGATTGTGGGTACCCCTCATGACCTCATTTTAGGCTGCTTCAAAGATGACCTTTTGCCAACTAAAACAGCATATTCAAAAAAATGTTGGTTATATGAAACAACATAAAACAAAAAACTCTTTTCTCAAAGCTCATGTAACAAACCGTTTAAAAAGTATACACTTTAAGGTCACATTTAAAAACCTAAAAAAAACTTTTTTTCATGCTAACAGCCAAAGGAAAGGCTGATTAACAAGCAGTTGCTATTGTTTGGCAACTTAAAAATGCGGCGGGAAATTTCTTACTCAAAACACTTTTTTCATGGGTGTCTTGGTTCCATACAAAAGGTAAAAATCACAATTTATCAATTTCTAATTATGAACATATTACACATGACTTTGCTCTAAAAATTGTGCACTCAAAAAACACAGAGATCCAACACTAGTTGCCCCTCCCCCACCAAAGCACATTTTTCATCAGCCAAACAATTCAATCAGTTCAGCCACACTCATGCAGAAAATTCAAAAAGACTCAGCCGCACATATCGCAGGCTGAATAATCCCACCTATACTGAGGAATCATCTACAATATACAGGTTCCATATACATCATAAAATGTTACATCCAACTATGTTCTGAAAGTTGCAAAGTCAGTTGACACAGAAATCAGTGTCCGCCCCACCCCCAAGCCGCATGGCCAGAGAAGCCATCTTACACAATAGAACATGTCTGCTCCATACATCACAAAACAAAACTTAGCTTTCTCAAGCATTTTCAATCTGGTTAGTCAAACTATTCAATCTGTTCAGGCATACACACGATTTAAAATCACACATACATACACGATCCAATCCACTCGATTTCACAAACGCACGCAATCACACACATCCAATCGATTTCACAAACGCATGCAATCACACACACATACAATCAGGATCATGTGCACACACAACTCATACATCTATCACACAACAGACATACAATCAGGATTTCACATGTGCACACACACACACAACTCATACATCTATCACACAACAGACATACAATCAGAAATTTCACATGTGCACACACAATCAAACTCAAGCATTATTTCAAAAAGATGTAAACTTTGTTATTTTTGTAGAGCAGAGCCCCCATGCATCGGAACATAAGACCACTTTCCCCCATCTGAACCGATGCCCAGAGCGGGGCCCAATCTACTCCTACCTGGCTCGCCATTTTAACTGTCGTGGCAATTTGGGGGTGTGCAAAGCACACCGCCATCTTGCCATGTGCTCTAAAGCACATTCCCTATCTTAAATAAAATAATGCCATGTTTAAGCTAAAAGATTTACTCACCATCCATTCTATGCCCATCCATACAAATCAAGAGACATCACAACCGCTTCCTATCAAGTCACCATCATCATCATGATTGCCAGCCACAGGGCTTAGCAAGGCTCCTTTATTTACACAAAACAGGAAGTCATCACCAGTAAGTCTCCTCCCCCCATGGGAGTCGTCATCACCAGATGTCTTCTATACACAGCAAGCACATTTCAAAACATTCCCTCTGACAGGAAGTCACATTGAATACATGAATAGAATAGAATACAATGAATACAATACAATGAATAGAAATACATACAATGCTGGCTAAAGTCTTATGGGCGTGTCCGGTCAGGGTGTGCAAGTGCCCCCCTGACCCCAGAAACGCTCACAAGCTCTCATATTATACACTGATAGAACCCTTAATCTGCGCCATTCCATAGAATAATGCATATAAAGATTATACCCTTATTAAGGCGGAATGGAGGCTATTTACAGACGCATGCTACTAACCCCAAATCCTGCTGATCAGACATGACCCAGATAAGAGCGTACATCTGTCTATAGCCACTGGTGTGCTTGCGAACGCATCCCCCTCAACGATCATCTGTGCTAAAGGCACAGAGGGGCCCCTCGCTGGCGGACATACGCCCACACCGCAACCATCACACTCCAACCTCAAGACATTATCTACTACCAGACGAAAGTCAACCAGCCTCAGGACTGCCACAGTCAGCTCTATTTAGAGCGGGTTGGGGAAGTGTCAAGACTGGGTGCCAATTATGACAATACACAATAAATACATCTTCAAATTTCCACCACAACTGCAATGCCACCTGCTGGATAGATGGGTATAATGCATACACTATACTGTATATAGTTCACAGTACTTTTACATTACATGTTGTTGTTCTTTCAACAAATACATAGTCCAGGGGTGGTCAATACAGTTGATGCTAGTTGGGTTATTTGCAGTGGCGGCTGGTGCTCAAAATTTTTTTGGGGGGGCGCAAACGAAAAAAAAAATATTGCAGCCTCACTGTGCCCATCACATGCAGCCACTGTGCCATGCCATCAAACGCCACCACTGTGCCATCAATTGTCACTACTGTGCCATGCAACACAGCAACTGTGCCATCAATTGTCACCACTGTGCCATGCCACCAAATGCAGCCACTGTGCCATCAATTATCACCACTGTGCCATGCCACCAAATGCAGCCACTGTGCCATCAATTGTCACCACTGTGCCATGCCATCAAACACAGAAACTGTGCCATCAATTGTCACCACTGTGCCATGCAACACAGCCACTGTGCCATCAATTGTCACCACTGTTCCATGCCATCAAACACAGCCACTGTGCCATCAATTGTCACCACTGTGCCATGCAACACAGCAACTGTGCCATCAATTGTCACCACTGTGCCATGCCACCAAATGCAGCCACAGTGCCATCAATTGTCACCACTGTGCCATGCGATCAAACACAGAAACTGTGCCATCAATTGTCACCACTGTGCCATGCAACACAGCCACTGTGCCATCAATTGTCACCACTGTGCCATGCCATCAAACACAGCCACTGTGCCATCAATTGTCACCACTATGCTATGCAACACAGTAACTGTGCCATCAATTGTCACCACTGTGCCATGCCACCAAATGCAGCCACTGTGCCATCAATTGTCACCACTGTGCCATGCCATCAAACACAGAAACTGTGCCATCAATTGTCACCACTGTGCCATGCCACCAAATGCAGCCACTGTGCCATCAATTGTCACCACTGTGCCATGCCATCAAACACAGAAACTGTGCCATCAATTGTCACCACTGTGCCATGCCACCAAATGCAGCCACTGTGCCATCAATTGTCACCACTGTGCCATGCCATCAAACGCCACCACTGTGCCATCAATTGTCACCACTGTGCCATGCCACCAAATGCAGCCACTGTGCCATCAAACGCCACCACTGTGCCATCAATTGTCACCACTGTGCCATGCCATCAAACGCCAGCACTGTGCCATCAATTGTCACCACTGTGCCATGCCATCAAACGCCACCACTGTGCCATCAATTGTCACCACTGTGCCATGCCATCAAACGCCACCACTGTGCCATCAATTGTCACCATTGTGCCATGCCATCAAATGCAGTCACTGTGCCATCAATTGTCACCACTGTGCCATGCCATCATATGGAGTCACTGTGCCATCAGTTGTCACCACTGTGCCATGCCATCAAATGCAGTCACTGTGCCATCAATTGTCACCACTGTGCCATGCAACCATATGGAGTCACTGTGCCATCAGTTGTCAACACTGTGCCATGCCATCAAATGCAGTCACTGTGCCATCAATTGTCACCACTGTGCCATGCCATCATATGGAGTTACTGTGCCATCAGTTGTCACCACTGTGCCATGCCATCAAATGCAGTCACTGTGCCATCAATTGTCACCACTGTGCCATGCCATCATATGGAGTCACTGTGCCATCAAGTGTCACCACTGTGCCCTTTAATTGTCACCACTGTGCCCCATGCCACTGTGCTCATTGTCGCCTCTGTGCCCTTTGTCACTACTGTGCCCCATGCTGCCACTGTGCCCCATGCTGCCACTGTGCCCCATGCTGCCCCTTTCCCTGTTAAAAAAACACTTACCTGACGCTTCCATGTCCTCCCTCGATGTCTTCTGCCGCCGTGGAGAAGCTTCAGCCAATCAGGTTCCTGATAACCAGAATCCGGGAACCTGATTGGCTGAAACGGCTGTCAGTCTAATGCAAGGAACACAGATTGCCTGCGCTCCGAGCATAGACTTCCGAGAGCCGGAGGGCGGTACTGGAAAAGCCTATCAGAGCCGCTGGCTTTGATAGGCAGTTCCCCTCAGCCAACCAGCTGCCGCTATTCAGGTAACCGGCGACCCATGTCCGCTTATATGAATAGACCAGGCAGCTGGCAACAATCACACACGTTCAATGCATTGCATTGAACGTGTGTTATTTGCGAGAGGGGGTGGCGCTGCAGCGCTCTCTATAGACGGCCGCCAGAACTTCGGCTAAAATGTCAAAATGACATTTTAGCAGAAAAAAAGTTCTTAAAGGGCCCTTTTTTTTTTGTGACTGCGGGAGGGGGGGTGGCGCCCGTGCGCCCATATGGGCGGGCCGCCACTGGTTATTTGTAGGATTGCAGTAGGGTTGTCCCGATACCAGTATCGGTATCAGGACCGATTCCGAGTATTTGCGGGAGTACTTGTACTCCCGCAAATACCCCCGATACCAAAATAGATTACTTCCCCCCCCGCCGCTCGCCGCACGCCGCTCACCGCAAATCGCCCGCCGCACAACGCCCGCCGCCGACCGCCGCTAATCCCGTGCAGCTTGTAAACATGTAATACACGCGGCGCCATGTATAGACACGCGATTGGACGGATCCGTCCAATCGCGAGCAAGGGGGGAGTGTCTATACACGGATACGTCCATAGACACTCCCCCCTTGCTCGCGATTGGACGGATCCGTCCAATCGCGTGTCTTTACATTGCGCCGCGGGTATGTGTTACACGGGGATTAACCCTGCAGTAGCGGCGGCGGCTGGGGAGGTATGGGGGACATTACATGGCTGCAATATGGGGCACAGGACATGGCTGCATATGTGGGGGGACATGACATGGCTGCATATGTGGGGGGACATGACATGGCTGCATATGTGGGGGGACATGACATGGCTGCATATGTGGGGGGACATGACATGGCTGCATATGTGGGGGACATGACATGGCTGCATATGTGGGGGGACATGACTGCATATGTGGGGGGACATGACATGGCTGCATATGTGGGGGGACATGACATGGCTGCATATGTGGGGGACATGACATGGCTGCATATGTGGGGGGACATGACATGGCTGCATATGTGGGGGGACATGACATGGCTGCATATGTGGGGGACATGACATGGCTGCATATGTGGGGGGACATGACATGGCTGCATATGTGGGGGGACATGACATGGCTGCATATGTGGGGGACATGACATGGCTGCATATGTGGGGGGACATGACATGGCTGCATATGTGGGGGACATGACATGGCTGCATATGTGGGGGGACATGACATGGCTGCATATGTGGGGGACATGACATGGCTGCATATGTGGGGGGACATGACTGTATATGTGGGGGGACATGACATGGCTGCAATATGTGGGGGGACATGACATGGCTGCAATATGTGGGGGGACATGACATGGCTGCATATGTGGGGGGACATACATGGCTGCATATGTGGGGGGACATGACTGCATATGTGGGGGGACATGACATGGCTGCATATGTGGGGGGACATGACTGCATATGTGGGGGGACATACATGGCTGCAATATGTGGGGGGACATGACATGGCTGCATATGTGGGGGGGACATGACATGGCTGCATATGTGGGGGGACATGACATGGCTGCATATGTGGGGGGACATGACATGGCTGCATATGTAGGGGGACATGACATGGCTGCATATGTGGGGGGACATGACATGGCTGCATATGTGGGGGGACATGACATGGCTGCATATGTGGGGGGACATGTCATGGCTGCATATGTGGGGGGACATGACATGGCTGCATATGTGGGGGGACATGACATGGGTGCATATGTGGGGGACATGACATGGCTGCAATATGTGGGGGACATGACATGGCTGCAATATGTGGGGGGACATGGCTGCAATATGTGGGGGGACATGGCTGCATTTGGGGACACGTTTAAAAAAAATATCGGTATTCGGTATCGGCGACTATTTGAAAAAAAGTATCGGTACTTGTACTCGGTCCTAAAAAAGTGGTATCGGGACAACCCTAGATTGCAGTGTTTTGCAACTATTTGGGCCTGAATCATATGAAAGTGCATTTTCATTTGCAGGGGTGGGTGTGCAATGAACTACCATGGTACAGTGAGGTACACTCACATATAAAGGGACCCTTAAAATTCCATTTGTTTAAAACAAGAAAATGTTTAAAGAATAAAAATGTATTTGTCTAAAAAAACAAAAAAAAACATAGAAATAGAAATATCATAGTTTCTCTTCTTGTTCGTTGTTCAGAATATGAAGCCATAAACAAACCTTGTACCTGGTCCCTGCGGAGAAGTAAGCCAGAAAATCATTAATTTCTGTTGTTACATTAGATTTCCTTAAAACTTCTATTTCCTCTAGTATTTGTATGAGGAGAGCCAGCAGATTGTCCAGACATGAGGATTGCCAGCAGGAGGTAGGTAAGAGGCTTTGTGCGGGAACGGATAAGGAAAGAGTAGCAGTTTGGCCACCTGAGACACAGTTGTTTTTATAGTCTGCAAACAACAGGATGTCTTTGTACAAGGAAGAGCTTTCAGAACATTGGACCGAAGAGGCTTTTAAACTTACTGATCTGTCAATAGAGACTGATGAGTTGAAATGACTGACAGTGTTTAATAATACACACTATCAACTTACTTAAACAGCAACCCACTCATGTCAGAACTCAGCAGAATGAATCAGCAGAATATTCATACAGTCTAATGGGCATTAAGAGAAAATGTTAAATATAACACACTTCAATGAACTTTTGGTTGTATGCCTGATAAAATGCAATATATACTATAATGTATTATGTGGACATTTTGTAGTACCTGTGTTCTACAAGTTAAAAGTGTATCCATGGCCAATTTTTGTTTCAGATAGAGTAGGGAAAGGTTATAGCGATTGTAAAACTCAAGGTTACTTACCTACAGACATGTGTGCAACAGCCCCCACCAATACTCGAGCCCCATCTTGATCCAACAATGTGCACGAGAGTAGCGGCTCTCGCAGGTCTCGCGCTTTGTGTGTGAATGGACACACAGAGCAGTGGTTTGGGAATGAGCCTGCTCAGGTGCCCCATAGCAAGCTGTTTGCTATTGGGCCACCTGGCAGGAAGGAGGGGCCAGAAGCACCAGAGAAAGACTGGATCAGGGCTGCCTTGTGCAAAACTACTGCACAGAGCAGGTTAAAGCGGAGGTTCACCCTCAAAATCAACTATTTACCATTAGATCCAGCATACTGCTGACATTTGCTGTATTCACCATGTTATCCATAGTTCTAATCCGGCCCGACCTGATTCCCTGCAGGGAATAGGCATTTCTAAGACTATGCATAGATGATTGACATGCACGTACAGCGTGTCACGCCTTCCGAAAATAGCCTTCGTGAGACTCGGCTGTTTACGGCGCTATACGGCGCCTGCAGTGTAGAGCTGATTGCGCAGGCGCCGTAAAAAGCAGAGTCCCACTTCGGGTATTTTTGGAAGGCGTGACGCGCTGTACGCACACGTCAATCATCTATGCCTGGTTTTAGGAACGCCTATTCCCCGGGGCAGAGAGAACCCGGAAGCCGGGTTAAAACTACGATAAAACGGTAAGTATAGCGAGGGGGAAAAAAAACACCAGCATATTGCAGATGTCAGCAGTATGCTGGATCTAATGATATATATTTTGTATAGGGTGAACCCCCACTTTAAGTATGACATGTTTTTTTATTCCGAAAAAAAATCACTTTAAAACTCCTGCTGTTTTTTTTTTGTTTTGTTTTTTTAGTAAAATACCAATTTTTCTGATTATTCCATGATCTACTTAAAGTGGTGTTCCGGCCCAATTTTTTTTTTTTTTTTTTTTTCAAATAACAGTTTTTATTAGACACGAGGTAACCCCCGTGCCACAAAAGGAACAATACAGGGATATCAGCAAAGCAACAGCAAATAAAAAAAAAAAGAGAACAGTGCATATCATATAACAGCACAACACAAGGCAGATATCAGGGGGAGTTCAACGACTCCACTTAGAGGCAGTCAACCTAAAAACACAGTCTGCCAGAAGACAAAAGTAAGCACATGTAAAACAAGCCTCTAAGCAGCAGAAGCAGAAGATGTAAAAAAACAGAAAACAAAAAATTGAAAAGAGGGTCAGAAAAGAGAAGAGAGGAAGAGAAAAAAAAAGGGGAGCAGGTAGACAGGGAGAAAAGAAGAGGGGGGGTAAGGGGGAAGCTCCACTCACGGCTCAAGGCGGATCCTCCCGACTATGCCACTCCGCCCAGACTGCATCATGCGTGTTCAAGCTATCCCGCAACCTGGCCGTCATTTTCTCCATTAGTTCAATATCTTTGGCAATTTTTTTTTCTATTGATCCGAGCATTAATAATTATTAATTTAAAGACCGATTATACAGTGTTCGTTCTGGATGTTCCTAAAATCAAAATGTACCCAGCATGCGCCTCTCGATCTCGCGCATGTGCAGTTCCACTGGTGGAAGTAGGGCCAATTGTTTGTTTTTTCCTGACGTCACAAGGGCGTGGAGTCTCCAGTTGATGTCACCACGCCGAATGACTATATAAAGGATGGCAGACACCAAACCTGACATGACCTCCCTACCCCAAAGCACCCACCCCCCATGTTAAGGGCATTTGGCCTGGTGTGGTCAAGGAGGGGAGGGGCGCTTGCTCATCCCCCCTTTCCTGACCTGCCGGGCTGCATGCTCAGATAAGGGTCAGGTATGGATTTTTGGGGGGACTCCACGTTGTCTTTTTATTATGGCGTGGGGGTTAAACTTAAAATCTATACCAGACTGAAGAGGGTGGAATTCCCTCTCGAGATTCAAACCAGACTCAAAGTCGGATCCCGTTCATTGAAGTCGCATGGAAGTTGGACATGAGGTTGCAGGGCAAAGTCGGATCAGAGGTCATGCAACTTCAGTGTCGGAACAGTGTGAACATAGTCTAATTGTTACAACACATAGCAATATTTTCCATTTTCTTTTTTTTCTCATTTAAGCCCAGGTATACAGTGCACCGATTTGGCATGCGGTTTTACATTTAATTCAGTGTGAACCTAGACTGAATGCCACTAAATTACATTTCATTCAAATCTGCGAACTGCAAGGTGTTGGTGTGCCCTAGATTGCATGGCATAAAAATGCAGACATGATTTTTCTTTATGCCATGTACTGCAATGCACTGGAACACAGTTTTAATGTCAATACGTTTTTATTGAAAGAATTTTCAAATAACAAGTAACAAAGCTCAAGGCCCATAGCTGATGCAACCGCAACATACAATTATAACAAAGTACCATTAAATAGTGCATCATCTTATAAAGTTAGGAAATTAAAATAGGCCTGATGTGGAAGGTAAAGGTAAATAAAAGAGGAGTAAGATAACCAAAAAAAGGAAAAATAAATAAACCAAGAGAGTAACAATCACCCATCCACCCCTCCGCCGGATTCACCCCCTGTTTGGAAACCACATACCAACAATAGTCCAAATATTAGATAAGGCTTCAATGTTTTTCTGTAGTTCTCGTACCAATCAAACCATAACTGCCACAAGGGATGTATTTTATGTAGAGAGTTTTGCGTAGAGGCGAACAGCATTTCATATGTGACATGGGTGTGGGTAGTTGTGATCACCTCCTGAATAGAAGGGGAATTTGTTTGTTTCCAATGGTGGGCGAGCACTAGTCTCGCACTCAGGCAGACATGAATAGCTATTGTTCTCATGTCGGTGGGAAGTGCCTCAATACCCAATGATAGCAGTGCCAAACCTGGCTCCCCTGGAATGGTTAAACCTAAAATGTGTGAAAGCAATTGGAATGGAACACAGTTTAAAGGTGTCAACGGGGCACAAAAAAAGGTTTCTTTGTGTTGATCGCGATCAATGCAGATAAACCTTGCTCAATCTGGTGTAAACAAGCCCCTAGGTATGAAAGTATACAATAAACAGATAAAATGATGTTATTTGTTAATTATGTTATACTTTAGGTTTTTACAGTTATATATATTATATTTAATTAATAAACTTAAATCCTGAACTTTTGATTAGATGTTAAATTGGATAATGAAATTGAGCTAGTATTCCATTATTATATTGTATATCATTAACTGGATCACCTAATGAGGGACGCAACCTTGATGTTGCTATGTGTTATAATGAAAAATCTGGCTATCAAACTGATCCTAATACTTTTTTTCTTAATTAGGAGGTAATTAAGTCTTATCGGTAACCAAATAAAAAAAAGAAGAAAGTGTTTCTGAAAAAAAATAATAATTGGTATTGTATAAAAAAAGAAAAAACATTTTAATTAAATGTATTCTACTCATGTAGCCACCATGTTAAGCATTTGGAAATCCACTTATTCAGTATAACCTTGAGTTTAAATTCAGGCAATTCAATATGAACTAACAAGAAAAATATGCAGAGGTGATATCCAGTTAAGGCCCCTCTGTCAAGGCATATAAGCAGATAAATCTATATACAAATCATGACTTATCCTACCTCTTCCCACTGTTAAGCTTTCTTGTTTGTCAGTGAGATCACCCATTACATTAAAGGGCCAACAGGCAGGCACAAGTGGGCTGAATCAAGGAAATATTGAGATTTGCTGCTCATATCTGTGTTTTGCCTAATTGGTTTGACATTGGTAACCTCTGTGAATTTTTTTCATTGTATACTGAATTGTCCAAGTTCTTGATGGGTTTATTCTAATGCTATCACGGATAAATGGTATGCCAAATACTTAACAAGGCTTCCATTTTTTATTTATAGATTCAAGGAGTCTTTTCGCTTTCCTTCCTATTGTTAACATCCTCTGTTCTGGCCATTTCCGTACACTGAACAAACCGCATTAGTAGTTTCCTGGAAGACTTTCTATAATGAGAACAGTCCTTATATAGTACTGTATGCGGTATTTCAGATTTAGTGCTTATATAGTACTGCATTCGGAATTTCAGATTTAATGCTTATATAGTATCCAAATTTTCAGATTTAGTGCTTATATAATACTGAATTCCGAATTTCAGATTTAGTGCTTATATAGTATTACATTTTTCAGATTTAGTTCTTATATAGTACTCTATTCGGAATTTTAGATTTAGTCCTTATATAGTACTGTATTCGGAATTTCAGATTTAGGGCTAGATTCTCATATCTGGCGGCGTATGCTATTTACACTACGTCGCCGCAACTTACAGGAGCAAGTGCCGTATTCTCCAAGCACTTTCTCCGTAATTTGCGGCGGCGTAGTGTAAATGGCCCGGCATATCCCCGCCTAATTCAAAGGGGGCGGCTTGTATTTAAATTAAGCGCGCCCCCCGCGCCGAACAAACTGCGCATGCGCCAGCCGTAAACGTATCCCAGTGCACATGCTCCATAGTACGCCGCAAATACATTGGTTTCAACATCTACGTAATTAACGCACAGCCCTATTCGCGACGAGTTACGTAAATGACGGAAAAACACGACGCTGTCCCGACATCCATACTTAACATGGCGTATGCCGGAACTACGCATGGTTACCCCTCATATAGCAGGGGTAAACTTACGCTTACGCAAACTACGTAAACTACGAGGACGGCGCGCAAATAAGTTCGGGAATCGGCCTATCAGGCTCATATGCATATACGACGCAGAAATCGACGTGAATGCCACCTAGCGGCCAGCGTAACATTGCAACTTAGATCAGACGGTGTAAGTGACTTACGCAAGTCGGATCTAAGCAAAATCAATGCGTAACTGATTCAAAGATACCCAGCAAAAAAAAACAGAGATACAACGGCGTATATGGAGATACGCTGTCGTATCTCATATGAGAATCT
Source organism: Rana kukunoris (assembly GCA_029574335.1). Classification (NCBI taxonomy): domain Eukaryota; kingdom Metazoa; phylum Chordata; class Amphibia; order Anura; family Ranidae; genus Rana; species Rana kukunoris. The sequence goes on along the minus strand of CM056049.1, from coordinate 620,815,589 downwards.
GGCCCTTAGTGTTTATATAGTATTGTATTAGAAATTTCAGATTTAGTGCTTATATAGTACTGTTTTCGGAATTTCAGATTTATTGCATACATAGTATTCAGAATTTTAGATTTAGTGCTTATATAGTATTCAAATTTTCAGATTCAGTTACAATTGTACAAGTCAACAAGTAAGTTAGCTTTTGTTCTTCATTAGGACTCTATAGATCAGTATTTTATAAATAAGAACAAAATACGCTTTCAAATTTATAAAGAGTTTATTACAGGATTTTTACAATAAAAATGTTACAGCACATAATTCCTTTTTTTCACTGCACACGCAATGGAAGGTGACATCTGTGTGACATCTAGCAACCAAACAATTCACCTAATGAGCTCTATCATTCTTGTTATACTGAATTTCCATTAGACCCAGAAATATTACTATAGAAAACAAGAGCTCTGGATTCATTAAATATCTTTCTATTCATAATATTTAGAGGGGAAAAACAAAAGCATAAACAGTAAAACATGCCATGGAAGATAATAAATCTTATAGGAACGCTTATAGCTATATAACCAAAAATCGACCCTGGATATTTATGCAACATGGACTCGCCACCCACAAGTTTATCTAATAGCTAGTACCAAGATAATCAGATTAAAGTGTAGAGTGAGCAGTCAAGTCAATGGAAGTAATGCCACGTACGCATGGTCGGAATTTCCGACAACAAATGTTTGATGTGAAATTATTGTTGGAAAATCGGACCGTGTATATGCTCCATCAGACATTTGCTGTCGGAATTTCCGACAATACATGTTTGAGAGCTGGTTCTCAATTTTTCCGACAACAAAATTTCTTGTCGTAAATTCTGATCGTCTGTAGCAAATTCCAACGCACAAAAATCCTACGCATGCTCGGGATCATTGAACTTAATTTTTCTCGGCTCATCGTAGTGTTGTACGTGACCACGTTCTTGACGTTCGGAATTTCCGATTACATTTCTGTGACCGTGTGTATACAACACAAGTTTCAGTGAACAATCCATTGGAAAAAAAAAAAAGATTTTGATGTCGGAATGTCCGATCGTGTGTACGCAGCATAACAGTGAAAGAGGGCTCAGATATTGCCATTGTGAAAAGGAGAGAATTTTGTCTTATAATTTGGTGCACAGAGTGGACTTTTTAAAGGTACAGATGCATTGGCTTCTTGCTGTTCGGTCTACAGCAATCCTGAGACCCACCTGCTACCCATTAACCTGTTGCCTATCCGTTCCTGTGACCCGACTTGTTCCTGATTGTTCCTGACTTCTACCTGCCCTGACCTCGGCTTGTTTGACTATGCCTCTGGTTCTCCCTCTGGCCTGACTGCTGCCTGCCTGTTGCTGACCCAGCCTGAACCACGACTCTGCTTCCGCCTATTGAACCTGTACCTGATCCGCTTGCCCATGTATGACCCGGCCTGTCTGGACTTGCTTGTGTCCTGTACTACAGAACACCTTCCCCGCTGCTGCAGCTTCCTGCACCTCCGCCTTCAGCCTGTCAGCTGTTCCAGCCTTCACCTGTACCACTGACATACCCCGGGAGACCCCGGAATTCCAGCTCAGCTCCAGCACCAGCGTTCCTGTCAGGCAGTTGTGCGACTCTGCACTCTCGAGCTCCCTGTCCGCAACTACCAGGGGTTCCGGAGTCAGAGGAGTAAGAGTAGCCTCTCCCTGCATATCAGGCTCTACCACCAGGTATGTGACAGTACCGAACAGCCATGTCCAAGCCCGCACAGGGAGCGGATCCTATGCAGGAACTATGTCGGCACCTTGACAGTTTAACCCAGGCAGTCCGAACTTTGCAAGAAGTTTACACCCGACTGGAGAACCGAGTCCAGGCCTTGTACACTTCAGCCTCCACCTCTACTGGCACTTCTGCTTCACCTTCGGTAATCATGTTGCCATCAGAACCTAAGGTTCCCATGCCTGAGAGATTTTCAGGGGAGCAAAGTAAATACAGGGCTTTCCGGAATGCCGGTGAGCTCTATTTTGCGTTACAGCCACAGACTTTTTCATTGGAGACCACCAAGGTGGGCTTCGTTATCTCTCTCCTGTCTGGAAGCTTGGGCTCACTGTCTTCTGGAGCAAAAGGATGTTTCTCTCAATAATCTGGGCACCTTCTTCCAGGCCATGTCTCAGTTGTATGAGTACCCTCACCAAGCTGCTACTGCAGAAGCCGCTTTGCACGCCCTTCAACAAGGTCGCAGGCCAGCGGAGGACTATGTGTCTGAATTCAGGAGATAGAGTTCGGACACAAACCTGAACGATTCGGCCTTATGCTATCAGTTCCGCTTGGGTCTCTTGGAGCCACTCAAAGATGAACTGGCACGGGTAGGGTTTCCTGGGACCTTGGATGCCCTTATCAATCTGACGATTCAAATTGACAGACGTTTAAGAGAACACAGGTCTGAACGGTCCGTTGGTCTGTCTCGTCCAGTCTGGATGATGGCTCGGGAACCCACCTTCTCCAACCCGGCTCCCCCGACTCCAACGACCTCCTCTTCTGACACCTCAGAACCCATGCAGTTGGGCCTACTCCACCCCTCACTCACACCAGAGGAACGTCAATGAATTAATAACTTATGCCTCTATTGTGGAGAATCCCGACATTGTGTAAGGACTTACCCTGCAAAGCTCCGTAAGTGCTTTTCCATGTCGTCTGTTCATACGCCTGTTGTTCCCAATAACTCTACTCACCTGGCTATTCCCATTCTCTTACAACTTCCAGGAGGGAATATCCAGATTAACGCTATACTTGGCTCCGGAGCCTGCAGCTGCTTTTTGGACTTTTTTTTCCACCAAACATCACATTCCTCTGCACCCTAGGGCTAAGGGACTTTCTGTACACTTAGCCGATGGATCAGTCTTAAAAGTCTTAGAGCCCTTTCACACTGGGGCATTTTTCACGCAGTACAGGGCTAAAAATAGCGCTGCTATACCGTGTGAAAAAACCTGACCTGCAGGCTTCAATGTGAAAGCCCAAAGGCTTTCACACTGAAGCGGTGCGCTAGCAGGACCGCTCCAAAAGTCCTGCTAGCCACATTTTTACAGTGGTATAGGAGCGGTGTGTTCATCGCTCTTATACCGCTCCTTCCCATTGAAATCAATAGAGGTGCATTGCGGGCGGTATTAACCCTTTTTCGGCCGCTAGCGGGGGTTAAAACCGCACCGCTAGCGGCCGAATACCGCGGTAAATACGACGGTATAGCAGCGCTAAAAATCACACTGCTATAACGCCACCCCGGGTACAGCTGCAATGTGAAATTAGCCTTAATATAGCCTAGATGGGGAATCGGTTTGGATATTTTTGTTCAGCTTGCAGGTATAAACTAAGATAATCTACTGTATGTGTGCTATCCAAATCTAAAAAAAAAGTTTTCCCTTTAGTTATACTTTAAGTGCAACTTAAAGTGGACCTTCAGTAATTTTTTTCTATTAAATCCTGTGTCCTGGTTGTTTAGTAAAACATTTTTTTTCTGCCAGTAATTACCTTATACAGCCCACTTCCTGTGTTTTGTCTGGTCATTAGCCTAGGCTTATGACATCATGCACAGCTCTCTCTTTTACTCTTGTGAGAGTTTGCCAGGAAGGGAAGAGGGAGGAGTCATAAGAGGGCCAATGAAAGCGGCATGGCTGCAGAGCTGGAGGTGTGCCTCTGTGTCTCTGTGTAAATAAAGGAAGTGAATAGGCAGCAGCTTCAGCTGCCCACAGTTAAAATGGCTGCAGCCAGACTCAGTGGAGGGAGATTTCTGCAGCATATTTTGCAAGTACAGAATCACGTTATATATAAAATATGCAAAGTGGTTGGAAGGAAGCTTCAGAATGGCAAACAAGTTTTTATTACAAATTATGTGAGCAGACTGCAGTCCCTCTTTAACTCTAAGCTAATGAGCTGAAAAGCTTTTTAAAACATCACCTATGATGCTTTAAATATCTCATTGTTTATATTTTACAGAAAATGTGGAGATTACCTTGTGCTTTCTTGTGTATTATTTTTTTTTATTGAAGATATAGATTTGATAAACAGTTGCCTAATATTGTGCAACATAGAAAATTGTAACTACTATCTTTTAAATCATTGGGCCTATTGGGTTTTTACTCATTAATAAGTGCCACAAATGTTAGCATAAGTGTGTTCCGGCGGAAAAAAGTGACTTGGCAGGTTTTATGATAAAGCAAGAGGAAAAAAAACAGGTGTACTGTTTAATGAATCTACCATTCACACCTATAATTCTCACATACCAAAGGATTATATCACACCACGACAATGATGACAGAACTGCCTAAGGTGAGCAGGGATTGCTGCATGAACAGCAGCTATGTCATCTTTAACTATTTTGATTATATACTCATATATTTATTTCTATTGTATTCCTGCCATATTTAGATAAATGATGATATAACTACACCTCCTAAAATAGTCTACCCCAACCTCAGGTAGGCAAACACAGGGCTGGACCGAGGCCAAAGAGGCACCCGCCTTGGACCAGTAATCCTCCCTGCCTCTGCATCACCTTTCCACCTCCTGCACTGTGCAGAACTGAACTGTCAAGCTGATAGCTCAATCCTGAAGATTTATCATGTGTAGATCATAGGTCTCCCTGTACAACCAGCGCAACTCCCCTCCGAACCCACCCCTGCATGTCTTGTTAAGCTGGGCAGAAAGGGGTGGTATAACCATAGCTTAATCGCCTGCTTTTACAGCCTCCTGGCCGCCCCTGTAAATGAGCCCTTAGGCCTCGTACACACGAGGCAATCTATTTGTTCAAATCGGTCGGACCGACCGATTTGAACAAATCTGTCTGCTAGGATTTTGGTTTGCTCGCGTGTACACATGAGCAAACCAAAATCTCCGCCAGCAGACAGCGCGCTGACGTGTCGTTGACGTGTCGGTGACGTTGACGCCGCCACGTCACCGCACCAGGAAGTAAAAAACTTCCGCGCATGCGTCGAAATCATTCGGCGCGTGTGCGAGAAGACATGTCTGCTGGTTAGCGTACTAACCAGCAGACATGTCGGGCGGACGGGTTCCCAGCCGACAGATTGGTAAGCATGCTTTCCAATCTGTCGGGTGGCCAAATCCGTCTGCTCGCCTGTACACACGGTCGAATCTGTTTGCTGGGACGGTCTAGCAGACCGTTTCCAGCAGACAGATTTGATCGTGTGTACGAGGCCTTAGTGTGACAAAAAAAAACTTTTAGCCCAGGGGTGCCCAACCAGTGACCCGGGGGCCACATGAAGCCCACGGAGCCCTCTGATGTGGCCCGCGACCTTCTGCTCTGGGATGGAATAGAATAGAATACTGTCATTAAAGGTCAGTTTATTACTAAAATCAGTGTATATATGGGCATATCTGTCCTGCAGTGGTTACTGGGCTGCTTTCAAACTTATCCGCAGATGCAGAGCAGCACACCTGCGGGTTACCTGCACTGAGCCATAGTCTTCTGTTATTATCTGCAAGTTTGGTGAGCTTTCTAAAAGTACACCACACCTGCAGAATATATTAGAAGTCTATTGCAAAGTGCAGAAAGCGAAGAGGTACACTGCGTTACACCCACGGTACGGGTAAAGCGCAGTGTATGAGTGTGAAAACATCCATGGGCCCCTTTCACACAGTCAGTCTGACCCAATTGGACCCTCCATTCACCTCTAAGGCCCCGTACACACGAGGAGACATATCCGATGAAAACGGTCCGACAGACCATTTTCATCGGACATGTCTCCTGGGATGTTTTGGTCTGATGTGTGTACACACGATCAAACCAAAATCCCCGCGGACAGACAGCGCGGTGACGTGGAGGTGACGTTGACGCCGCCATGTCACCAAACCAGGAAGTAAAATACTTCCACGCATGCGACGAATCCATTCGACGCATGCGGGAGATTTCGGTCCGCTGGTTAGGCGTACTAACCAGCGGGCATATCCGACAGACGGCTTTCCAGCAGACAAGTTTTAAAGCATGCTTTAAAACTTTTGTCTGCTGGAAACCTGTCTGCTAGCCCGTACACACGATCGGATATGTCGGATATGTCGGATATGTCTGCTGAAACTGGTCAGTTTCAGCAGATATGTTTGATCGTGTGTACGCGGCCTTAAGGAGTGGCAGATGTAAACAGATCCCTGTTTTAACCCTTAGTGAGCCATTTTAGATTTTTTTTTTTTTTTTTAGGTACAATCCCTTAACATTTTGTTTTTTTCTTTTTCTTTTCCTGATTTTTTTGGTTTGTATGTTTGTGTTCATTCATGTTTGTAACGCCAAATAATAATAAAAAAAAGCTTTGTACCAAAAACCTGATTCTAGTGCCTTTTATAAAAAAGGGAAATATCACAGATTAAAACTTGTGGTTAAAGCGGAGTTCCACTCATATTTGTGTTTATTAACCACTTAAGACCCGGACCAATATGCAGGTAAAGGACCTGGCCCCTTTTTGCGATTCGGCACATCGTTGCTTTAACTGACAATTGCGCGGTCGTGCGACGTGGCTCCAAAACAAAATTGGCGTCCTTTTTTCCCCACAAATAGAGCTTTCTTTTGGTGGTATTTGATCACTTCTGCAGTTTTTATTTTTTTGTGCTATAAACAAAAATAGAGCGACTATTAAAAAAAATGCAATATCTTTTACTTTTTGCTATAATAAATATCCCCCAAAAATATATAAAAAAACATATTTTTTCCTCAGTTTAGGCCGATACATATTCTTCTACATATTTTTGGTAAAAAAAAATAGCAATAAGCGTTTATTGGTTGGTTTGCGCAAAATTTATAGCGTTTACAAAATAGGGGATAGTTTTATGGCATTTTTATTAATATTTTTTTTTTTACTAATTGTGGCGATCAGCGATTTTTTTCGTGACTGCAACATTATGGCGGACACATCGGACACTTTTGACACATTTTTGGGACCATTGTCATTTTCACAGCGAAAAGTGCTATAAAAAAGCACTGCTTACTGTGAAAATGACACTCGCAGTGAAGGGGTTAACCACTAGGTGGCGCTGTAGGGGTTAAATGTGTACTAAGGGAGTGTTCTTACTGTGGGGGAGGGGGCGTGGCTGTGTGTGTGTGACATCACTGATCGTCGTTCCCTAACACAGAGAACAGATGATCACTGACAGCTACACTAGAAAGAACGGGGAAGGTGTGTTTACACTCACCTCTCCCTGTTCTTCCTCTCTGTGACCCGATCATGGGACACCGGCGGCGATTGGGTCCACGGGTCCCGCAGGCACGGTCTCGGAGGACAGGACCAGGTCGCGAGTGTGCTGGCGGCGCGGCAATCGCGACCCGTGGCTGGACATCCTAAAGGGGACGTACCTGTACGTCCATGTGCCCAGCCATGATTCTGTCGACGTAAACAGTTGTGCGGCGGTCCTTAAGCAGTTAACCGCTTGCTGGCCAGCTCACGAACATTTACGTCAGCAGAAAGGCACGGCTGCACAAAGCAACGTATACGTATAGATGTGTAACACTTATGAGATAGAACAAAGTTTACACCCCCTCCCCCCCAGATGGGGATGTTCCTCCTGCACTACAGTCTAGCACTCTATCCTGTTCACACAGCCGACAACACCCCTCCCAGCAGGCTGACCGTGAGTATGTGTAGGAGGCCTACCCCCTGCCAATCGTAGTTTTGGGGATTGGTCAGAGCTCCTATCATGTACCTCGTGTCACTCCAACTCTCAGCCCTGCCCCTCTTCCAGAACATTCTCACTGGAAGCAGGGGAGGCGCCCAAAAGCACATGTACAAGTACATGTTAGTCAATTACTGCTATACTAAGCCACTCCCTTCCCCCAGGCCTAGCTTGCAGCATAGGCCTGCTTGAATTTACCTGCACTGGCAGCTTTACTCAAAAACCTCACATCTAGCACCTACCTATGGTAGAGGGTGCTATACTTGGTACATATGTTTATTTTATTTTTATTTTTTTGGATTAGCATGGGGAAAAAAATGAAGCCAGGTGGATAGATTAATCCTCCCCGCTGCGACATTGTCAGCATACAGTACACTGAGCAGCAGCTGCTTATCCAGTTTTCCAACGTGGCTGTTGGACAGAAGTTAAAGTAATGATTGGATTCTGTTGAATGTTGGGGGGAGGGACGTGAGTGGTCAGAGGCTTCCTCTTTGGCTTTCCTAGGGAGGGTCTGCCCCCCTGTACCCCTTTCTCCCAGAGTTGTTTAGGCACACCTTTGATGATTCTATAGAGTGGGTGATGGTGTTAGGATGAATTATGTATAAATTGTGTTTAATAAATTGTCATGTCATTTAGATTGTATAAAACGGTTTTTCATTGGCTCCAAAGGAAGTGGACTATGGCGTAGAGCCTCTATGATTACCAGATATGACAAGATAAAATTCTGGCTGATGTCTAGTAGAGCTGAACGATTAATCATTAAAAAAATCACAATCTCTGTTCAACCCCCTTCAAGATCTTAATCCAGCATTTCCATGATTTTATGTAAACAGTGCAGAGCCGTTTTCTGCTTACTCACAGCTAGGGATGAGCCGAACACCCCTGGGTTCGGTTCGCACCAGAACCCGCGAACAGACCAAATGTTCGTGTGAACTTTAGAACCCTGTTAAAGTCTATGGGACTCGAACATTTGAAATCTAAAGTACTCATTTTAAAGGCTAATATGCAAGTTATTGTCCTAAAAAGTGTTTGGGGACCCGGGTCCTGCCCCAGGGGAGTGTTTGGGGACCTGAGTCCTGCCCCAGGGGACATGAATCAATGCAAAAAAAGTTTTAAAAAACGTCAGTTTTTTCAGGAGCAGTGATTTTAATAATGCTTAAAGTGAAGCAGTAAAATTGAAATATTCCTTTAAATTTCGTACCTAGGGGGGTGTATAGTATGCCTGTAAAGTAGCGCTTGTTTCCTGTGCTTAGAACTGTCCCTGCACAAAATGTAATTTCTGAAGGAAAAAAGTAATTTAAAATCACTCACCTTAGGGTCTGGTATGGATATTAAGGGGAACCCTGCTTCAAATTAAAAATATGATGTGGGGTTCCCCCAAAATATCCATTCTAGACCCTTCAGGTCTGGTATGGATTTTAAGGGGAACTCCGCCCCAATTTTTTTTTAAAAAGCCGTGGACCCCCACACATTTTTTTTTGAATGACTTTTCTCTGTATTGCCGGGAGCCGACAATTCATTATAGCCGCGAGTGATTTGAAATTACATTTTTTCCCTCAGAAATGACACTTTGTGCAGGGACCGTTCTAAGCATCGGAAACAAGCGCTACTTTGCAGGCATATTATACACCCCCCCTAGGTAAATTTAAAGGAATATTTCACTTTTATTGTTTCACTTAAAGGAATTATTAAAATCACTGCTGCCAAAAAAACTGCAGTTTTAAAAAAATAAATTGCATTGATACATGTCCCCTGGGGCAGGATCCAGGTCCCCAAAACACTTTTTATTAAAATAACTGGCATATTAGCCTTTAAAATTAGCACTTTATATTTCAAACGTTTGAGTCCCATAGACCCTAACAGGGTTCTAAAGTTCACACGAACTTGCCGCGAACACCCCGAATAGTTCGCTGTTCGGCGAACAGGCAATGTTCGAGTCGCACATGAGTTCTACTCGAACTCGAAGCTCATCCCTACTCACAGCTGTCAAAGAGCCTCCACCAAATGTTTGTCAACATTTTTCAGTGCTGAGAGATAACTATAAACAATGTAACATTTGGTTGTTTAGATCAAAGGGATGGACTTTGATCTATAAACGAGGGCCGTTTATCCACTTAACCACCAGCAGCTACAAATACTGCAGCTGCTGACTTTTAATATAGGGACACTTATCTGTCCAGGGAGCCCGCAAAGCCGTCCTGTCCCTCGGCTCTGGGTTGAGGCGCCGGCATCCCTACTAAGGGAAACAGGAAGTGAAGTCTTGCGGCTTCATAGATGGTTTCCTACTGCGCATGTGCGAGTCTCGCCGTGCTTTCTGAATGGTCCCTGCTGTCTTCTGGGACCTGTGTGTCTTCCAAAAGGCAGTTGGGGGGAAGGAGGGGCCGAAAATTGCGTAGTTAACTGCACAGATTGCAGCGATGTTTCCCAGGAAGTGGGAAAAGATAACTGGCTTTGACAGGTATACATTCCCCCCCTCCCCCAAATGTGGGCGGGATCCGATCCACGGAAGTTCCATTTCTTTAAAAACTAAGCCTTGTACTGACTTTTATTGCTTACAAGTTTTTTTTTTTTTTACCTTATACACCCCTAAGTGAAAATGTCCAAATTGGACTCAATTAGCCATTTTTCCTCCCCAGTGTCATGTGACTTGCTAGTGTTACAAGGTCTCAGGTGTGAACGGGGAGCAGGTGTGTTAAATTTGGTGTTATCGCTCTCACTCTCTCATACTGGTCACTGGAAGTTCAACATGGCGCCTCATGTAGAAGAACTCTCTGTGGATCTGAAAAAAAAAAAGAATTGTTGCTCTACATAAAGATGGCGTTGCTTACAAGTTAAAATCAGTATTTTTTGCTATAAAATTACTTAGAACCCCCAAACATTATATATATGTATTTTTAGCAGAGACCCTATGGAATAAAATGGCGGTCGTTGCAATATTTTATGTCACACTGTATTGGCGCTGTGGTCTTTCAAAATGCAATTTTTGGGGGAAAATACACTTTTTTTTGTATAATGTGAAAGATGATATTCTTGAGAATCGTGATCTTTATTCTAAGCAAAAATAAATAAAAAATCGTGATTCTGAATGGTGCAGCTCTAATCACTAACCATGTATTGCAATATGAAAATGTTTTTATCAAAATTTTCTTTAAATTGTAATATGAAATGAATAAACTTTGTCCTTGCAGCATAAGGATGTTGTGCCTAAAAAAGTCCCAATATTGTGATTCTTCTGAGTTTTGAGGGACACACACACACACACAGATCGGGGTTCATCGGGGACTTTTGATCGGTCACCTTTAGGATTTTCTCCCACTTTAGGGCCATGATTTCCTTTATTCATAGTATAGGAGGAGGGGGAGGGGGGAGTGTAATGGTACATTGTACATCCATGGAGTGCGGGCTAAATATCAGACAATGTCACATTAGGAAGGTGATCTGTGTGTGGATCATGTGATGTCCCTGTAGTATGGATGAATGGACACACACTGGCCGATGTGTGTTGGAATGGACCTGTCACGTCCTGTCACCTTGCAGAGATGATCATCACACAGGCAGGAAAAGAGAAGCGAGGTCACATGAGCAGCCCTCCCCTCCCCCCTCCTCCCCGATCGGCTGTGTGATGAAGCCGGGACTGGAGGAGACACATCTGGACTGAACCTTGTCCATCCGACCGACACCGGCCACAGCCTGACCTTCATCCGTCCACCGAGGGGGGGCGATCGGTCTCAGCTATGGAGGGGCCACCTACCCATCCGTGCGGGCACCATGCTGGCCACTGACCGTCCAATCCATTCGCCGCAGGTAAGTCACAGCCGGCTTCTACTGATCTGAATGGGGGATGAGGACACATACCGATCCTGGCATCACACAGCACCGTACACTGATCATCACCCCCAACTTTTCATTCATTTCCCGGAGTTCAGCTGTGCAGGACATGGCAGTCCCCTGTGCCGGGATCACTGATCAAATAGGGATCACATAGAGATCACTGGTCAAATAGGGATCGCATAGAGATCACTGATCAAATAGGGATCGCATAGAGATCACTGATCAAATAGGGATCACATATAGATCACTGATCTAATAGGGATCACATAGAGATCACTGATCAAATAGGGATCGCATAGAGATCACTGATCAAATAGGGATCACATAGAGATCACTGGTCAAATAGGGATCGCATAGAGATCACTGATCAAATAGGGATCACATATAGATCACTGATCTAATAGGGATCACATAGAGATCACTGATCAAATAGGGATCGCATAGAGATCACTGATCAAATAGGGATCGCATAGAGATCACTGATCAAATAGGGATCGCATAGAGATCACTGATCAAATAGGGATCGCATAGAGATCACTGATCAAATAGGGATCGCATAGAGATCACTGATCAAATAGGGATCACATAGAGATCACTGATCAAGTAGGGATCACATATAGATCACTGATCAAGTAGGGATCACATATAGATCACTGATCAAATAGGGATCACATATAGATCACTGATCAAATAGGGATCACATATAGATCACTGATCAAATAGGGATCACATATAGATCACTGATCAAATAGGGATCACATAGAGATCACTGATCAAGTAGGGATCACATATAGATCACTGATCAAGTAGGGATCACATATAGATCACTGATCAAGTAGGGATCACATATAGATCACTGATCAAGTAGGGATCACATATAGATCACTGATCAAGTAGGGATCACATATAGATCACTGATCAAGTAGGGATCACATATAGATCACTGATCAAGTAGGGATCACATAGAGATCACTGATCAAATAGGGATCACATAGAGATCACTGATCAAATAGGGATCACAGAGCATTGGTCATGGTCACATAGAGAACACTGACATAGGGATCACATAAAGATCACTAATCAAATGGAGATCACAGAGCATTGATCACATAGAGAGCACTGATCAGGGATCACAGAGCATTGATCACACAGAGAACACTGACATAGGGATCACACAGAGAACACTGACATATAGATCACATAGAGAGCACTGATCAGGGATCACAGAGCATTGATCACACAGAAAACAATGACATAGAGAGCACTGATCAGGGATCACAGAGCATTGATCACACAGAGAACACTGACATAGAGATCACATAGAGAGCACTGATCAGGGATCACAGAGCATTGATCACACAGAGAACACTGACATAGAGATCACATAGAGAGCACTGACATAATGGATCACAGAGCGTTGATCACATAGAGAGCACTGACATAGAGATCATAGACATAGGAAACACTCACATAGAGATCACAGACATAGGGATCACATAAAGAACACTGACATAGGAATCACATATAGAGATCACATATAGAGATTCCTGACATAGGGATCACATTGAGATCACTGATATAGGGATCGCATAGAGAACACTGACATAGGGATCACATATATAGATCACATAGAGATCACTGATTACATGAAGGTCACATAGAGATCACTGATTACATGAAGGTCACATAGAGATCACTGATTACATGAAGGTCACATAGAGATCACTGATTACATGAAGGTCACATAGAGATCACTGATTACATGAAGATCACATAGAGATCACTGATTACATGAAGATCACATAGAGATCACTGATTACATCAAGGTCACATAGAGATCACTGATTACATCAAGGTCACATAGAGATCACTGATTACATCAAGGTCACATAGAGATCACTGATTACATCAAGGTCACATAGAGATCACATAGAAACCACTAATCACATAGCGAGCACTGACATAGGGATCACATAGGGATTACTGATTTCATAGGGATCACATAAAGCACTGTTGAGCCCCAGTCCTGGGAGAGCAGCATGGAACTCTGGGTATTCCCATCAGATGACAGCGGACACACATCCCCATCCAGTGACATTCCCAGTATGAATGTGTCCTTGGAATGTCACTGTGTTTGGATGCGCCGCGCTCCGGGACGTCATTGAGATGGGAAATGGAACGCAGCGACTGTAATGGGACGATCACAGTGAGCAAATGTCATTCATCTGCCGCGCCATATCCTAAAGGGCAACATTTACACTTCCAGTGGGTGATTTTATGTTATCAGAATTATTAACCCCCTCAGAGCCAACATGTTTCAGCCCCTTCATGTATCAGTTTTCACTGCTGTGATACCTGGACTGACAATTACTCGGTCATACAACACTGTTCTCTCATAGAGATCTGCTGAGCCCCAGTCCTGGGAGAGCAGCATGGAACTCTGGGTATTTCCATCAGATGACAGCTGCCATACATCCCCATCCAGTGACATTGTAAATATGAATTTGCCATATGTGCCATTGGAATGTGCGTGCTTTTGGATCTGTGCCCCGAAATGCGTTCATTGAGATGTGAAATGGAATGAGTCAGTCTAATGGGAAAAGATCATGGTGGGCAAGTGTCATTTATATACCTCGCCATTTCATAAAGGGCAGTGATTAGAGTACCAGTTACTGAATATGTTATCAGAATCATTGACCATCTCATCACCGCCATGTTTTACCTCCTTCATTGTCTGGCCATTGGGCAGTTTTCTGCACTGCGATACTTTGACAGACAATTACTCAGTCATACAACACTGTGCTCTAATGGAGTTTATATCATTTTCAGAGACACAAGGAGCTTTCTTTTGGCGGATTAAAAACCACCATTTGTTTTTGTTTCTTTACTTTATAAAGAAAAAAGAAAAACACTGTTAAGTCTTTGCTAAAACAAAAAAAAAAATGAAAATGCCAGGACAGTACAGCCCCGCCCCCTCCCCATGGCAAGTGAAAATGCCAGGACAGTACAACCCCGCCCCCTCCCCATGGCAAGTGAAAATGCCAGGACAGTACAACCCCGCCCCCTCCCCATGGCAAGTGAAAATGCCAGGACAGTATAACCCCGCCCCCCTCCCCATGGCAAGTGAAAATGCCAGGACAGTACAACCCCGCCCCCTCCCCATGGCAAGTGAAAATGCCAGGACAGTACAACCCCGCCCCCTCCCCATGGCAAGTGAAAATGCCAGGACAGTACAACCCCGCCCCCCTCCCCATAGCAAGTGAAAATGCCAGGACATTATAACCCCGCCCCCCTCCCCATAGCAAGTGAAAATGCTAGGACAGTACAACCCCGCCCCCCTCCCCATAGCAAGTGAAAATGCCAGGACAGTACAACCCCGCCCCCCTCCCCATAGCAAGTGAAAATGCTAGGACAGTACAACCCCGCCCCCCTCCCCATAGCAAGTGAAAATGCCAGGACATTATAACCCCGCCCCCCTCCCCATAGCAAGTGAAAATGCCAGGACATTATAACCCCGCCCCCCTCCCCATAGCAAGTGAAAATGCTAGGACAGTACAACCCCGCCCCCTCCCCATGGCAAGTGAAAATGCCAGGACAGTACAACCCCGCCCCCTCCCCATGGCAAGTGAAAATGCCAGGACAGTACAACCCCGCCCCCTCCCCATGGCAAGTGAAAATGCCAGGACAGTACAACCCCGCCCCCCTCCCCATAGCAAGTGAAAATGCCAGGACATTATAACCCCGCCCCCCTCCCCATAGCAAGTGAAAATGCTAGGACAGTACAACCCCGCCCCCCTCCCCATAGCAAGTGAAAATGCCAGGACAGTACAACCCCGCCCCCTCCCCATGGCAAGTGAAAATGCCAGGACAGTACAACCCCGCCCCCTCCCCATGGCAAGTGAAAATGCCAGGACAGTACAACCCCGCCCCCCTCCCCATAGCAAGTGAAAATGCTGGGACAGTACAACCCCGCCCCCCTCCCCATAGCAAGTGAAAATGCCAGGACATTATAACCCCGCCCCCCTCCCCATAGCAAGTGAAAATGCCAGGACAGTACAACCCCGCCCCCCTCCCCATAGCAAGTGAAAATGCCAGGATAGTACAACCCCGCCCCCTCCCCATAGCAAGTGAAAATGCCAGGACATTACAACCCCGCCCCCCTACCCATAGCAAGTGAAAATGCCAGGATAGTACAACCCCGCCCCCTCCCCATAGCAAGTGAAAATGCCAGGACATTACAACCCCGCCCCCCTCCCCATAGCAAGTGAAAATGCCAGGACAGTACAACCCCGCCCCCCTCCCCATAGCAAATGAAAATGCCAGGACAGTACAACCCCGCCCCCCTCCCCATAGCAAGTGAAAATGCCAGGACAGTACAACCCCGCCTCCCTCCCCATAGAAAATGAAAATGCTAGGACAGTACAACCCCGCCCCCCTCCCCATAGCAAGTGAAAATGCCAGGACAGTACAACCCTCCCCCCCTCCCCATAGCAAGTGAAAATACCAGGACAGTACAACCCCGCCCCCCTCCCCATAGAAAATGCCAGGACAGTACAACCCCACCCCTCTCTCCATAGAAAATGCCAGGACAGTACAACACCGCCCCTCTCCCCATAGCAAGTGAAAATACCAGGACAGTACAACCCTCCCCCCCTCCCCATAGAAAATGCCAGGACAGTACAACCCCACCCCTCTCTCCATTGAAAATGCCAGGACAGTACAACCCCGCCCCTCCCCCTCCCCATAGCAAGTGAAAATGCCAGGACAGTACAACCCCCGCCCCCTCCCCATAGAAAATGAAAATGCTAGGACAGTACAACCCTCCCCCCCTCCCCATAGAAAATGCCATGACAGTACAACCCCCTCCCCATAGAAAATGAAAATGCTAGGACAGTACAACCCCGCCCCCCTCCCCATAGCAAGTGAAAATGCCAGGACAGTACAACCCCCCCTCCCCATAGAAAATGAAAATGCCAGGACAGTACAACCCCACCCCCCTCCCCATAGCAAGTGAAAATGCTAGGACAGTAAAACCCCGCCCCCCTCCCCATAGCAAGTGAAAATGCTAGGACAGTACAATCCTCCCCATAGAAAATGCCAGGACAGTACAACCCCACCCCTCTCTCCATAGAAAATGAAAATGACAGGACAGTACAAATCCCCCCTCCCCATAGCAAGTGAAAATGCTAAGACAGTACAACCCTCCCCTCCCCCCACCATATCAAATGAAAATGCCAGGACAGTACAACCCCACCCCCTCCCATAGCAAATGAAAATGCCAGTACAAACCCCCCCCCTCCCCATGGGTGGAACTCCACTTTAATGGCTCTGTAATCTATTTTTCATGAATTATTTCTTACAGTATTTTTCTGTCTTCTTGTAATGTCCTCTGTGAGCTCCTGAACCTTTCCTTTTTTTCTCACTTCTGATGGTTTGGAATGTGCAGTGCACGTTCATTGCGGTTATGTCATGTGCACCGCTCTATGCTAACTACACAGTCCATAGTCGGTAGTCTATCTAGGAGCAAGTAACAGAGAGTGGCTACATTCCTACATACAGTGGGACCATTCAGAACAAATGTTGGTACTTCTTAGCAGGAATTTGGATAACGGCTGAAAAAATAAAG
This sequence comes from Rana kukunoris, assembly GCA_029574335.1. Lineage (NCBI taxonomy): Eukaryota > Metazoa > Chordata > Amphibia > Anura > Ranidae > Rana > Rana kukunoris. The sequence goes on along the minus strand of CM056049.1, from coordinate 620,798,477 downwards.
AATTTCGACATTTGAAGGTACTTTTTGAGTTAAGAATATATACACGTTGTCCTATTACAACCAAAAATGTAAATGTATGTTTTTGCAAAGAAGAATGGGCAAAAAAGTCACTCTCTGGATGTGCAAAGCTGGTAGAGACATCCCCAAAAAGACTTGTAATTGCAGTAAAGTTTTTTTTTTTTATAAAGTATTGACTCAGGGGGCCTGAATACAAATGCACGCCACACTTCTCAGATATTTATGTATATTTTTAGGTACATTTTTTTGAAAACCATTTATCATTTTCCTTTCACTTCACAATTATATGCCACTTTGTGTTGGTCTACTGTGTTTCCTGGAAAATAAGACCTACCCTTCTTTTCCAGGAGGGTTGCAATATAAGCCATACCCCGAAAATAAGCCCTAGTTTAAAATGCTTGTAAAATCCTTTCATCCACTCTGTTACAGTAGCCCCCCGACACAGTAGGGCTTATTTTCAGAGTAGGTCTTACCATGTATTGTGCTGTCTTCTCTTCCCCTCTTCCTCCCAGCCTGTCAGGAATTCCCAGTGTGAACTGAGTTAAAATCCTTATAAAATCCTATAATCACTATAATAACACTCTATTACAGTAGTATATAATGTACAATGTGTGTGTTTCTGTAATATAATTGTGTCAGATACCTTTGGTACAGCTTGGCGCTCAGCTGACCCCCCCCCCCCCCCCACCCCCCTGCAGTGCTCGGAGCAGGGACAGCGCTATAACAAAGGTATTTGGCACAATTTATATTACAGAAACACATACATTATATACTACTGTAATTAGGGTTGTCCCGATACCGATACTAGTATCGGTATCGGGACCGATACCAAGTAGTTGCGGGAGTACTTGTACTCGCGCAAATGCTCCCGATGCCTAAATAGAATACTTTTTTTGTATTTATCAACATGTTCTGTGAAAATTATTTGAGTTTTTTACTACTGCGTGACAAGCAAATTATTTTTATTTTTATTTTTTTTTACTCATTTTTATTCTTTTATAATGTCTTGAGTTAGAGTTCTTCATAATTCTAAAGAAAATATCCTTAGTATGTATTGTGGTTTAAAAAAAGTATCATATTCGGTATCGGCGAGTACATGAAAAAAAAGTATCGGTACTTGTACTCGGTCCTAAAAAAGTGGTATCGGGACAACCCTAACTGTAATAGAGTGTTATTATAGCGATTATAGGATTTTACAAGCATTTTAACTCGGTTCACACTGGGAATTCCTGACAAGCAGGCAGGGAGGGAGAGGGGGAGAGAGGATGGCACAATACATGGTAAGACCTACTTCGAAAATAAGACCTACTATGTCAGAGGGTGGGGAGGGGGGTTACTGTAACAGAGTGGATGAAAGGATTTTACAAGCATTTTAAACTAGGGCTTATTTTCGGGGTATTTACATGGTAAGACCTACTCTGAAAAAAAACCCTACTATGTCTTTTTCTGCCAAAGTTAATATAAGGCCTCGTACACACGATCAAATCTGTCCGCTGGAAACGGTCCGCCGGACCGTTTCAGCAGACAAATTCGATCGTGTGTACGGCCGAGCCGACGGATTTGGCCACCCGACAGATTTCAAAGCATGCTTTGAAATCTATCGGGTGGGAATCCGTCCGCCCGACATGTCTGCTGGTTAGTACACTTACCAGCAGACATGTCGTCCCGCACCGCCGCCGCACCGACGCCGAATGGATTTGGCGCATGCGCGGAAGTGTTTTACTTCCTGGTGCAGTGACGTGGCGGCGTCAACGTCACCGCCACGTCACCGACACGTCAGCGCGCTCTCTGCTGGCGGGGATTTTGGTTTGCTCGTGTGTACACGCGAGCAAACCAAAATCCCAGCAGACAGATTTGTTCAAATCTGTTGGACGGACAGATTTGAACAAATCTGTCTGCTCGTGTGTATGGGGCCTAAGACTATTTTCAGGGAAACACACTATCACCTAAAATCCCAATGAAATACGTTAACAAATTTTAAGGGGTATGAATACTTTTTTAAGGCACTGTACTTAAATAGAAATTCATTTTTTCAACCAGAGTTTAGTGTCACATTAAATGTAAAGTTCATGTGGCCTTATTAGGTCAAGAGGCGCTGCCCTCCCCCCTGTCCATCACTGCCTGCCTTATGCATGCGTCCGGCCCCTTTCAGGACTCCGGCGCATGGATTCCAAAGCGGAGTGTCTCTAATAGGCTTTAATAAGGAGTGGGCTCGGGTTGCAGAGAGTGTGCTCCAAACCCACCCCTGTTATAACACTGATCCTCCTCCCAGCCAATCAGGAAGTGGATTTTGACACCGGTCACCCAATTGGCTGAAAGGACAGGCGATTCCATTGGATGCCTAGGAGGGGAAGGGGAGGAGGAGCCAGGACAGCCATCACAAATTTTTGGCCCCTGGAGCAAAAAACAAGTGTAATCTCTTCTCTCCTCTCTGGGGACCATCACGGCCCTTACAGGTGTAATGCAAAAAAAAATTAAAATCAGCAGGGGGGCCAGCTGGGGACCATGTGGTCCCTTACAGGTGTAATGCCTGTACCTCCCTGATGGCGGCCCTGCTCGGAGCTGAGCCGCTGCATCTTTTTATGTTTATTGCATTGGAGGATGCTCTGGGCATTGCCTGGAACTGGCAAGGAGCTGATCACGTTTTCTAGATACGCTGGGCGTTCCGAAGTCTGGTGCTGACATTCTGCAGCTGCTCTTTTCAGTGCTGATCCTGAGGACTATCATACATTTCAAAGAACAGGTCAGAATGTAACATTTTCTAATAGAATAACAATTGTCTGGTTATTGGGATGCAGAATGTTCACCATGGGATCTATTTCAATTTGTTACATTGCATTTAAACGAATAAAGAGAAAACAAATGTATCCATAACATCTAAAGGATTGATGAGCTGCAATATATTACATTTTTGTTTAAAACATTTCACACACAAATCACAATTTATTTATTTTTTCTCTAGAAAATGATTTAGAACACCCAAACACTATATAACAAATTTGCCATTAACCACTTGATCACCGGGCCTATTTTGGCACTTTTCTCCTTCATGTAAAAATCACTATTTTTTTTGCTAGAAAATTAATTAGAACCCCCAAACATTATATATACCTCCAAAAGGGGTGTCAAACTGGCAGCCCTCCAGCTGTTGCAAAACTACAAGTCCCATGAGGCATTGCAAGGCTAAGGCCTCGTACACACCATCGGACATATCCGATGAAAACGGTCCGCGGACCATTTCCATCGGATATGTCCGATCGGGAGTTTGATCCGATGGCGTGTACACACCATCGGATCAAATTCCCCGCCGCCGGACGGCGCGGTGACGTTGACGCTGCCACGTCACCGCCACGTCACCGCACCGGGAAGTTAAACACTTCCGCGCATGCGCCGAATCCATTCGGCGGCGGCGGCGGCGGTGGGGGACGACATGTCTGCTGGTAAGTGTACTAACCAGCAGACATGTCGGGCGGACAGATTCCACCGGATAGATTTCAAAGCTTGCTTTGAAATCTGTCGGGTGGACAAATCTGTCCGCTAGCCCATACACACGAGCGGAGATGTCTGCTGAAACGGTCCATCGGACCGTTTTCAGCGGACATATCCCCTCGTGTGTACGAGGCCTAACAGTTACAAGCATGACTCCCACAGGCAGAGGCATGATGGGACTTGTAGTTTCGGAACAGCTGGAGGGCCGCCAGTTTGACACCCCTGCCCTAGGGAATCAAATGGCGGTCATTGCAACTTTTTTTTCTGGCACTGTATTTGCGCAATAATTTTTTGGGAAAAAAACTGTTTCATGAATTAAAAAAATAACAAAACAGTAAAGTTAGCCCAATGTTTTTGTATAATGTAAAAGACGATGGTACGCCGAGTAAATAGATACCCACGCTTTAAAATTGCGCACACTCATGGAATGGCGCCAAATTTCGGTACTTGGAAATCTCCATAGGCGACGCTTTAACTTTTTTTACAGGTTACTATTTTTGAGTTAGAGGAGGTCTAGTGCTAGAATTGTTGCACACGCTCTAACGCACGCGATGATACCTCACATGTGGGGTTTGAACGGTGTTTACATATGTGGGCAGAACTTGCATGCGTGTTCGCTTCTGCACGCGAGCCAACGGGACAGGGGCGTTTTAAAAAATGTTTTTTATTTTATTTATTTTTTACTTCATTTTTTTATTTTTACACTTTTTAAAAAAAAAATTTTTTTTTTGATCACTTTTATTCCTATCACAAGGAATGTAAACATCCCTTGTAATAGGAATCACTGTGACAGGTCCTCTTTATGGAGAGATGTGGGGTCAATAAGACCCCACATCTCTCCTCCAGGCTTACAAGCATGAAATCAGTGAAAAAAAATTGCCGATCACATACCGACAGCCGCGATTGCGGTTTTGTTTACTTCCGGGTAACGTCGCGCCCGGTCCTCATAGAGATGACTGTGAGCGTCTGGTCACCAGTCATCTCTATGGTTCTTCAGCGAGTGCCGGCTGATTCGCTCTCCGGGCCCCTGATGGTGGAGAAGCACCGCATTGCATCGGGAGGGGGGCGTCCGCCCCCGCTGCCTATAAGAATGATTAATCGGCGGAACCACCGCTTTGATCATTCTTATGGTGCACAGAATAGCCGGCTGAAGACGGCGATATCTAAATGATGCCTGTAGCTGCAGGCATCATTCAGATATCCCCGCACAAAGCCGAGGATGTCCATGGACGCCTTGGTGATTAAGTGGTTAATGTCTAAACCACTAGCAACAAAAGTGAGTACACCCCGGGCCCTAAGTGAAAATGTCCAAATTGGGCCCAAAATGACATCACGGAGCTGGTGGAAGTGAGAGACTTTGCACTCCTCCACCTTCCATTTGAGGATGCCCCACAGATGCTCAATAGGTTTTAGGTCTGGAGACATGCTTGGCCAGTCCATCACCCTTACCCTCAGCTTCTTTAGCAAGGCAGTGGTTGTCTTGGAGGTGTGTTTGGGGTCATTATTATGTTGGAATATTGCCCTCTGCGGCCCAGTCTCCGGAGGGAGGGGATCATTCTCTGCTTCAGTAGGTCACAGTACATATTGGCTTTCATGATTCCCTCAATGAACTGTAGCTCCTTCGTGCCGGCAACACTCATGCAGCCCCAGACCATGAGACTCCCACCACCATGCTTGACTGTAGGCATGACACGCTTGTCTTTGTGCTCCACACCTGGTTGCCAACACACACACTTGACACAATCTGAACCAAATACGTTTATCTTGGTCTCATCAGACCACAGGAAATGGTTCCAGTAATCCATGTCCTTAGTCTGCTTGTCTTCAGCAAACTGTCTGTGGGCTTTCTTGTGCATCATCTTTAGAAGAGGCTTCCTTCTGGGATGACAGCCATGTAGACCAATTTGATGCAGTGTGCTGCGTATGGTTGAGCACTGACAGGCTGACCCACCACCCCTTCAACCTCTTTAGCAATGCTGGCAGCACTCATATCTCTATTTCCCAAAGACTGAGCACGTCCACTCAACTTCTTTGGTCGACCATGGCGAGGCCTGTTCTGAGTGGAACCTGTCCTGTTAAAAAGCTGTATGGTCTTGGCCACTGTGCTGCAGCTCAGTTTCAGGGTCTTGGCAATCTTCTTATAGCCTAGGCCATCTTTATGTAGAGCAACAATTCTTTTTTTCAGATCCTCAGAGAGTTCTTTGCCATGAGGTGCCATCTGCCATGTTGAACTTCCAGTGACCAGTATGAGAGCGGTGAGAGCGATGACACCAAATTTAACAGACCTGCTCCCCATTCACACCTGAGACCTTGTAACACGAATGAGTCACATGACAGGGGGGTGGGAAAATAGCTAATTGAGTCCAATTTGGACATTTTCACTTAGGGGTGTACTCATTTTTGTTGCCGGCGGTTTAGACATTAATGGCTGTGTGTTGAGTTATTTTGAGGGGACAGCAAATTTACACTGTTATACAAGCTGTACACCCACTACTTTACATTGTAGTAAAGTGTAATTTCTTCAGTGTTGTCACATGAAAAGGTATAATAAAATATTTACAAAAATGTGAGGGGTGTACTCACTTTTGTGAGATACTGTTTAATATATGTGTGCATATATATATATATATATATATATATATATATATATATATATATATATATATACACACACACACACATATTATATAATATAGCACCATGAATCTGTAATCCTTGTTTGTCCTCACAAGAGAAGGCTTCTTAGTTGGGGATTTGAGAAATGGGACTAGATGAACATGGGTGAAGGCTACTAATACCATCTAACCCCTAAATGAACGCCAGTCAAAAGGAGTTGACAAGGACTTTTCTGGGCACTGATAACAGGGTTATAAAGGGTTGTAAAAATAAAAAATATAATAATTAAAAAAATATATATATTATATTTTAATTATTATATTTTTTATTTTATTTAATTTTTTTATAACCCTTTGGGCCAGATTCAGGTAGATGGGCGCTTCTTTACTTTGGAGTAACGTTTCTCATTTACGTTACTCCGCCGACACTTTTGGCTCAAGTACTGTTATTCACATAGCACTTGCGCGTAAACTTGCGCCAGAGTAACGATAATGCGCTGGCGTAACCCGACGCAAGTGGAAGTGGGTGTGATCATATGTAAATGATGGGCAGAGCCCAGCGCAGAGGCTTACGTTCAGCGCATCATCCACGGAGCATGCGCAGTGAGTGAGGCTCCACTCGCCCCCTTGTGCGCATGCTCACAACTTCCGTCGGCACCACTTCAGGGAAACGTCAGCGCAATGCGTTCCGTTGGGCGTTTAAATGCGCCCGTAGATGCGCCATTCCGGCACTAAAGTATATCCTGTTCCCCCTCCCCGCAGTGAAGTTACTTTTGTTCTGAGAAGGCTGCTCCCGTTCCCCGCAAACACACAGGAGAAAGCTGAACTCTAAAGGCCAGGAGCTGTCAGCCGTCATCTCGGCTATGGAGACCTATGATGTCTTCCTCCATGGCTGTAAAAGTTGACAGACAAGCATGGACAGAGGTGTTGTCCTGCAAGTGGGGGTGCTCAGCTAGCTCTTATCGTCGGTAACGCTGCTGTAGCTGCTCTCCTGCTGACCTGTGGCCGTCTGGAGTAAAGATAAAGCAGCTATTTGTAGAAATAACTTTGCGCCGGACGGACGAGATACGCGCGGCGCATGTAGCCAGCGTATGGTGCTAATCCGTTCGCGAATCGGGAAATCTCCCTCATTTGCATATTTGCAGGGGAAATCAATAGGCGCGACTGATGCGCCAAGCCAAATTATGCACTGACGAGACTCTGGCGTCGGAAAGTTAAGCCGATCGGAAATGGCCCGTTTTCTGTCGCATCTAGTTTGGTGGGTATGGCCACATAGAAACGACGGCGCATATACACAGTTACGCGGCGCATATCGAATTACTCCAGCGCAACTCTACCTGAATCTGGCCCTTTGTGACTGGTTAATGTTATGTCCTATTAAATCCCCCAACTAAGAAGCCTTCTCTTGAGGACAAACAAGGATTACAGATTCATGCTGTCAGCATTGAGCAATTTATCTTTCATGTTCTTCTCCTATAAATATATTCTACTTTTATCTGCTTCCTGCATATCCCAGAAATACATTAGGGCCTGAGAAATGCCTCTGAATGACACATAGGTTTTGTTTGGTCTGTCACGTTTGAGCAATCCATTTAGTATTGAGCAATTTATTGTTTGAAGGTAAGCAGTTTGTTTGACAAGATAAAAAAAAGAAAAATAGTGCAAACAAAAGGCTACAGATGAAAAAGCCAAGCACACCATAGAAGATGACACGCGGAAAGTCATGGCAGCAGGATGGTGTGCACTATGTAACCTCATAACCTTCTCCGTTGTAGAAAGCCTGGTGTCTCAGTGCTGGTAATTAAAAGTCACCCCGGAAGACTTATTGTGCCCTATATTGTGAGACGTGGTCTTGATGCTATTATTCGCCTAGCTCATTCCCTCTGCACTTTGTCTTTTTCCATGGAATTTCTATTGTCATTATATGGAAGCTTTAGGTGAGCTGATTGATATTTGCTGGTCCTGTATAGTAAAGTTCCGATAATTGGCTCTTCCGCTAAACCCCCAGGAGATTCTTTCTACATACTTAAAATAACCTAAGAAGGTGATATGGGGAGAGTAGAAGAATCAATTTGAAACAGCAGCTCATTTGTAGGGAAATGATTGGTGTATAACAGGGGGATTGAATTAAAAATCAAGGAGCTTCGATCAGTAAAACCTTCTTTTAGTCTAAATATCATGTTTGTGCTATGACTCAGATCTTAGTACAGTTGTGTGAAAAAGTATTTGCCCCCTTTCTGATTTTTTATTTTTTTGCATATTTTTCACACTTTCATGACTCAGATCATTAAACAAATGTTATTATTGCACAAAGATAACCCGAGTAAAAAAATGTCATTTTTTAAAAGATGGTTTAATTTATTAAAGTGGAGTTCCACCCATTTTTTTATGTTTGTCTGTGCTGCATGCCGTAATCTCATAGTGTTCAGAATGGACAATTTTCATTTATTTTGTTGCTTGTAAATACCTTTATTTTGTAGTCCTTCATTACTTCCTCCTCCTTATTAGCCTAGGCTATTAAGTCACATGGCTATTCGCAAGGGTTTCTGGGATAGGCATCATGTTTCCCAGTAGTCCTTGCAAACCTGACTGAAACCTATTACATTGCTTGTGCAGCACTGAGCATGTGCAAGATATGCAAAGCTGAAATCCAGGAAGTCATACAGTCTGGCTTCATGATGCCCACACTTAAGATGGTCACAGTCTATTTCTAGATTATAAACTAATCTAAATGCTGTAACAACCTAACAAAACAGATCTTAGTTTACAGACTAACTTTACTAGAATACATTAAGCTTGTGTATTACAGGGGTAAAAGTGAAATTGTGGGTGGAACTCCCCTTTAAGGCAAAAAAGCTGTCCAAACCTTCCTGGCTTTACATAAAAAGTAAATTGCCCCCTAGACCTATGTAGCACTACCCCCTGAAGGAGCTGCTGTTTTGGGTGGCATGTTTCTCCGCCGTCTAGGGTATACGACGAGAGCTGAAAATAACTGCAATGTCCACACTTTAGATGTATTTTTCTGTGCTTTATTACCCAACGGGCTAAAATAGTAGTTGAAGAGGTAGAAGGGTAACAGATAATAGGTTCAGGTGTATAACTTTGGTCGGAAACAATCCTGCTTCCAGCAATAAACTTTTGTCGCCACTCTAGCCAGAGTGGGTGTTGTGCACCTGGATAGACCTCTCTCACCAGCCTAGCAGCCAGGGTGTTACACGGAACTTTAGCAAAGTCTCTGCCACAGACCTTCCCAAAGATGGAGATATATTCGGTCCAGAATCCTTCTTAACACAGGATTATGCACCCGGATCTCTTTCTTGAATAAACGTTGGTAATTCAAAACTGACAAGCGACCATCATTCAGCCCTTCAGTAATAGTGCGTCCTTCGATGAAGTTCAAGGCCTCTCCTGAGATACCAGCCTCGTGCTCGGTACTCACCCAGACAGGTTCTCCATTGGGTGGCTTCCTCCCTCAGGACAGACAGCACAGGACCACTCTGCAGCTGTCTGACTACCAGGCCTACATGGTAGATTAAAACCCCCGGACCAACGTGGTCCCGGAGGCCAGGAACACTTGCCATACACGGGGGGTGGTGGGACGACAGACCCTTGATCGATGGTACAGGCACCCCAGGCAACAATAGTGGTCACTCACAGCACAGCCATGGCTGGAACAGAGGCTCAAATTTGGCAAAATAACACGGTCAGAGGCAACTAAATCTCTGACCAACCTCTAAATTTAAGGCAGCACCAGCTATAAAAGTAGCAGGGCGCTACACCTAATAACTGGTTGTGCCACGCTTGGTGATAACAACTGCAATCAAGCGTTTGCAATAACTGGCAATGAGTCTTTCACATTGCAATCTTGGCCCACTGTTCTTTGCAGAATTGTTTTAATTAAGCCACATTGGAGGGTTTTCCAGCATGAACGGCCTGTGTAAGGTCATGATACAGCATCTCTGTATTTAAGTCCGGCTTTGACTAGGCCACTCCATAACCTGAATTTTGCTTTGTTTGACCCATTTGGAGGTGGACTTGCTGTTTTGTTTTGGATCATTATCCTGCTGCATAACTCAAGTGCACTTGAGCTTGAGGTCACAAACTGATGGCCGGACATTCTCCTTTAGGATTTTCTAGTATAGCTCAGAATTCATGGCTCGGCTCGTTCAAGGTCTTCCAGGTCCTGAAGCTGCAAAGCAGCCCCAGACCATCACGCTAACACCACCATGTCTGACTGTTGGTATGATGTTCTTGTTATAAAAAAATGCTGTATTCGTTACATTTTTGTCTGATCAGTCCACAGAACATTGTCTTGGGGATAATCAAGATGTTTTTTGGTAAATGTAAGATGAGCTTTTGTGTTCTTTTTGGTCAGCAGTGGCTTTGGCCTTGAAAGTCTCCCATGGAGGCCATTTTGCCCAATCTCTTTCTTATTGTTGAATCATTAACACTGATCTTACCCGAGGCAAGTGATTTCTGCAGTTCTTTAGATGTTGTTCTGGGTTCTTTTATGACTGCCTGGATGAGTTGTGGTCATGCTCTTGGAGTAATTTTTGTAGGCCAGCCACTCCTGGGAAGGTTCACCACTGTTCCAAGTTATCTCTCTTTGTGGATAATAGCTCTCCCCATGGTTTAATGGAGTTCCAAAGCCTTAGAAATGTCTTTAAAACCCTTTAAAACTGATACCGGTTTTGTTTCTAATCTGTTCTCAAATGTTTTTTTTTTAGATTGTGGCATGATGTCTGGCCTTTTGTGACCTGTTAGCGTGCTTCACTTTGTCAGACAGCTTCTATTTATGTGATTTCTTAATTCAACAGGTCTGGCAGTAATCAGGCCTGGGTGTGGCAAGTGAAATTGAACTCCGCTTTCCAAAAAATTGTGGTTAATCACAGTTCATTCATGATTTAGCATAAGAGGGGGCAATTACTTTTTCACATAGGCCGCTAATACTCAGAAGTTTTTTCACCTTAATACATAGAATGCATTAAGGTGATTTTTTTTTTACCTTTACAACCACTTTAAGTGTGAGAAATATGCAAAAAAAATAAAAAATTAGGAAGGGGGCAATTATTTTTTCACACAACTGTATATAGTAATTTTCCAATAATATTGATTGACAAATTTTAGTGTGTCCTCTTACATCAGATGCCCCCTTAAAACAGGCGTTCCCATCATGGTGCCCATTTATATCAGGTTTTCCCATCAGAGTGCCCTCCTTACACCAGGTGTCGCCATCATAGTACCCTCCTTCTTACATCAGGCATCCCCATCAGAGTTCCCCCCCCCCTTACATCAGGTGTTCCCTCCAGACTGCCCTCTTTACCTCAGATGACCCCATCAGAGTGCCCTCATACATCAGGCGTCCCCATAACCGTGCCCTCATGCAGCAGCTGCCCCCTTAGAACAGGCGTCGCCATCAGAGTGCCCATTTATATCTGGTTTTCCCATCAGTGTGCCCTTCTTACACCAGGTGTCCCCATCAGAGTCTCCCCCTTACATCAGGCATCCCCATCAGAGTGCCCCCCTTACATCAGACGTCCCTTATAGAATCACCCCCCTTGCATTAGGTGTCCCCCCTTACATCAGGCATCCCCATCAGAGTTATCCCCCCCCCTTACATCAGGCATCCCCATCAGAGCATCCCCCTTGCATCAGAGTGCCCCCGCTTACATCAGACGTCACCCATCAGAGTGCCCCTCTACCTTTGGCTGCCAGGCTGACTGAGGGCAGGAGGCAGAGTAGGCTGCAGTTCTGGACAGGAGATTTTCAAATTCCATCCACCTGTAGTGCTGATGGTGGTGTCTAACAGCCAGTTACTACAGAAAAAAGGGGAAGCTTTGCTGGCGACTGGCTGGTGGTCCACATAGAACTGTCTGCGTTCAGGGTCACTCACCCACATCCATATGCTTGTTACAATAGGATGATTTGCTGTGCCCATGCAGGTTCTGAAGCCCTAATAGATTTCAATGTGCTGCCTGCATGCAGCACTCACAATGGTTCTAAAGGCATTCAATGCGTTAAGGTAAAAAACCTTATTTAAGCAGATCCTCACTGAAAAAAACAGACTATATGGGTGTCATTGCCCTTGTGAATAAGGCTTTTAAAGTGTTTGTAAAGGAATTAAAATATATATATATATATATATATATATATATATATATATATATATACACATATATACACAGCACTCAAAATTTCCACTCGCCTACTAGCATTTGGCGAGTGGATTTAAGCTGGGAGGCGAGTGATGACAGGGCTGCATGACCAATCTCCCTCCAATCTGTGCCTACACTTAGAGTCCCGATGAGATTGGCGTCCGAAGAGGAAAGGTGCATGCTCGGGAAAAGTAGTATGGTGAGCCGCGCACAGGCAGAGCAGTACACAGGTGCTCTCCTTACAATTCTCATTAAGCCAAGGGACCTAACAGTATGACCTCTCTGAGCCTGCCCCTCTCCCCCCAACTAATGTAGCTGGAGAGCACAAAGTAATGAGTGAGGTGGAGGATTGCGAAAATTACCACTCCGGTGCAGCGCTCACTGAAAATTGCCCTGAAATGAGAGCGGTAGCCTTGCAGTTTGTGCAGTTTTCTTCTCCTGGTGCTCTGTGTAAGTGTCCAACAGTTCAGGCTGAGCACTGTGAACAGACTGGTCTCAATGTGTGCTGTGCTATGGTGTCAATGGCTGTGCAGTTGTGTGGTTCTCAGCGCTGGATTGTACTCCCTGTCCCATTTTGTTAAAGTTGTTGTTGGTAATATTCAATTTTGTAACTTGATTCTGCATAAAACCTTTAACAGTGTCATTCCATGAAATAATCTACGATGACGTGTTTACCGGTGCGATTAGGCGCAAGTCAGTGTATGAATTAGGCGGGGCAACTGGTGGTAAGTAACTCTTGAGGCCTGGCTAGTAGCTCAGGACTTGAAATTTTGAGCCCTGTATATATGTGTGTATATATATATATATTTTTTTTAATAACAAACATGTTATACTTACCTGCTCTGTGCAGTGATTTTGCACAGAGCAGCCCAGATCCTCCTCTTCTCAAATCCCTGCCGGCACTCTGGGCCCCTCCCCCTTGCCGAGTGCCCTCATAGCAAACGGCTTGCTATGGAGACCCTAATGCCTGCTCACTCCTGAGCCAGCACTGTGTATATACTGTGTATATACTGTATAAAACTCAGTCCGGGCCACCCCCCCTCCTTCCGCTCCTGCCTCACTGGCTGTGATTAACAGCATTGGAAGCCAATGGCTCCTACTGCTGCATCTCAGTCAATGACGAGACAGAGACCAAGAAGAGCCTCAGTTCTCATGGACATTGCTGGATCGAGACCGGGCTTAGGTTAGTATTAGCTGGGACTGAGGGGAGAGCTGCATACTGAAAGTTTTTTACCTCCATGCATAGAATTTTTAACTGTTTTGTGGACCAAAATGATTTTCACGTTGGGTAAGTTTATAAGAGTACTGTAAAAAAAATTGCGCTATAAACAAAAATAGAGCAACAGTTTTGAAAATTAGACAATATTTTTGACTTTTTGCTATAAAAAATATCCCCCAAAAATATATAAAAAAAACTATTTTTTTTCCTCAGTTTAGGCCGATACGTATTTTTCTAAAAAATTTTGGTAAAAAAACGAAATAAGCGTTTATTGATTAGTTTGCGCAAAAGTTATAGCGTCTACAAAATGGGGGATAGAATTATGTCATTTTTATTATTATTCTTCTTTTTTACTAGTAATGGCAGCAATCTTCGATATTTAGCAGAACTGCGACATTATGGCGGACATATCGGACACTTTTGACAAATTTTTGGGACCATTGACAATTTTACAGCGATCAGTGCTATAAAAATGCACTGATTACTGTATAAATGTCACTGGCAGGGAAAGGGTTAACACTAGGGGGCGATCAAAGGGGTTAGCTGTGTTCTAACTGAAGGGGGGATGGGACTCACCGGGGAAAAATGTGTGGATAATTAGTGCAGCGCTAATATAGAAAAGGTGCACACTGAAATGCAATCGTGAATAACCACTTCAATACCAGGCACTTATGCACCTTCCTGGCCAAGCCAATTTTCAGCTTTCAGCGCTGTCGCATTTTGAATGACAATTGCGCGGTCATGCTACACTGTACCCAAACAATTTTTTTGTAATTTTGTTCCCACAAATAGAGCTTTCTTTTGGTGGTATTTGATCACCTCTGCGATTTTTTTTTCGCATTACAACTAAAAAAAGACCGAAAATGTAAAAAAAAAAAGTTTTATTTTTTTCTGTATTACTTTTTTGTAAATAAGTAATTTTTCTTCTTCAATTATGGGCACTGATATGGTTGCACTGATGGGCACTGATAAGGTGGCACTGATGGGTACTGATGATGGTCACTGATAGGCGGCACTGGTATGCGACACTAATGGGCACTGAGAGGTGGCACTGATGATGGCATTGCTGTGCATCATTTGTTTTATATTTTTTCCAGTCAGTGCCCATGTTGCAAGTCAGTGCCCACTTTGGAAGTGCCGCCATCTTTTTCTTTTCTACCTGCATATGGGGTTTGTGGACCCAGGCAAGCACTCAGGATTTTTTGGCAGCTGAAGATCTCATGGAGCCTTTGGAGCGATGCTCATCCCATTTGCCTTTCGCATGGAAGGAAAAGAAACCTTCCAGAGGTATACAACCACTTTAAAAAGGCAGAGGTATATACTGTACCTGGGAACTACAGACCAGTCAGTCTAACATCAATAGTGTGTTAACTATTGGAAGAGACTATATCCAAGAATTTGCTGATGAAAACGTTATCATTAATAGTAATCAACATGGATTTTCTGAAAGATCGTTATTTTATACAGTTCCCCATAAGCACTTAATTTACAAATTGAGGTCTATTGGCATAGACCTTAGGTTACGTGCATGAATCGAAAACTGGTTACGGGCCACATTTAAAGGGTGGTGATAGATAGCGTGTACTCAGAATGGTCTGTAGTGGTAAGTGTAGTGCCCTAAATCTCTGTCCTGGGTCCAATTCTGTTTTATTCAATCTACTTATAAATGATATAGAACTTTGCATTATTAGCTCAATCAGAGACGGTTCACACAGGGGCGACTTGGGATCCGACTTGAAGTGTCGCACGACATTAGAAATTCAATTGAAGTGAATGGGAGCCATCTTAATGTACACTACTGAAGTCGCTCCGACTTCAGAAAAGGTTCCTGTACTACTTCAATCTGACTTCTAGGCAACTTGTATCCATTGATTTCAATGGAAGTCGCCTCCAAAGTCGGATCTTGACTGAAGCGACTTTCCAGGAAGTGAAAATAGTTTTTAAGGACAAACCCCTCCCTCCCACAGAGCAGATTAATATTTGATTGGCCACTGGAAAGTCCCCTGTCCTGGAGACGACTTAAGTTGCGTTGTAAGTCGCGCTGCTGTTCGCGCTCAAGTCATCTCCAAGTTGCCTGTGAAAGTCGTGCTGGAAGTCATGTTGCCCCAGTGTGAACCGATTCTTGCAGTGTTTGCTGACAATAAACAACTAAGCAGGGCAATAACATTACAACACAACATGGAAACTTTAGAAGAAGATCTAAAGAAAAAAAAGGGGGGGGGGGTGGACAACTACATGGCTTTAGTGACTTTTACATTGGGAACTTTGTAATCTACTGTCAATATGATCTGCTCTCAACATGCACTTTAATTTTCTCCTCTGACAAACAATGTTGGTAGTCAGGGGGTTGCGGCAAATAAAATTTGACGTCTGGATCAGTCATAAGCACAGTTATTTGGTGGAGGCTCTTCAGTGCTCATAGATATTTATTTGTGACTATGGTTTCTACCTTTTAGACTGCCTTTGACATCTAATCCTATCAAGCCTGTACTTGTTTTAATGCGTAAAACGAATCCCCCGATTTCTGTTGTTTTGGGCGTTATGATAAAGATTTGTAGTGAAATTCACACATTATTATGTAAAAGTATGAATAACGACACAGTTCCTAGTTATTTGTAGATTTCCATTATAAAGTGCTAATATCTTAGTAATTTTTTTCTAGGGGCATATTTTCATTTTGTTGAATGTATTTAGTATCGTAGCTTACCTATATCATCTCCCAGCCAGATGCCCATGGGTACTTTGTAGGTTATGGGTGCCAACTGAAAGGATGAATGGGAAAAACGGTAATGTACCAGTTAATTAATTTTCTAGGAGTCTTCCATTATATAGCTGCTGACTTTTTAAGAAAGATGCTTACCAGATCATGGAGTCCAACACAGTCGATTATTTTGCCGGGATGATCCTCCCTGGTTTTACTGCTTTCATGGCCAGAGCGTTTTTTTGCTGGTCAGCACTGTGCTATTTTAACTGGCAATTGTACAGTCATGCAACACTATGCCCATTTAATTTGAAGTCATTTTATTTCACACAAATAGAGCTTAATTTTGGTGGTATTTGATCACCACTGAGTTTTTTATTTTTTTTTATTCTATAAAAAAAATATTTTCTACTTTCTGTTATAAAACGTATCCAATAAAATACATTTTTTTTTTATTCATTTAGGCCAAAATGTCCTTCCATGTAGATAAAGTCGGGAACCAGATGAGGTTGAAAATAATTTCTTTACTTCACCCAAGGAGTACACATGTTCCAAACAGAGCCACTACTAGTGTTGGCTCTGTTTTGGGACGTGTGTACTCCTTGGGTGAAGTAAAGAGATTTTTTTTTCATCCTCACCTGGTTGCTGACCTTATCTACATAGAAGGACTTATTGTGTTGCAGGTCTGGCACGGTGAGTGGAAACAGAGAGCTCTTGCCAGCCCTGATCGCATGATTGGGTTGCATTGCCATTTATCTTGCATCTGTGTTTAGGCAAAAAAGTATTCAGCTACATGTCTTTGGTAAAAAACAAATTGGTGTATAATAATTGGTTTGCATGAACGTTATAGAGTCTACAAATGACGGTGTGTGTGTGTATGTGTGTGTATGTATGTATATATGTGTATATATGTGTGTGTGTATATATATATATACAGTATATATATATATATATATATATATATATATATATATATATATATATATATATATATACACAGTGGGGATCAAAAGTTTGGGCACCAGGTCTTAGCTTTGCAAAGGGGGCAGTGCATGCTATAAATTCTGCAGGGTGCCCAAACTTTTGCAGACACCATTTTTTTTTGTCATTTTGAAAGTGTAAATGATGGAAATAAAATCTAACTTTTATTGACATATTATAAGAATGTCTAATCTGTAATTTGATGCCTTTTGGAGATTTTTACATCTTTCCTTGGCACATTAACCACTTCGGGTCCGCGCTATTGACAGAATACGTCAACAGCGCGGACCTGAGGCGCCGGGGTCACGTCTTTGGACGTGATTTACTTGTAATTCCCCGCGCGCGCCACAGGGTGGCGCGTGGCGGGGAAACACAGTCCCGACGCATCACCGAGGATTCGATGTGTGTACCCGGCGGCCGCGATGTCCGTCAGGTACACGCGATCGTCGGTGACAAAGCAGGGACGTGGAGCTCTGTGTGTAAACGCAAAAAATAAAAACCGCACGGGCTATCAAATATCACCAAAAGAAAGCTCTATTTGTGGGGGAAAAAAGGACGCCAATTTTGTTTGGGTGCCACGTCGCACGACCGCGCAATTGTCAGTTAAAGCGACGCAGTGCCGGAAGCTGAAATTTCACCTGGGCACGAAGGGGGTTTATGTGCCCAGTAAGCAAGTGGTTAATACAAATTTTTACCTGGGGTGCCCAAACTTTCGATCCCCACTGTATAACAATTGATTGAGCCTGATGTACTGATGTTTCTTGAGGCCAGTACAAATACCCCCCAAATTACCCCTTTTTGGAAAGAAGACGGGTTGAGGTATTGTACCATTTTTTGGGGAAAATTTAAGTCACTAAATAAATTTCACAATTTTTTTATTTTATTTTTTTACATACCATCACCAGTGCAGTACAGTGTCATCATATCACTGGTAGGGTGGCCATCAGGAATACTGACTGGTGACAGCAAGTACAAAAAAAATCCAATTCATATTTCATGTCATTTTTTATTTTTATTTTTTAACTTTTTTTTTTCTTTTTTTTTCACATCTTTTCTTTTTTTTTTTTTACATTCTGTCATTAGAGTAGTTCAGTGTCACCATAGTGATGCGAATCATGCGATCCTACCTTGAGGGGGTGATCAGGGACTTTCTTGCACTGTTCTAAGCAATAGTTTTATATGTCACAACTGGGTTAAAGGGGTTGTAAAGGTCAATTTTTTTGCCCCCTAAATAGCTTCCTTTACCTTAGTGCAGTCCTCCTTCACTTACCTCATCTTTCGATTTTGCTTTTAAATGTCCTTATTTCTTCTGAGAAATCCTAACTTCCTGTTCTTCTGTCTGTAACTACACACAGTGGTGTCCGTTTATGAAGCAGTGAAATCTATTCACTGCTTCGTTCTCCGGCATTCACAGTGAAGATTTTTCTCCTCTGTGTGCCGGTTTATGAAGTGGAGAAGATCGCTTCACCCTTGGAGGAGTGAAGTGATCTTCCAACGCTTCAAACAGTGGAGAACGGCCCCTGATACTGGAATCCCCTGATACTGGAATCTCGTGGTACTGTAATCACGAGATTACAGTACCAGAAATTCACAGAAATACGGAGATGTCAGTTTATTGAGCAGTGATAAATTATCACCGCTCAGTACACTGACAGACGGCGTGGTTATTGTATTTAAAATAACGAGTCCCCCTACATAATATATATATGTATACACACACACACACACACACACACTATATATACATGTATATGCACACACATTATATATATGAACATGTACACATTATATATATGTATGTATATATATGTATACACATAAATATTACAGGGGGACATGGTTACAGTGTTGGGGGGGTCAGAACGAGGTAGAAGGAAGTTAAAAATCTTCCTCCTTCCTCCTCAGAACCCCCGGGATTCCCTCTTCACTCCCCGCTTCACCAGCTCTGAGATGGTGAATCGGGGCATGTGAATTCTGACACAGATCGCCAGTGAAGCTCTCAGATCACAGCTTCATAAACTGGCCGTTTCTGTGTCAGTCTATGAGACTTCACTGTGTGTAGAGATAATTGGCAGGAGAACAAACTCAAACACTTCTCCCCCCGATTATCTCTGTTTCATAAACTGTTTATGGGCTGTGATCAGTGGTGATCCCTGGGATCACCGCTGTTCACTGCTTCATAAACGGACACCAAAAATGGGAGGCTTTCTCTCTGGTGTGGAGAAAGCCTCTTGAGGGGGAGGGGGCGAGCAGGAGTGTCAGGACGCCCACTAACACAAAGCTCCTTTTTCTATGTGCAAAGTGGAGAGCGTCCTGACCCACCTGCTCGCCCCCTCCCCCCTCAAGAGGCTTTCTCCACACCAGGGAGAAAGCCTCCCATTAGTGTGTGTAGTTACAGACAGAAGAACAGGAAGTGAGGATTTCTCAGAAGAAATAAGGGCATTTAAAAGCAAAATCGAAGGATGAGGTAAGTGAAGGAGGACTGCACTAAGGTAAAGGAAGCTGTTTAGGGAAAAATAACTTTACCTTTACAACCCCTTTTAACATTCATGGCAGCTTAGTTACTGTTACTGTTGACAGCCAATCGCATGCTACAGATAGTCAGGTACCATGTGATAGCTGTGAGCTAATCACAGCTTCACAACACTAAGCAAGCAGTCATGAATAGAAAACCATTAATGACTGTTTTGTTTACATTGGCCATAGTGATCACATGATATCCCACTCACTCTTAACAGCCAGGTACTGGAAACAGTAATCTGGTACCCCACGGGGTGGGCACAGCGGACGTACATTTATGTGGCTGTATCTGCGGCCCACTCGCAGTATAATTACGGTACTATGAGCCATTGGCAGGTGGTTTAAGACCCCTTTTAAATTTTTGGTCTGATCAGATCCATCTATCATTTTATCTGAACAGAATCTCCTTATTTTAGTAATTTTATGGGCAGGCAGATGGGCATCCAATTACTTTTAAGTCCCATCTAGGTCCAGAAAAAATGGGAAAAGGTCTGGATCCTTTTCTGTTTTATCGGACATGACAGATCTGAGAAAGACAGATGTAAACAAATGTTCATCTGTTTACATCTGCCTTCCCATAGACCTAACATGGGTTTGTTACTTCAGGAGGTAAAAACTGAAGAGACATGGATTTCATAATAGTGACTTCTGTACTGTCTAGCTTGGAATCAGCAGGGGATCCCTTGCTATTCAAAAAGGACACGGTTGGTGTGAATATAACTTTATACTGTTATTTGTATAATGTACTAACTTCGTTGAGAGTCGTTCAACTGACGCCCTGTTAGTGATTATTCAACCTAGTCGCTCAGCTTCAAAGGGTGGCCGCCGACTCCAAACACTGGGGAATTCTCTTTGGAACCAGCTCTCTCATCAGCTCCGAGCATCCTCCTCTTTGATGGCCTTCCGTAAAGGCTTGAAAAAACTGCTTTTTTTCACAAGCCTACGGATTGACACTTGGCCATCCAAGCTCTTAGCAGGACGCTGCCTTAATCCCAGGCTGCAGTCCATGGTCAAGGAGTAGGGATAGGCTCCTTGTGTCCTGCCCCCCTCCCCTCCCCTCTTTTTATATTTCTGTTTACTTCTTGCTTGTTCTCCTCTTTTACTTAGATATCCTATTTTTTTCTCTTTGTTCCTGGGAACCGGATACCCCTAGCTTGTTGGTGCTTGGACGCGAGTTTCACAACTCGCATTCGGCGCTCTATAAGCATTTAATCCAATCCAATCCAATGTATGGAGGCCATAAAGAAAAGTATAACAACAAAGATCAGGGCTTACAAGGTTAAAAAAATAAATGGGGGGGGGGGGGTCATCGGTGAAGTACTTGAGCCTGGGTTCACATTTGTGCAGGACACCACATGTGCAGGACACCGCACCGCACTGCATTCCTGTGCACATCACATGAGATGTCTGTGCGGTGTGATTTGAGCCACACTTTTTGTATGGCTCAAATTGGATTGCATCCCCACCCAGTTTTTCACACCTGAACCAGTAAACACCCATGCAATGCGATTCTGGCGATCGCACTGCGTTTTGCAATCTGTTTCGGGATATTGTTAATCTCACACCCACAGTGTGATGCAGGGAAATGCAGCAAATCTTGTGCGTTTCCCGCATCGCATCAGTAAAGCCCAGGAAGCATGATTTGCACTGTATATACCACATTGTGATTCTGTTTTGCAATTACATTTAAAGATTGTGTGTGGAAGATAGAAGAAGTGCAGAACGAGTGAGATGGTATGTTGTTGATGCACAGACATACCCATTGTCCCTAGAAAGACATGCATTAGAGGGATGTGAGAGAAGGGTGGATCAGGCTTTGCTTCTCTCATGTCTATTTCTGGCAAGCTTCCGCGGGCAGCATGCTTGCTAAGTGATTAGCACTCTTGCCTTACACTGGGTTCATTTCATGATCTCTGCATGGAGTTTTAATGTTCTACTTGTGTTTTTAAAATTTCATTGGTGTTTTTTTTTTTTTTTAGTTTCACTCTCCATTTCCTGGCCCCCCTACTATAGTGTTATACCCAGTAGAGTACCAGATTTTACACATGTACACCGGTTCCTACGGCTGCTGGATTTTCCATTGAAATGAGGGATGAAGAAAGCCAGCCTGCAATTATAACCTTCCCCTTTTTGTAATAATCCTCTAACAGGTGTACCTTTTCTTCTCTTTGAAATGTTATAGGATATGCAATTCTAGAACACAAAGGTAAGTTAATCTGTTTCTGACTAATTTGGCGCCAGCGTTCTGTTGTTTGGAATTTTAGATTGTAAGCTCTGATGGGGGCAGGGACTGATGTGAATGGGTCTACATATGACCAAACTTTCTCTTTAGGACTGGGGAGAGAGTCGGGTGCATTACTTACTACCTATCAGCACTGGCAAATAGTCAATTGAAACATTTTTCCAGTCTCTTTCAATTGCTCCTCCTTCTGAAATCCCTTACTCAGCGTTTGTGATCAAAACCCATAGACATGATCCAAATATAAAATGGTGTGACTGGAGATAATTCAATGCCTATCCCAAAATAAATATAGATTAAAAAATGTTAGGTGGCAGGGATGTTAAAGGGGAAAAACACACATGATTATAAAAAAAAGTAGGGCTGGGGAAATTAAAGATTAATTCCTCGATTAATCTTTAATTTTTTTGATCGATCAAAATTTTTTATGTCACCGGACAGCCTGGACAGTGAGAATTACCCCGCTGGATGCGAGAAAACTGCACCCATTGGATTGAGGTATCTTTGCATGTGAGGAGGATGCATCAGGGGAAGGGGGCAAAAATAACCATTGTTTTCCTGTCCTAAGCAGTTATGTGCAGACAATTCTTTGTGTATCTGCAACATCTGTTCCGTGCGAAAGACTGTTCAGTTCTTCAGGGTATATTGTCAATAAAATGACATCTTGTCTGCTTCCATAAAATTTAAACACTCTGGTATGTCAACGTGACTGGCTAAAGTGATGCCTACTTGCCTACTATGAAATGACTAAGGCCGCGTACACACGATTAAATTTATCTGCTGAAACTGGTCCGACGGACCGTTTCAGAAGACATCTCCGATCGTGTGTACGGGCTAGCGGACATGTTTTCCCAGTGGACAAATTTCAAAGCATGCTTTGAAATTTGTCCGCCGGAGACATGTCCGTCGGATATGTCCACTGGTTAGTACACTAACCAGCAGACAGAACTGTCCGCAAATGCGTCGAATGGATTCGACGCATGGGTGGAAGTATTTTACTTCCTGGAGTGGTGACGTGGCGGCGTCAACGTCACCGCTACGTCACCGCGTCCTCTGCCCGAGGGGATTTTCGTCCAATGGTGTGTACACGCCATCTGACCAAAATCCGATGAGACATGTCCGCTGGAAACGTTCCGTCGGACATGTTTGAGCGCACATGTCTCATCGTGTGTACGCGGCCTGACAGTCAATATACTAGATACGTTTTATAATTAAAGTTAAACTAACTTTCTACGTTTTTCTTAAAGTTTAATGAGAAAAAATTACTTACGTCAGTGCTACCTTTTGAATTTAAAATGTATTTGTGTGAACTGTGAAGTTAAGTCATGGATTGTGAAAACGAACTAGTGTCGGGTGATTGTATATAGTGTATACCACATTTACCACTGACTAATGCAGAGTTGCAATGCAAGGAGATTAGCTAAAAGTAGTTGGCTCTGTGCGTTATATTTCATCAAAATTAGTCGATTAATCGATTGAAAAATAAATTAATTAATCGAACACAAAATTTTTAATCAGTAACAGCCCTAAAAAAAAGAGAACTTCTTTATTAAACCTGTATTAAACTAAAAACGCATAGAAAACACAGGCTTATAATTAAGGTGTGAACATTAACCAAAGGCTCAAAAAGAGCCAGTTGACTATATGATGTAATACAGAACCCCATAATTTAGCAGAGGCTGGGGAATTGCTGAGGATAAAACACACAGGCGCCACTCTGCTGTTTTTGTACATTTGCCCACTGACAAAAAAAATGGTCAGTCTATAATTTTAATGGTAGGTTTATTTTAACAGTAAGCGACAGAATAACAACCACAAAAATATCCCGAAAAACACATTTAAAAAAAATTATAAATTGATTTGCATTTTAACAAGTAAAATAAGTATTTGACCCCTTCGCAAAACATGACTTAGTACTTGGTGGCAAAACCCTTGTTGGCAATCTGAGGTCAGACATTTCTTGTAGTTGGCCACCAGGTTTGCACACATCTCAGGAGGGATTTTGTCCCAGACCTCTTTGCAGATCCTCTCCAAGTTGTTACCCACAATTTCACTTTTTAAATATAAATACCCCTGTAATACACAAGCTTAATGTATTCTAGTAAAGTTAGTCTGTAAACTAAGGTCCTTTTTTTGTTAGGTTGTTACAGCATTTAGTTTATAATCTAGAAATAGACCGTGGCCATCTTAAGTGTGGGCATCATGGAGCCAGACTGTATGACTTCCTGGATTTCAGCTTTGCATATCTCGCACATGCTCAGTGCTGCACAAGCAATGTAATAGGTTTCTGTCATGTTTGCAAGGATTACTGGGAAACATGATGCCTATCCCAGAAACCCTTGCAAATAGCCTTGTGACTTAATAGCCTAGGCTAATAAAGAGGAGGAAGTAATAAAGGACTACAAAATTAAAGGTATTTACAAGCAACAAAATAAATAAAAATTGTCCATTCTGAACACTGAGATTAGGGCATGCAGCACAGACAAACATAAAAAAATGGGTGGAACTCCACATATTTTTTATGGGATTATATATATAATAGTGTATATTTGGGGGTTCTAAGTAATTTTGTAGCAAAAAAATACAGATTTTTACATGTAGGAGAGAAATGGCAGATTAAGCCTGGGTAATAATTGGCTAATAAAGGAGTGGTCTTTTTTTTTTTTTTTTTATAATTATGTGTGTTTTTGCCCTTTAACATCTCTGCCACCCTACATTTTTTGACCCAGAGACATGAGAAGGCCTAATTTTAAGTTGTATCAGGCAATGAACACAAGTTTGGAATCTGATTTTTGGCATTCCACTTTCCATGGTGTTTGGGGAAAACAATGTACCGTATATACTCGAGTATAAGCCCAATTTTTTTAGCACATTTTTTGGTGCTGAAAATGCACCCCTCGGCTTATACTCGAGTCACCTTTTTGCGCCTGATCTTCCATAGACTTCCATGTTAAATGGTAATTTCTCTGGTAACTTTGGGGACCTGATACCGGCCGGCTGTAGGTCCCCTGGACCCGAAACTTGGCACACGTATAGCCACAGTTCTCCTCTACAAGTGTGCAAAGTTTGCTGTCTAGTGGACCTACAACTGGGGAGCACCAATTTTTCAAAGCCGGGCACCCCTTCTATATACTCCCATGTTAAACGCAAGTCTAGTCGTGGGCACAGTGAGGCGTGGGCACAGTGAGGCGTGGGCACAGTGAGGCGTGGACACAGTGAGGCGTGGACACAGTAAGGCAAAGCGAGGCACAGTGAGGTGTGGACACAGTGAGGCATGCACCTGGACACAGTGAGGCATGCAGATGGACACACTAGGCTTATACTCAAGTCAATAAATTTTCCCTTTTTTTTGTGGTAAAATTAGGTACCTCGGCTTATATTCAGGTCGGCTTATACTCCAATATTTACGGTAAGTTCAGTTCAGCTGGAGGTCTTCTTCAGTGAAGGTACTCGCAGACAATTCAATCATCTTAAATATGAAAATTCCATGCAGTTTGTGCAATGATCGTCCTATATCTGTGACTACTTCCAACGTGTAAGTGAATCGGATCCCCCCTTTAGTATCCAGTTCCTGTAGCTATTTGACAGATCACAAAGACAATCCAGTGAATTATTCTACATGTATAATTCCTGTGAAGACGTAACATGGGAACAAGGTCAACTGAATTATGTCGCGTCACTTCACAGCTGTCAGTCGTGCCGTCCCTGCGGCAAATATTCATTTATCTCGCGAATACAGGAAAGTGTAACGGAAAAAGAAATCAATATTGTGCTGTTTGTGGAGGATTCGGAGTGCTTTGCCTGCCACAGCTATTTGATCTTGCAGGACACGGCTGTTCAAGTGGAAGTCCATCTGTCTGATAAAGCTGTTACACAATTTTCTGTCAGGTCCTTTCTAGCTATAAAATTTTTCAGAATGATAGCTATTTTCTTATATTAGCTATCAAAAAACAAACAAACAGAAAATTGGTTTGAAGAAGCATGTGCGTTTTATTTAAATGTACTAGTATTTATAGATCCTTCCAAGTATACTAGGCATAGGAAAAGGTGAATGATTTGTCTCTCACCAGCCATAATAAATAGGGTTGTCCCGATACCGATACCAGTATCGGTATCGGGACCAATTCCGAGTATTTGCGGGAGTACTTGTACTCCCGCAAATACCCCCGATACCCAAATAGAATACTTCCCCCCCCCGCCGCCGCCGCCCCCACCGCCGCCGCCGTATGTGCAAAGCCGACCCCGCCGCCGTTAATACAAAGCCCCTGCCGCGAACATTACACGCACCTTTAGTTTGAATAGCTGTTTTCCGTGCGCCCTGTGTAAAGGACACTCCCCCTTGCTCGGGATTGGACGGATCTGTCCAATCCCGAGCAAGAGGGAGTGTCCTTTACACAGGGCGCGCGGTAAACAGCTATTGAAAAACGAAAGGTGCGTGTAATGTTGGCGGCGGCGGCCTTGTATTAACGGCGGCATCATCATCATCAGGTAGGGGGATTAATGCTATTAAGACAGTCCTGGATCTAGCTGTGCCAGATGGGGGTCTCCTTGCCCGGTCCTACCCCCCCCTCCGCCATTCGAAATATGTAGGCTTCCTGTAGACAGGTTATTCCAATTAAACAACCGTGAAACAAAACTTTAAACGTTCATATACACTTCTGTTACCCCGTGTATTTGGGATTTGTTTGAAGGATAGGATACGTAGAGTAAAGAGAGAAAGAGTAGAGGAAGGAGATAGGGATTGAGATTTGCCTAACATTAGGTTGTGGTGGAGTCTCGGTCTTCTTTCATTTCTAAGCCCACTTGATACTTATTGCGTTCTACTGCCAACATCTCCACATGTAACCCATGCTGTATATGGAGGACATGGCTGTATGTGAGGGACATGGCTGTATGTGAGGGACATGGCTGTATGTGAGGGACATGGCTGTATGTGAGGGACATGGCTGTATGTGAGGGACATGGCTGTATGTGAGGGACATGGCTGTATGTGAGGGACATGGCTGTATGTGAGGGACATGGCTGTATGTGAGGGACATGGCTGTATATGGAGGACATGGCTGTATATGGAGGACATGGCTATATATGTGGGGGACATGGCTGTATATGTGGGGGACATGGCTGTATATGTGGGACATGGCTGTATATGTGGGACATGGCTGTATATGGGGGACATGGCTGTATATGGGGGACATGGCTGTATATGGGGGACATGGCTGCAATATGTGGGGGACATGGCTGCAATATGTGGGGGACATGGCTGCAATATGTGGGGGACATGGCTGCAATATGTGGGGGACATGGCTGCAATACGTGGTGGACATGGCTCTAATATGTGGGGGACATGGCTGCAATATGTGGGGGACATGGCTGCAATATGTGGGGGACATGGCTGCAATATGTGGGGGACATGGCTGGAGGGACATGGCTGCATATGTGGGGGACATGGCTGCCTTTGGGGACACATTAAAAAAAAGTATCGGTATTCGGTATCGGCGACTACTTGAAAAAAAGTATCGGTACTTGTACTCGGTCCTAAAAAAGTGGTATCGGGACAACCCTATTAATAAACAAAACAAAGTAGTTCACTCTGTGCTATCAACTAGATTTTATTTGGGACCCCATGTGTTATGGTGGACATGAACTAAATAGAAAATCAAGTTTTATTATCCTATAGGGAACATCTAAAAGTGTTCCTTTGCCTACGCAGTACTCTGAAAGATTTACTCTTTAATTTCTCCTAAAAAAAATTGCAGTGCTCTTCCTGAAACGTGACTGTTAGGTGTAAATCTGCAGTATGAGATCATTTAAGCTTTCTACTTTGGCTGCTAGTATTATGAGACTTGGAGTGAGATTTGCTGGTGAAACTAATGTGCCACAAAAGTTGGTCATACACGGGTTGTTTTTTGTCCAATTCATGCAAAATCTGCTGTAATTCACTCTGTGGATGGCCCTGTCGGCAACATATGGACCAACAGAAGTCAATTACACAATATACTTTTGTTGAAGGATCGGGGTCGAAAGTTGTCAGCCAGACAGCACCAATCAGATGCAGGCACTATCTAGGCACTCCGATAGTCGGGGCCTCTGTCAGGAAGGAGTCATCTGTAAGGCCCCATTCACACGGGTTGATCCCCACTAAGCAAGTGGATGACATGTCTGTGTCCCCTGCGCTTATGCAGAGCAGACACAGACACAGCAACAATCGCAGGGTGCTGGTGAACATAGGGTCCGCCGGACCCGCTGATTGGCTCCTACTGTGTCCAATCACAGCGAGAGCGGGTTGCTGGTGGCGTGTGCGCTCACCCCAGACTCGGTGCACAAAATCACATACAGGTACGTAATTTTATGCAGTAGGGCTGTCCTACCACAGTATATGTGCGTGGGGTGGTCCAGAAGGGGGTTAAACAATAGCATACCAGTAATTAGATTACCAGTTATAAGGGGGCAGATCTGACGTGAGGAAGCAAAGCCCTGCTTCTACCAACATGGCCGCCTCCACATGGATTCATTGTGAAACAAGGCATGGTGAGTCACTAATTAGTGAAAAAATCAACGACTTCAACAGGTGATTAGGTCCCGCTGTCACAGTTGAGGTCCTCATTAATATTCCTCTGGTAGGCACATGGTTTGCCTTGAATGTGACTCCCAAAAGGATTTCACAGAATTTGTGGTAATGAATTAAGATAAAAGTAAATATATAAAAAAATCCCCCCCCTTTTTTTTATAGATTTACAGGGATTGAGGCCTGTGGTAGTTTTTATCATATGCCTATCCCCCCTTTTTTAAAGTTTCAGTCTTACTATTGATCATGTTGATGATTTAGAATCTTTCTTGATCCTATTAATATTGAAGCCGCCAACACCTACGTCATTAGGGTTCGATGTCTGTGAAAGCTGTGCCAAGTATGCCAGCGGTAATACCCAGTAATATATTCAGCGCAGCAGGTTCTATTTCCATTCTTGGCTCCTCTGTCACAGATTCTGAGGTTCATGGAAATAATACATTTTGTTTTTTTATTCTTTTAATAGCTGTGATCTCAAAGGTTGTCAAGGTAGCACTTGGAGGGTCATTTTCGCATCAGTTGAATGCATTAAATAGGACATTTTCTCACAATGAAATATGCCATTGTTCTGGATTTTTTGTGATTTTTGTTCTGTTACCATTATATAGCGGCTGTTTCCTGTGAAATGTATAGGTCACCTTAGAGCCTCTCCACCAAAAACAGATTGTGGAACCTTGTGATACCAAGTGAAAGGAGCATGTGGAAATAGATCATGGATCTTTATAAAATGTTAATGTTTAAAGCGGAGTTACACCCAAAAGTGGAACTTGCCGCTCATCGGATCCCCCCCCCCCCCAGTGCCCCATCCTTTCCCACTTCTGGAAGTCCGCTGCACCGATTCCCAAAAGTAGTTTCTGTACTACTTTTAACAATTTTTGGGGTGCGATTTCCATTGACATCAGTGCAGCAACCCGCGCAGGTGTCTCTGAAATCACCGGGACTGACATGAGGAAATTTAAATTGTGCGAGTTGAGCTGAACTCGCACAATTTTATTCCCGCTACACAACGGGGGAGCTGGGGGCGTGTGGCTGGCGGTGGCGATGTCCGCCAGCCACCCGCAATCACTTTTCAGAGAGCCAGAACAGAGATCTGTTAATGTAAACGAACAGATCCCCGTTCCGACAGGGAAGTACAGAGTGATTGTCTGTTCCTAGTGATCAGGAACAGCGATCTCTTTGTCAGTCCCCTCCCCCCACAGTTAGAAACGCCTCCCTAGGGAACACATTTAACCCCCCCCCTAGTGTTTATCCCTTCTCTGCCAGTGTCGTTTATACAGTAATCCATGCATTTTTAAAACACTAATTGCTGTATAAATGTCACTGTTGACAAAAAAGTGTCAAGTGTCCGTTCTGTCTGCCGCAATGTCGCAGTCCCTCTAAAAAGCGCTGATCACCACTATTACTAGTAAAAAATAAAAATGCCATAAATCTATCCCCTATTTTGTAGAAAACCAATCAATATCTGCTTTTACCCAAAAATATATATAAGAATACATATTGGCCTAAACTGATGATTTATTTTTTTTCTTTTGCATATTATAGCAAAAAGTTAAAAAAATGGGCCACTATTTTTTTGTTTATAGCGCAAAAAATTAAAACCAAAAGAAAGTTCGATTTGTGGGGAAAAAAGGATGTAAATTTTGCTTTGGTACAGCGTCGCATGACCGCGCAATTGTAATTTAAAACAACGCAGCGCCGTATCGCAAAAACTGGCCTGGTCATTTAGGGGGAAAATCTCAGTTATTCTCCATCACTTAGCTAATGAGACCCCAACGCTGATGGGGCAAGGGAGGGGCAAACAAGGATGATATGCAGGCAACTGACATTCTCCTTATGTCAATAGAAGTTGGTTGTTCGTTGGAAGAATAGTAACCTATCATTGGTGTCAGTGGAAGGAATAGTCCCTAATATGGGTGTCAGTGGAAAGAATAGTGTGCCAGCATTGATGTCAGTGGTAGGAGTAATACATTGTTGGTGTCATTGGTTGTTAGGAGGTTGGCAGCTAAAATGTTGTAATGGTGCACAATGACAATCGTATGCGGTGTCAGCACAAGTGTGAACCCAGGCTTAAATGTAGCTTTTTTGAGGCAGGCTGTGACTTAAATCTTGTATTTTCATATTAAAGCACAAAAAAAACATATTGAAGGTGTTTAGCAGTGAGTACTTTAACCACTGTGCCATGCTGAATAAATAAAGAAGATCATAAAGAGTGTTGGTAATGAATCATGATCTGTTTATTACAGGGGTCTTCAAACTACGGCCCTCCAGGTGTTCAGGAACTACAATTCCCATCATGCCTAGTCATGTCTGTGAATGTCAGAGTGTTACAAGGCCTCATGGGAAGTGTAGTTCCGCAACAGCTGGAGGGCCGTAGTTTGAGGATCCCTGGTTTATTATATGTGCTAATTGTGCATCCTCCTCTTGCTGTCCTATAAAGCTCATTTGTGAAGGTTAAAGCCTCCTTATATAAGATTACTATTCCCCAGTGTGCCCTGCTTAGAACTGTACTGGGACATTTTATTCAAGCAGAACAAGTGTATTGATTTCATGTTTCTGGAATAAAAAAATAATCTCCATGGAGTACACCGCACGTTTTACCTTTGTAGACTTGCGTGCCATTCTTTTTCAAATCATTTAAAAATATGTGATGATGGCTAAAAGCTTTAGAAATAATGCACTACTTTTTCCCATTCAAGAAAAAGTGACAGGTTCTCTTGTTGGGGCACTTTCCCTCCCCACCGCTCCTAACCTTTGATGCCACCCCCAGGACTCCATAGGACATAAACAGACATTGGCAGATAGATGAATTGGCATTAATGCTGCTCTGTTACACCCAGTGCCTCATACCTCTCTGTTAAAAGCAATTTCCTTCAAAATTCTATTTCATGTGTCCTATACCTCTATTTCACGCAGTGTCTTGTACCTCTATTTCACGCAGTGTCTTGTACCTCTATTTCACGCAGTGTCTTGTACCTCTATTTCACGCAGTGTCTTGTACCTCTATTTCACGCAGTGTCTTGTACCTCTATTTCACGCAGTGTCTTGTACCTCTATTTCACGCAGTGTCTTGTACCTCTATTTCACGCAGTGTCTTGTACCTCTATTTCACGCAGTGTCTTAGGCCGCATACACACGATCGGTCCAAACCGTTGAAAATGGACTTAAGTCCAGTTTCATCGGTCCAAACCGACCGTGTGTACGGCCCATCGGTCATTTGTCCATCGGACCAAAGTTTTAAAACTTGCTTTAAAATCGGACCGATGGACGCCGGACCATCGGTCCAAACCGATGGTTAGTACACAAAAGCATCGGTCCAAAAACCTGAGCATGCTCAGAATCAAGTCGACGCATGCTTGGAAGCATTGAACTTCATTTTCGGCATGTTGTTGTGTTTTACGTCACCGCGTACTGACACGAACGGTTTTTGAACTGATGGTGTGTACGCACATCAGACCATCAGTCTGTGAACCAATGAAACCGGTCCGTCGGACCATTCTCATCGGGTTGGACCAATCGTGTGTACGTGGCCTTGTACCTCTATTTCGTGCAGTGTTTTGTACCTCTATTTCTTTAACAAAAGTTTTATTGATAAACAATCCAACATATACCGACAGCAGTAGGATGGTTACAATGTGTAATGAGAAGACATAAAGTCAAATGAAAATATAACAAATAATTGAACAAATAAATAAAGTTTTTTTCAAACCAACACAAAAAAATTACATAAAGAGTAGGGATGAGCCTAACACCTCCCGGTTCGGTTCGCACCAGAACCTTCCAACGGACCGAACGTTCGCGCAAACTTTTAGAACCCCATTAAAGTCTATGAGACTCGTTCGATTTCAAAAGTGCATAAGGCTAGTATGCAAGTTATTGTCATAAAACGGGTTTGAGAACCCGGGTCTTGCCCCAGGGAACATGTATTAATGGAAAAAAAGTTTTCAAAACTGGAGCAGTGATTTTTTAATGATGCTTAAAGTGGATTTTTTTTTGTAAAATTCCTTTAAATATCGTACCTGCTGGGTGTCTATAGTATGCCTGTGAAGTAGCACGTGTTTACCGTGTTTAGAACTTTCTCTGCACAAAATGACATTACTATAAGAAAAAAGTCATTTAAAAATGCTTGCGTCTTTAATGTAATGTCTGGTCTTTGCAATATGGATAAAAATCATTGAGAAAAATAGCATGGGTTTCCTCCCCACTCCCCCCCAGGTCATTTCAAGCCCCTTTGGCACTATATACTTTGAACAGCAGTATACAGGCAGTGCAAACAAGCCAGGGACTGTAGGTTTGTTGTTAAGTATAATCTGTTTATAATTTTGAACTGGTACTTTTTTAAAGTGTAGCTCCAGCCAAAAAATCTATTTTTAAGCTTTTTGGAAAACATAGAGAAGGGTTATCACCCCTGTAACATTTGTTTTGCTGGCTGTGCGCATCTGTTCAGAAGATTGCACCTCACTTTCTGTCCCAATGACAAATGTTTTTTTGAAATTTTTAATTTTTTTTTAGTGAAACAAGGATTGGTGATAAAGCACATCAGTGGACAGGAGACACCTCTTACAGAAGAGAATTTCCCTACCTATGGGTAGATTTCCTCTCGCTTCCTGTTGTCTTTTTCCGTTTGCAAGTAGGAGTCGTTTGTAAGTTGGATGTTTGAAAGTATGGGCCTGCCTTATATACGCTGCAGAAATTTGGGCCCTAGGTGTTGGTGTTGCCACAACACTGTAAGCCCTCACAGTTACTCTTGGTGGGCGCAGGAATGGGCGCAGTAAAAATACTTGCTGATTAGCCACCGCCTGTGATATTAATGCACACTGTGCAGAGGACACAGCCAGAGCTGTATCCTGGCCTAGGCCAACAAGGCCCAGGCATAGGGCAGCAATTTGCAGGGGGGCAGCATGAAAAGAGTCCCCGCCGGCTTGCACTACACTGTTAGGAAAATTAGTCTAGCACCCCCAAAAAGCGGCCGCGCTGCTTCTGGTATGTGGGCGGCCAGCATTCTGCAACTGTGGGGGGGGGGGGGGCGCTTTCAATTTTAACTGTTTTATCATCCTTGACCACAAACCTGGGTCATATTTAAATTAGGGGGTGCACGAGTTTAGTCAGGCCTAGGTCAGCACAAAACCTAAATACACCTCTGGACACAGCACACCACGTGAAAATACTTGCAGAATGATCCCCTGCCTGTGGTATTAATATGATAAGATCCCTGCCTTTAGGAATTAATATAAGAAACACCAGCAAATCTATTGACGTAGCTTTAGGTGCACACTGTGCAGAGGACACAGACAGTACACCACCTGAAAATACTGCAGCTAGCACAATCACCTGCCTGCCTGTCAGTATATTAGGAAGAGCGGATCTATCTAAACTCAAAGTATATAAATATTTATATACAACACCTGGGATGCATATATATCCTCTCCACACTGTAACTCTAACTGACTAGCCTGCCTGCTCTATCTAACTGCAAAAAATGACATTCTCTCTCTCTCTTTCTCTGTAAACCACCAACACACTACACAAGGCAGACTTCCAGGCAGCCTTATATAGTGTGGGGCGTGTACTAAACCCCCTGAGCCATAATTGGCCAAGGCCACCCTGGCTTTGGCCAATTATGGCTCTCCATTTTTTGCGTGCTGTGATTGGCCAAGCATGCGGGTCATAGTGCATGCTTGGCCAATCATCAGCCAGCAATGCACTGCGATGCCGCAGTGAATTATGGGCCGTGACGAATGATCGAACATACGATGTACGAGTCGAACGTAAGTTTGACTCGAACGCGAAGCTCATCCCTAATAAAGAGCAATATTTTCAAAATAACCACCCGAGATAGTCTTATACATCTATTACATACAGTGGGCCAGAATCAGGAACGAGTTTGCCGGCGTAACTATGAGTGAGCGGCATCGTATCTATGCGCCTGATTCTTAGAATCAGTTGCGCATAGATTTGTCTTAAATCCGACTGGCGTAAGTCTCTTATGCTGTCGTATCTTAGTTGCATATTTACGCTGGCCGCTAGGTGGCGTTTCCGTCGATTTATGCGTCTAATATGCAAATGAGCTAGATACACCGATTCACGAACGTACTTGCGGCCAGGCATATTTTTTTACGTCGTTTGCATAAGCGTAAGTCCGGCATAAAGTTACCCCTGCTATATGAGGCGTACGTAATGTTAAGTATGGACGTCGGGCGGGCGTAGAATTTTCCGACGTTTACGTAGTTTGGGTAAAACGTTCGCAAATAGGGCTTTGCGTAAGTTACGTTCACGTCAAAACCAATGAGTAGTTGCGGCGTAATTTTGAGCATGCGCACTGGGATACGTCCACGGACGGCGCATGCGCCGTTCGGAAAAAGCGTCAATTACGTGGGGTCACGATTCATTTACATCGATCACGCCCCCTACCTGCCTATTTTGAATTAGGCGCGGTTACGCCGGCCCATTTACGCTACGCCGCCGTAACTTTGGATGCAAGTGCTTTGTGAATACAGCACTTGCCTGTAAAAGTTGCGGAGGCATAGCGTAAATAGGATACGCTACGCCCGCACAAAGTTACGCTCTTCTACCTGAATCTAGCCCATTGTTTATACCTCTATATCATGCAGTGTCTTATACCTCTATTTCATGCAGTGTCTTATACCTCTATTTCATGCAGGTTCCAATGCCTCTTCTGCATATATACAAAGTCTTATGCTTCACTACTACATTCAGTGCCTTGTGCCTTTCTACGCAGTGCCTTAAAGTGTTTCTAAACCCAGGACCCTGCATTCACTATATCTGGTCTCCCACAGTACACAGAACATGGAAATGCAATTATTTTAATAAATATAAGCCGCTAAATACCTTTTCTCATCAGCAGTATATAGCACCCTTTTGACTTTTATGAGTGTCTGTCTGGCTGAGCACTGGTTAAAGCTTGGAGGAGTAGTTTTCATTCTCCTCTGACTGTCCAATAAATCTGCATGACCCCTGACCCTCTGTTTGGACAGTACTGATTGGCCTTGTGCCGATCACATGCACCCTCTCAGAAAAAAATAAAAACTCTCTAGCAATACAGACCAAACTGAGCATGTGCAGAGTGCCACCTAGGGCTTTGTACAATCAGCATATAGATTGGGGACTGTGGAAGAAGGGGAGGATCAGAGAAGCCTGGATCAAACAGCCTTTTTACATTATGCGCAGGATTAATCTGTTAGGTTCCATAGTGAGCATAACAAGTATGCTTTACTTGTAGCTGGCCAGCTAGAACCTGTCCTAGGTAGTTAATATAACCTACATGTATATATTGCTAAAGCTGTTAAGAACCTATTGTAGAACACATGTTTATATGTGAGAGACAAAAGCAGAGTTATTCACTGTGATTTTATACTTGGATGTCATATAACAGTTGTATGTTGTGTTCACAGAAGCAAAAGAAAAAATATGCCTTTATGCCTTTTTAAGAATCGTTTACTTATATGACAGAAGAAGCAAGTTATTCACAGTTGAATTCATGCCAGAAAGCATAGAGTTAAGCTTTTGTGACTCATCAGAAGCCTTGGCCCAATCACAGCTAATCTCACATTGAGCAGAGTCTTGACCTATCACAGCCTCCTTTGCATCCATTTCTGTCTGGGAGGTTCCTAATACACAGCATGTGCTGCTAGATCATTCCACACAGAGACAGGGAGCCACATGGAGACAGAGACAGAACAGACACAATGCCAAAGTTGTGTTTTATGGAAGCCAGGGGCTAAAAATAGGTATGTGACACAGTTATATATATGTTCTTATTGTAAATAGTGTGGTTAGAACTGGATAATGATTACTTCCCCCCGGGAAAAGTAGGGGTTGGGGGAAATTGGATCAAAAATGATAAGGCACAAGTAAGAGATATAATACACCAAGGACACTTATTAGCATATAGGCAAATAGAGCAAAAAGAAAATTTTATGACACTTAACTGGAGGTACCAACAGCTAAACCACTTTATTGGAAAACTACCCCAACCATTAAGAACAGGGGATCAACTCTCAGAAATAGAAAAACTATGTTCACTGGAAAGGGGGAAAGGAACTATATCTAAGATTTATAAGATCTTACTACAACTGGAGGAGCTCGAGGTACCTCCCTTTATTAAAAAATGGGAGAAGGAATTGGGGACACGTCGAGATAGGACCACAATAGAATTTTTTTTAAAACTGACCCATACCTCAGCTATCGATAGCCGAACCGCCAAATTGAATTTTAAATGTTTATCAGGCTGGTACATAACACCAGAAAATCTCAGTAAATTTAAGACTGGTCAGTCAGCCGACTGCTGGAGGGGCTGTAAATCCCCCGGGACCATGGCCCACCTATGGTGGGTATGCCCAAAAGTTAAAATATATTGGGAAAAGATCTTGAGGATAATAGAAGATATCACAAAGGAAAAAATAAAAAGAGAGCCATGGACGGTACTAAATAAATATATAAATATATAATAAATGTACTCATAAACATGGAGGAATAATATATTCAATATATAAAAAAAAAAAAAAAAAAAAAAAAAACTTTTTCCCACAAATGATGCAAATCTGAAACGGAGACGAAAATTAAGCACTTTTACCATGAGCTGGTCTCTTGTGTGACTGTGGAATAAAAAAAAAAGAAAAAAAAAGAACTGTATACTGATCTAGTTGTGTGTTCACTTGTAGTTCCACCATACCCCCAAACGAACAACTAATTCTCAAACCAAACCCAACTAAGCTAACCCTGCAAAAGCAACCCTGCAAACCAAGTTGCAAACAACAGAGTTATACCCTTCAGAGAAATCAGAGAATGCTTTGATAACTTACTGAGAGAGAGAGAGAGAGAGAGAGAGAGAGAGAGAGAGTATAAAATACTGAAGAAAGAAATATATACACCATCTTATGTTAAATGACAAGATTAAATATTTGAACCACCATTTTGTTATACTTATTCATCACATGTTTTTGTACATGGACTGTCTGCTGCAAAGCAGCAGCATTATATATGAAGAGAAGTGAAGTTAAAAAATATTTTTTTTTAAGCATTTGGTGCGCTCTTTAAACCTACTGCTTCCATAGAATGGCGCTAGAGAAATTTTCAGAGTAATAGACAGTCTTGTTGGACTGAAAAATCAGAGATATCACAATTCTTCTAATGCCACAGCGCATGAGGCACTTCATAGTGCTGCGCCTGTCACATTACTGCATATACAGACTGTTTTTACTGTTGTGGGTTTAGTAACACTTTAAGCTGGGTATACAGTGAAACGGTACCCCCGCAGAGGCTACTGAAAGTTGTGGCCCACCTGTCACCCTGCCCAGCCCTGCATTTACTTCCCAATCACCTTGGAGACAATGAACAGTCCAGATGTTTGTTTCATTTTGTATTGAGGGATTTGAACTTGGATGGGGATAGGAGTATATGGGAAGCCCCATAGAACGAACAATTGGTTGATTGTATTTTAATTCAGTTGCGACACTATATACACTTTACAGCTCCAGTCTCCTCCAGCACAACACTTGGTTGCAGACTATGGGGGTTATTTATGAAAGGCAAATCCACTTTGCACTACAAGTGCACTAGGTAGTGCAGTCGCTGTAGATCGCTGTAGATCCGAGCGGAAGATCTAAAATGAGGGGAAGCTCTGCTGATTTTATCATCCAATCATGTGCAAGCTAAAATGCTGTTTTTTATTCTCCTTGCATGTCTCCCTCGGGTCTACAGCGGCCCTCATGGCTGCACATACCGGTGGTTCGCAGGGTGAAGCATTACATCATCCCCCCAGCTAGGGTTGTCCCGATACCACTTTTTTGAGACCGAGACAAGTACCGATACTTTTTTTTCAAGTAGTCGCCGATACCGAATACCAATACTTTTTTTTTTTTATGTCATGTGACAGGCAGCAGTATTTTTATTTATTTTTTACTTTTACAGTGATTTTTTTTTTTTTTTTTTTTAGGGGGGCAGGGTGGATGTCAGTGTGTCTTTTTTATTATTATTATTAACATTTTATTTTATTTATTTTTAAAAAACATTTATTGCAATTTTTTTTTAAACAGCCCTGTTGGGGGTCTTTGGAGAGATGTCAGGGGTCTCTTAACAGACCCCTGACATCTCCCCTTTAAGACAGAGAAAGGGACTAGGGAAGCAGATTCCCCAGTCAATTTCTCAGCAGCCTCAGCTGAAATGAATGGAGAGAAGCTCCTCTCCATTCATAAACTGAAGCATCGTAATCACAGGTTACGATGCTCAGTTATATGAATAGATGGAATCCGTGATCACTGACTCCATTCATTCGGAAAAGGTAGGAGCCGGGTTTAGCTCTCCCCCCTGACAGATTGAGTGGGGAGAGCAGCATGGAGGGGGGAAGAACGCACTGCAGAGGGAGAGCGGCATGGACGGGGGGAGAGAGCGGCATGGACGGGGGGAGAGAGCGGCATGGACGGGGGGAGAGAGCGGCATGGACGGGGGGAGAGAGCGGACATCACGGGGGGAGAGAGCGGACATCACGGGGGGAGAGAGCGAGCGGACATCACGGGGGGAGAGAGCGAGCGGACATCACGGGGGGAGAGAGCGAGCGGACATCACGGGGGGAGAGAGCGAGCGGACATCACGGGGGGAGCGAGCGGACATCACGGCGGGAGAGAGCGGACATCACGGCGGGAGAGAGCGGACATCACGGGGGAGGCATTACAATAAGGTACACAGTCCGCTGCCGCTCTTTCACCCCTTCTCATCTCCCGTTCACCTCCGCATCTATGCACCACTTCACCGCTCGTTTAAAAAAAAAAAAAAGTATTCTATTTAAGAATCGGGAGTATTTGCGCGAGTACTTGTAAATACTCGGCATCGGTCCCGATACCGATACTAGTATCGGTATCGGGACAACCCTACCCCCAGCTATTTAGTGTGTCTCACTGGTGTTGACATTAACCATTTTATCACAGGACACCTTTCAGTGGCTCTCTGTTTGGATTTATTGTTTTATCCATAAATTTTTACACACCAGTTTTTAAAGTATATCATTATTATATTGTGTGTGCCTATACCCATGTCATTTATATTTAAAAACTATAAAGTTGCATGACTTTACTCATAGAGCGCTGCTTATTTTGTTCTCCACACCCAGCTCTGACTGTTTCCTTCCAGTCCTCTCTGGCATGCCTCTCCAGTCTTGCCGATAGCACATGTCACTCGCAAGCCCTCCTGGCTGCGCATACCGGTGGTTCCCTCCTAAAGACTTGCCCGGCAGTACTAGCTCCTGCTGTCCTCTCTCTGACTCCCCTATGTGCTTCCTGTTCAGATCCTTCATGCGTTCTTGAAGGAGTCCATCCTGAACCTGAGTCCTGTCACCCCCAGAATGGGGAGCACCCACAAAACAACCTAGTACTACATCCTCCGTTTTTCCACCCGACAACTCCTCCCATGCTGGGCTGACAGGGTATGTCAGAGAGGCAATGCTAGTAGGGTCAGGTCTCCCTCAGACACCCCAACAGCTCCATCTCTCTTCGCTACCTCTCTTCTAGAATCCTCTAGAAGGAAAAGGGAGGTGACAATGAAGTGATGCTGTCTGTGAGTCACCAGCCTACTCTGAGCCACTCCCACAGACAGATCAAAACAAACAGGCCTAGCTCCCAGCCAGAACTGCCTAAATTTACCGGCACTCGCTGAAAACCTCACCTCTAGCACCTACCTACATAGAGGGTGCTATACAATACATTTACAAGATGTATTAGTGCAGAATATGTTGTGTACAACAAGCTATATAGAGTGGGGAGTCCCAGAGTAAAGCCATAAATGGATTGATTTTTTTGCCAGCTCAGCAGGCACTGGCTGAATTTCAATCCATGTGTAGCCATGCCACTCGACAGAAGTTGATCGTTAAATTGACTTCTATAGAACAGGCATGTTGGAATCAGTGCTTCTTGACAATGGAGAGTCTTTCTACATACAATGTTCTGGCGAGAGGGATTCCTTCATTCACCTTGCTTGTGTAAATAGAGGAATCGTTTTTTTTTTTTTTTTCACTCGCTGGCTAAATGAATAAAAAAGGCCCACCTATGGCCAGCTTAAAGGAACACTAAAGGTTCGTTTTTTATTAGATCAATTGATTGCTGTAAGCTACAGCATTTTAATATCAATTACCTCGTTTTTCCTTTTGACCTCCAAAATACAGTAATCCAGGTTTGAAAATGCCATTTCCTGTCTCTCCTCTTCTTGCTTTCCACCAGTACCTGCATGGTGGAAAGCAGAATGTGCTCACCCCCTCCCTATGACTACAGCCCTGCGTGAAGATGCTCTCGTATCCCTCACAGGCATGGAGGCTAAGCCTAATGGGAACTGTAGTTCCCATTAGGCTGTGATGTAGCAAGAATGAATGCGCACTGCAAACCAGGAAGTCAGTGAGAATAACGATTCAGGAGTGACGGAGGTGAATAAAACAGCTCGACTTCAACAGGTATCAAACTACTTATAATTCAAAACATTACTTTTTACTTTATCAGCTACTGTCAGACTTTAATTTAAGAGGAACATATTTTTGTCTTTACAACCCCTTTAAGTCATGTACAGCAGTGGTCCCCAATATTTCTTTCTCGTACATCACGGGACACAGAGCGGCATATTCATTACTATGTGGGTTATATGGAGTACCTTCAGGTGTGGACACTGGCAATCTTCAAACAGGAAGTCCCCTCCCTATATAACCCCCTCCCCTAGAGGGAGTCCCTCAGTTTTTTCGCCAGTGTCTTAGGTGTTGGTCACGGAATAGCTTTGCTCCACATCCTTGGGATTAAGGGCGGGCTAACCGGATCTGTCCAAGGAGCCTCAGTGCCAAAGTGGACAGTACCCGGGCCCCAAACCGTGGGGTTTTGCCTATAATGTTCCTCTTTGGAGGGCTGGACCCTGGGCCCAGGACTTGGAGTTTGCAAAACCATAAAGTTCCTGTTTGCCAGGGTGCTATATAGGTCCAGGACAGTGGGTACCTTCATAGGACCCCAGGGCCTGAAGGTCTACTACGCTACCCACGGAGATGGGAGAAGATTGGATCAGTTTGCTGGTCAAACATCCTGCAGCATGGAGCAGGTAAGGGGGAGCCTGCGGGACTTGGTTCGACAGCAGGCTCCCCGGGGTAACCTAAAAGGGGGGATAGCCTAAGTATGCTCTGCATGGGCAACCGTGATCACTATGTCTGAGAGAGACAGGATGACACCCCTTCTCCCCCCATCACTAGGCCCCCCTGTCTAAATATGTGTTGCTAGCTAACCTGCTGTTTCTTCCTAGGGCTAGTAAGGATCCCTAGGGGCCTTGAGAGAGTCCTACCTGGCCGGGGGTTTGAATCTGCCGCCTGTTTCTGCGTGCCTGGATCTCCAGCAGCGCGGCTCCTCCATGTTTCTCCTGTTTTCCGGCATACGCGCGCGCGCGCGCGTGCGCGCGCACGTCTTATTGACATTTTTCGCGCCGTCCAGACAGGAGGGCGGGGGGGGGCGGGCCTGCGGCGTCATACAGGGGCGCGCCTTTGTGCTGTTATAGACAGCAGGCTTTGTCAGTACTCAGTCTGAGGCTGATCTTTCAAGGAGAGGACGCAGAGCGGCAGAACAGTGACTCC
Source organism: Rana kukunoris (assembly GCA_029574335.1). Classification (NCBI taxonomy): domain Eukaryota; kingdom Metazoa; phylum Chordata; class Amphibia; order Anura; family Ranidae; genus Rana; species Rana kukunoris. The sequence goes on along the minus strand of CM056049.1, from coordinate 620,756,375 downwards.
CGGTGGCGGAAGAGGGGTAGTACATGTGGACTTTGTTCCAATGCCTTTATTGTTAAGCCAAGAATCCCCCTTATTTTGCAGCAGGTTGGAGGCTGGCAAACTTAAATTAGGGTCACTGTATGTTGTCAAAGAAAATATATAATATATAATATAAAATTATTTAAAAAAAAAAAAAAAAAAAAAAAAACCCAACATACGGGCCCATCAGTTTTTGGGACACTAGTGATCTATTCTCCCCTAAACTCTGAAATTTGTACTCCTGGCCACTACAGTCTGTTGTGTGGGCGGAGTCCCTCGATTTTGTATTATGGCTTCCAAGGGTTCGGGGTCAAAGGGTACAAAAAAGACCAAAAAACAAAAGGGTTCCCTTTCTGATTCTGATATGCCGATTCTTTCCCCGCAGCTTATTAATTTAAGAAGCGCCTTGGATGAGCCATTAGGGGGATCTGGTGCGGAGGCTGGCCCAGATCAGCCCAGCCCTGTGTTTATCACAGAGGAGATGCTAGCCGTATCCCTAGGGGGGCTAGAAGAAAGAATAGCGGCATTGATCGCTAGAGCTATTCCTGGTAAGAAACGGGTTAGATCCCCATCACCAGGGGGTGTATCCTCAGATGCTGAGATTCTCTCTCCGGAGGAATTAGAATCACAGGAGGATCAACTGGACCTGAACCAAGAGGGTTCAGGGATGGAGGGGTCTACCTCTGAGGAACCATTTTCAGACTCCCAGACAGAGAGACTGTGGGTACAGTCTTTGGCGGACATGGTCCGCTCGGCATTTAGTTTGCCATTGCCAGAACCTCAGGTTCCTCCGGTATCCTCTCTGGGCTCTTTGAAAGCCCCGTTAAGCAACGCAGTTTTTCCGGTCCATCCTCTCTTGGAGGAATTGATCTTTCGGGATTGGGTACGGCCGGACAGGATTTTTCTGCCACCGAAAAGATTTGCGGTCATTTATCCCATGGAGGAAAAATTCTCCAAGAAGTGGAGGCTCCCAATAGTGGATGCAGCCATCTCATGTGTGAATAAATCACTAACTTGTCCGGTGGAAAACATACATATGTTTAAAGATCCGGTTGATAAAAGATTAGAGACACTTTTAAAAGCATCCTTTGCTACGGCAGGAGCAGTGGTGCAGCCAGCGGTAGCTGCAATTGGAGTTTGTCAGGCATTAAAAGACCAGACAAAAGAGATGTTAAAGGACATGCCTACCCAACAAGCAGAGGAGTTTGCTGACATTCCCAGAGCTCTGTGTTTCGCGGTAGATGCTATAAAAGATTCCATCCAGCAGGCTTCTCGTTTATCACTATGTTTGGTGCACATGAGAAGGCTCTTATGGTTGAAGAACTGGGCGGCGGAGCCCCCATGCAAAAAGCTTCTGGCAGGATTTCCCTTCCATGGAGGACGACTCTTCGGAGAAGATCTGGATAAATATATTCAGACTATTTCAAATGGCAAGAGTACCCTTTTACCGGTCAAAAAGACATTCCGGGCTCCTACATTTAAGAGGCAGCTTTTTCCTGTCTCGGGGCCCTCTAATTCCAGGCAGTATCGACGGCCGCCGGCACGATCCAACGTTATCAGTAGATCGCAAGGACAGACCCCTGGGGGTAAGAAGCCGTGGTATCGCAAGCCGTCAAAGACAGCCCCTAAGTCTGCATTATGAAGGGGCGCCCCCACTCTCACGGGTGGGGGGAAGGCTTCGTCTCTTCTCAGAAGTTTGGGAAGCCAAGATCCCCGACAATTGGGTCCGGGCATCTGTAACCACAGGTTACAGACTGGAGTTTCTAAAATATCCTCCGCCTCATTTTCAAGAATCAAGGCTACCAAGGGATCCAGCAAGGAAGGCCTCAATGCTGGCAGCTTTGGATCACCTGCTTTGCCAGGACGTAATTATAGAAGTGCCAGCCCAAGAGCAAGGCCTAGGTTTCTATTCCAATCTCTTTGTCATACCAAAGCCCAACGGCGATGTCAGGCCAATCTTGGACCTAAAGAGGTTAAACGGTTATCTAAGGGTGCGTTCCTTCCGGATGGAATCCATCCGGTCAGCAGCCGCCGCGCTTCAGAAAGACGATTTTCTGGCCTCCATAGACATAAAAGATGCTTACCTTCATGTACCAATCTTTCAGGCGCATCAAAGGTTTTTACGCTTCGCGGTGGGGCAGCGACACTTCCAATTCAGGGCGCTCCCTTTCGGGCTGGCCACGGCCCCCCGGGTATTCACGAAGATTCTAGCCCCAGTTCTGGCCAATTTAAGGATCCAAGGAGTCACAGTCCTAGCATACTTGGACGACCTTTTAATCATAGATCACTCACGGACGGGTCTGCAAAAGGCAGTAAACCTCACGGTTCGGTACCTCGAAGAATTCGGCTGGGTCCTAAACCAGGGAAAGTCAGCATTCCAGCCTACAAAGCAGTTGGAATACCTCGGCATGAGGTTAGACACAGAACATCAAAAGGTGTTCCTGCCCCTTGTAAAGATCAGGGCGATCAAGGGGTTGGTTCAGTTGGTTATAAACAAGAAAAGACCAACTATTCGCCTGTGTATGCGATTACTAGGCAAGCTAGTGGCCACATTCGAGGCAGTACCATACGCTCAGATCCACACTCGCGTCCTACAGGCAGCCATTCTAGCAGCCTGGGGCAAGAGGGCATATGCCTTAGAGTCCCCTTTGACGCTATCATCAAGGGTCCGACAAAGCCTGACCTGGTGGTTGAACCCTCAGAACCTTCTAAAGGGAAGATCCTTCAGCCCTGTCGTCTGGAAGGTAGTTACCACAGACGCCAGCCTGGCAGGCTGGGGGGCGGTCTTCGAGGGGTTCTCCCGCCAGGGAACTTGGGTGAAAGCAGAGAGGCAGCTCCCCATCAATATCTTGGAAATCAGAGCTGCTCGCCTAGCCCTGTTGGCGTGGACCTCCAGATTAAAGGGGTTCCCGGTGAGAATCCAGTCAGACAATGCCACGGCGGTGGCATACATAAACCACCAAGGGGGAACCAGGAGCCAGGCCGCTCAAAGGGAAGTGAACTTGATTTTTCAATGGGCAGAGGTTCATGTACCCTGCATTTCAGCGATATTCATTCCCGGAGTGGACAACCTGCAGGCAGACTTCTTAAGTCGCCAGAGTCTGTTGCCAGGGGAGTGGTCTCTGCATCCCCAGGTCTTTCAGACAATCTGCCAGAGGTGGGGAACGCCAGACGTAGATATAATGGCATCCAGGTTCAACAAGAAACTAGACAGGTTCGTGTCGCGAGCGAGGGATCCTATGGCCTGCGGAACCGATGCGTTGGTTTGCCCTTGCCATCAATTCAAACTTCTATATGCATTCCCTCCACTACAGTTACTCCCCCGCCTGTTGCGCAAGATCAGAGTGGAGCACAAGCCAGTCATTCTAATAGCTCCAGCTTGGCCCCGGAGGGCTTGGTACTCACTAGTCCTGAATATGGCAGTGGGAGACCCTTGGACTCTTCCTCTACAACCAGACCTACTCTCACAAGGTCCGATCCTCCACCCTACATTACAGCGTCTAAATTTGACGGCCTGGAGGCTGAATCCCTGATTCTCAGGGGTAGGGGTCTGTCTAGGCAGGTAATCCCTACCCTGATTAAGGCTAGAAAGCCGGTCTCCAGGGTAATTTATTACAGGGTGTGGAGGAACTATATAGGCTGGTGTGAATCCAAAAGATGGAATTGCCGCAAATATACTATTGATAGGGTGTTAAGTTTTCTCCAGCTAGGAGTGGATAAAGGCCTGGCACTAAGCACAATCAAAGGACAGATCTCAGCTCTGTCAGTGTGGTTTCAGAGGCCGCTGGCCACCCACTCGCTGGTAAAGACCTTCTTACAGGGGGTCTTGCGTATTAATCCTCCTGTCAAGTCACCAGTTTGTCCTTGGGACCTAAATCTTGTCCTGTCCACTCTACAGAAACAGCCTTTTGAGCCTTTGGCTGAGATTCCTTTACTCTTACTGACAAGAAAATTGGTTTTCTTGGTCGCCATAGTTTCGGCCAGGAGAGGGTCAGAATTAGCAGCCTTATCATGTAAGGAACCATATCTTGTTCTGCATAAGGACAGGGCAGTTCTCCGGCCCCATCCTTCCTTTCTACCAAAGGTTATATCCAAATTTCACTTAAACCAGGATTTGGTACTTCCATCCTTCTTTCCAAAACCTACATCTAGAAAGGAGGGGTTGCTGCATACCTTGGATATTGTCCGGGCCATGAAGGCCTATCTTAAAGCTACGGAAAAGATCCGGAAAACAGAGGTGTTATTCGTTCTACCAGATGGCCCCAAGAAGGGGCAGGCAGCTGCAAAATCCACCATCTCAAGATGGATTAGACAATTAATCATTCAAGCCTACGGATTGAAGAGGTTGCCCCCTCCGTTGTCGGTAAAGGCCCATTCTACCAGGGCCATGGGCGCCTCTTGGGCAGCACACCATCAGATCTCTATGGCTCAGATATGCAAAGCGGCAACGTGGTCATCAGTCCACACGTTTACAAGGTTTTATCAAATAGACGTGAGAAGGAATGCGGATTCGGCCTTTGGACAGGCAGTACTACAGGCTGCAGTTTGAAATCCTCGGGATCAGAAACACCCTTGGTTATATAAAAAAAAAAAAAAAAAAAAAAAAGAAAAAAGGTTCTTCTTTCTTGACTAATTTGGAATTATTATTATGATTTGAGTTTATCTCTAAATTGTATCCTTCTTTGGAAGATGTCTCCCTCCCCTCATTAAAGCATTGCTTTCGGACATCCCACATAGTAATGAATATGCCGCTCTGTGTCCCGTGATGTACGAGAAAGAAAAAGGGATTTTTAAATACAGCTTACCTGTAAAATCCTTTTCTTGGAGTACATCACGGGACACAGAGCTCCCACCCCTCTTTTGGGTGACCATTTTGGGAGGCATACTGCTTGCTACAAAACTGAGGGACTCCCTCTAGGGGAGGGGGTTATATAGGGAGGGGACTTCCTGTTTGAAGATTGCCAGTGTCCACACCTGAAGGTACTCCATATAACCCACATAGTAATGAATATGCCGCTCTGTGTCCCGTGATGTACTCCAAGAAAAGGATTTTACAGGTAAGCTGTATTTAAAAATCCCTTTTTTTGGCACCAGGGACCAGCTTCTTGGAATAGATTTTTTTTTGTGCTTTAATTATTCTGACACCATGGTTGATATGGGAAGAATGAAAAAGTCTTGGATGGCTGCACACCATTGAATGCATCTTTATTAATATCTTGTATAGCAGATGAAATCCAATACAGTTACTTCATGTCACAGAAAACAGGAGAAGCTGCTGACGCGTTTCACACCGTATGAAGGTGCTTAATCATAGACCATGGTTGATATGGTGTCAGGATCAGAAATTCATTATTTATTTTATTACATTGTAATATACAGTATAATGACATTGTTCAACTCCCCATAATGGTCACTGTAGCCTGTCACCAGATGCATGGTGTCACTTATCACTGTAGTCTGTCACCAGATGCAGCATGTTGCTAGCCTGCCACAGCCCCTAGGTGCAGCATGTCTCAAATAGGGCCCAGACTGGCACTGGTCCGTGGCCCAGGGGTTGGGGACATGGAGTTGGGAATGTGGAGTATATCATTTATAGTACAGTGTACAGAGTCAAATTGCGTAGAGTAGTGTTTCCCAACCTTTTTTCAGTCAAGGCACCCTTTCAAATTATGCAAAATCTTGAGGCACCCCATTCTAAAATATAACAATTGAAATAGTTTTACATAATGCAGCAACATCCACACACATAGGACACCTAACGTTAGAGGTGATTTATTCTTCCAGAGCAAACACACCTTTGCACATTGGTACTGACTAGCATTCCAATGTTTTTCTTCTCCTTCACTTAGCTAATGTGACCCCAATGCTAATGGCATGGGTAGGAGAGGGACAAACAAGGATGCTGTGCAGGCGCCCAACGTTGTTCTTATCAACTTATGACATTGACATCTTTGTTTGGTAGTTTGGGTGCCAGCAGGTATAAGGTTTTAATGGCGTGCAAGGAAAAACTGTGGCTTTGTGTAACTTAAAGGCAAGCTTGATCAACCCGCTGGCTTGTATACAATTTTTTTGGCAGGTTTTATGCATTTTGCCAAGGCACCCCTGAAGAAATCCCGAAGGTTCCTGGGGAAAAAAATCTGGCCTAGAGAATATCATGTACAGCAGGGATATGCAATTAGTGGACCTCCAGCTGTTGCAGAACTACAAGTCCCATGAGGCATAGCAAGACTCTGACAGCCACAAACATGATACCCAGAGGCAGAGGCATGATGGAACTTGTAGTTTTGCAACAGCTGGAGGGCCACTAATTGCATATCCCTGCTGGCACAGCATAGTGTATAAATGTGTCGCCAAGTCTCTGTAATTCTCTAACCTCACATTGAATTAACAGCTCCTTACTTCTGGTTTTCCCTCAATGGATTGCCATTCTGAGTATGCTTAAGATGCTCTCTTGTCTCCGTCTCTACGTTTGTGCTCATAGGTTCTCTTCAAGAATCTTATAAAATATGGATCACCTAATTGGTTTACTCATCTGAGCACTCTGTTATATCACCATGCAGTTTTCTGACTCCAGCGTGTGTTTGTATGAATACTTAATATATGTAGTGTAATAACCACTTATATAGGAAAAGAACATGCATCCTAATCGTTTATATATTTTGTGCATTATTTTTTGTTATCTTTTGTTTTAATACATTTTTTCTATTTTTATAAAAAAAAGAAAAAATAACTTTTGCACTGTCAAAGGGGGCTGATGTGACAAGCCTTATTTGACTGTAGCGGCCTAGATTCATGCATCCAGCCAATGCTGATTGGAGACACAGAGCCCTGAATGGCAGTAATTCTGGCGTTTTTATGAGCCATACTCTAATTTTCATGTGAAACATTTGCTTCCCTTTTCTCTGGGTTTTGATGCAGATACTGGACTTGTGTGCTTCTCTGGACCATTGGTGTTCCTTTCTATCCATGCTACTTTGTTGACTTTTTAGTAAATAAGAGATAAAGAAGAAACGCTATGTGTGAATCCCCTAGGAATAGCTAGTGTGCTAATACTGATGCTGGACTGCAACATATTTCATGATTAAAAGGTGCCCCCAGACTAAGATCATTATTCATGCAGGTCTCCCTAAAAATGTGTAAGGCCTTGTACACACGAGGCAATCGATTTGTTCAAAACGGTCTGTCCGACCGATTTGAACAAATCTGTCTGCTGGCATTTTGGTTTGCTCGTGTGTACACACGAGCAAACCAAAATCCCCGCCAGCAGACATCGCGCTGACGTGTCGGTGACGTGGCGGTGACGTTGACGCCGCCACGTCACCGCACCAGGAAGTAAAACACTTCCGAGCATGCGTCGAAATCATTTGGCGCGTGTGCGAGAAGACATGTCTGCTGGTTAGCATACTAACCAGCAGACATGTCGGGCGGACAGGTTCCCAGCCGACAGATTTCAAAGCATGCTTTGAAATCTGTCGGGTGGCCAAATCCGTCGTCTTGCCCGTACACACAGTCGAATCTGTTTGCTGGGACGGTCGGGCCGACCGTTTCCAGCAGACAGATTTGATCGTGTGTACGAGGCCTAACATGTCACTTGGTTTGTTAAGCCTTTTAGAACTTATGTCTGGATTCTGTCTTTTTTTTCCGGGAGAGAACTTAAGAGCATAACCTTCTGAAAGGCATCACGATGTTCTATATTTAGAATGGATGGAAAGAAATCTTTTTATTTTTGTCAGTGGTGCATTAAAATGAGTCAGAAAGATTTAACAAAATGTCAAGAAGGACAAATACACATGAGCTTCAGGCAAGAAAAGAAGCGAGTGAGAAGATGTGAGGATGGTGATTTTGATATGAGCTGTGTCTGGAGGAGAAATGAGAAAGATATGTAAATAGGACAAATGACACCTGACCTACAGTGCAGAAAATAAGTATTTGAACACCCTGCTATTTTGCAAGTTCTCCCACTTGGAAAACATGGAGGGGTCTGAAATTGTCATCGTAGGTGCATGTCCACTGTAAGAGACATAATCAAACAAAAAAATTCCAGAAATCACAATGTATGATTTTTTTAACTATTTATTTGTATGATACAGCTGCAAATAAGTATTTGAACACCTGAGAAAATCAATGTTAATATTTGGTACAGTAGCCTTTGTTTGCAATTACAGAGGTCAAACGTTTCTTGTAGTTTTTCACCAGGTTTGCACACACTGGAGGAGGGATTTTGGCCCACTCCTCCACACAGATCTTCTCTAGATCAGTCAGGTTTCTGGGCTGTCGCTGAGAAACACAGAGTTTGAGCTCCCTCCAAAGATTCTCTATTGGGTTTAGGTCTGGAGACTGGCTAGGCCACGCCAGAACCTTGATATGCTTCTTACAGAGCCACTCCTTGGTTATCCTGGCTGTGTGCTTCGGGTCATTGTCATGTTGGAAGACCCAGCCTTGACCCATCTTCAAAGCTCTAACTGAGGGAAGGAGGTTGTTGCCCAAAATCTCGCAATACATGGCCCCGGTCATCCTCTCCTTAATACAGTGCAGTCACCCTGTCCCATGTGCAGAAAAAAAAAAACCAAAGCATGATGCTACCACCCCCATGCTTCACAGTAGGGATGGTGTTCTTGGGATGGTACTCATCATTCTTCTTCCTCCAAACACGGTTAGTGGAATTATGACCAAAAAGTTCTATTTTGGTCTCATCCGACCACATGACTTTCTCCCATGACTCCTCTGGATCATCCAAATGGTCATTGGCAAACTTAAGACGGGCCTTGACATGTGCTGGTTTAAGCAGGGGAACCTTTCCGTGCCATGCATCATTTCAAACCATGACGTCTTAGTGTATTACCAACAGTAACCTTGGAAACGGTGGTCCCAGCTCTTTTCAGGTCATTGACCAGCTCCTCCTGTGTAGTCCTGGGCTGATTTCTCACCTTTCTTAGGATCATTGAGACCCCACGAGGTGAGATTTTGCATGGAGCCCCAGTCTGAGGGAGATTGACAGTCATGTTTAGCTTCTTCCATTTTCTAATGATTGCTCCAACAGTGGACCTTTTTTCACCAAGTTGCTTGGCAATTTCCCCGTAGCCCTTTCCAGCCTTGTGGAGGTGTACAATTTTGTCTCTAGTGTCTTTGGACAGCTCTTTGGTCTTGGCCATGTTAGTAGTTGGATTCTTACTGATTGTATGGGGTGGACAGGTGTCTTTATGCAGCTAATGACCTCAAACATGTGCATCTAATTTAGGATAATATATGGAGTGGAGGTGGACATTTTAAAGGCAGACTAACAGGTCTTTGAGGGTCAGAATTCTAGCTGATAGACAGGTGTTCAAATACTTCTTTGCAGCTGTATCATACAAATAAATAGTTAAAAAAATCATACATTGTGATTTCTGGATTTTTTTTTTTTATTATGTCTCTCACAGTGGACATGCACCTACGATGACAATTTCAGACCCCTCCATGATTTCCAAGTGGGAGAACTTGCAAAATAGCAGGGTGTTCAAATACTTATTTTCTGCACTGTATATCTGGAGAAGAGAGGGAAGGAGATGTGAGGAGGACAAATGACACCTGACCCATATCTGAAGAAGAGAGGGAAGGAGATAGGAGGACAAATGACACCTGACCCATATCTGAAGAAGAGAGGGAAGGAGATAGGAGGAGGACAAATGACACCTGACTCATATCTGAAGAAGAGAGGGAAGGAGATGTGAGGACAAATGACACCTGACCCATATCTGAAGAAGAGAGGGAAGGCGATAGGAGGAGGACAAATGACACCTGACTCATATCTGAAGAAGAGAGGGAAGGAGATGTGAGGACAAATGACACCTGACCCATATCTGAAGAAGAGAGGGAAGGAGATGGGAGGAGGACAAATGACACCTGACCCATATCTGGAGAAGAGAGGGAAGGAGATAGGAGGAGGACAAATGACACCTGACCCATATCTGGAGAAGAGAGGGAAGGAAATGTGAGGAGGACAAATGACACCTGACTCATATCTGGAGAAGAGAGGGAAGGACATGTGAGGAGGACAAATGACACCTGACCCATATCTGGAGAAGAGAGGGAAGGAGATAGGAGGACAAATGACACCTGACCCATATCTGGAGAAGAGAGGGAAGGAGATAGGAGGACAAATGACACCTGACCCATATCTGGAGAAGAGAGGGAAGGAGATAGGAGGACAAATGACACCTGACACATATCTGAAGAAGAGAGGGAAGGAGATGTGAGGAGGACAAATGACACCTGACCCATATCTGGAGGAGAAGAGTGGGAAGGAGATGTGAGGAGGACAAATGACACCTGACTCATATCTGAAGAAGAGAAGGAAGGAAATGTGAGGACAAATGACACCTGACCCATATCTGTAGAAGAGTGGGAAGGAGATGTGAGGAGGACTAATGACACCCAACCCATATCTGGAGGAGAAGAGTGGGAAGGAATTGTGAGGAGGACAAATGACACCTGACCCATATCTGATAAAGAGATGGAAGGAGATGTGAGGAGGACTAATGACACCTGACCCATATCTGAAGAAGAGAGGGAAGGAGATGTGAGGAGGACAAATGACACCTGACCCATATCTGGAGGAGAGGAGTGAGAAGGAGATGTGATGAGGACAAATGACACCTGAGCCATATTTGGTAGAGAACAGAGAGAAGGCGATGTAAATGGTATGAATGACACTTCTCCCATATCTGGAAGAGGAGCGAGAAGGAGATGTGAGGATAACAAATGACACCTGACCCATATCTGGAGGAAAAGAGGGAGATCGGGACGTGAGGAGGACAAATGATCCCTGACCCATAGGGTGGCAGGCGATCAGGGCATTACCTTTTTGGAGTCGGGGGGAGTGAAGGGAAGGGAATGATGAGCTGGGCCGTTGATTCTCCTCCTGGGCGAACAGGAAGTGTATCCTAAGACTTCCTGGCCAACCGGGTCACAGGAACTGCTTCCTGTTGTGCTGGGAGGAGAATCAAGACAATAACAAATATTCACTATTGTCACACAACTGGGTTGGCACTGCCCCCAGAGCCCACCTTTTTTTGAAGCCAATTGGAGCCTCAAGCTCTACTCATGTGCTTAAAAAAAACTTTGGAATCGATGCATGTAAATTGGGGGGAGGCGCCCCTGTGCCCCTAATGGCGTGGATAAGTTACACCTCACCCATGACTGGAGGAAACATGAGGAGGAAATCTGAAAAGGACAAGTAACAATTGACCTATTTCTGCAAGAGAAGGAAGAAGATGTGTGGAGGATGAGTGACACCTGACCCATATTTGGAGGGTAAGTTACTAAAATTGACTCTGTTGTGTGATTGGACAGGCTCGGCTTGCCCCAACACTCTGTGTTTGAGTGGTGGGGGAGAGGAGTTGCTTAGAGGAGAGAATCACTTTGCAATAAACTCAAAATATATACTTTTCATGAACATATTTAATTTATTTTACAATTTAAAACTGTATCTTTGTTAGAAATGTTGGTACAAATTCCCTTACCCCCCTTACTCCCCTTTTGGTAATTGAATGTGCTATTTTTACCAGTGATAATATAATTGGACAGACTGCTTTTGGAAGGAATGAATGATGGGGGTTAACCTTGTGACCCTTAAGGACAAAATGACTCCCCTCCCCCTGACTCTTCAGCATTCTTCTGTGAGTCTGGGATAAGGCTTGACTGGGATAACACACCCTCATAGGGCTCATAGGACACGGGAAAAGGACTGGTGAGGGACCACATACGATGTTGGAGGGTTGGAGCAGAGATGGTGTGTCGTTTTTTTTTTTTTCACAGAAAGACAGGAGGGGGAATCTACAAAAAAAAAGTAAATTGGGGCTTTTAGCTGATGTTTCCCTTTTACTGAGCAAAAAGTATTTGGAGTAGCTTTCATTAAATGGCAAAAGGCCAACCGTCCGCCCACCAGTCTGCAGCGCCCAATCCCCACTGCTCAGCAGTCATTAATTGCTCGGACCACTGCTGTCCCAGCAACTAATGATGTCACATGTACATTTTGCCCCCTGTAGCATGTTTTTCAGCCCAGCTCCTACCCCCTGCAGCTAGTTCCTTCTGCCAGCTCCCGCCCCTTGAAGCTTCTGTCTTCTCCCATTTCACTCCCGTGCCTTGAATGGGTTTTATAGGTGCACTCTGATGTGCACATATGGTGTAAAGGGGCACGCTGGTGGGCATAAATGATGGAAAGGGGCACTCTGATGGACACATATGATGGAAAGGGGACACTCTGATAGGGGACATATGATGGAACGAGCATGCTAATGGACACAAATGATGCAAAGAGGCACTCTGGTGGGGTCAACTCGTATAAAGGGGCACTCTGACGGGGACACTTTATGTAAAGGGTCACTCTGATGGAGAAATATGATGTATTGGGAGCTAGCTAATGAGCACATATTATGGAAAGGGGCACTCTGATGGGCACATATGATGGAAAGGGGCACTCCAATGGGGACAGCTGATGTAATGTAAGAATGTTTCAACTAAAACTTGACAATAAATATTGTTGAAATGCTATAGAAATTGTACATTTCTAAGTTTTTGATAGACATAAAGACTGCAATCTTTCTGAGTCATAGCACAAATTTGAGATTCGGACGTCGACTGAAAGAAAATTTTAGTGAGTATATCTCCTTGAATTTTAATTCAATACCCCTGATTTAGTGTAATAGTTGAAGGGTCTGTAAAGCTTTGTTTTAAAAAAATACCTCCTATGTGCAAGGATTTTGTACAGAGTTGCCCTGATCCTCCTTTTCTGGGGGCCCTCCATGGTGCTCTTGGCTCCTCCTCTTCTCGAGTGCTTCCACGGAGAAGCACTTTCCATGGGGGCACTCGTGCAGGCGTGCTCCCGAGTCGTGCTGCTCCATCCATTGACGCAGGCAGCGGGACTCAGTCCCACCCCGGACTCCTGCGTCATTGGATTTGATTGGCAGCATCGAGAGCCAATGGCTGCTATCAATCTATCCAATAAGGACCCAAAAACAGCGGTTTGAGCTGCTGTGCTCATCTCCGTGGAACGATCAGGTTCATGTAAGTAAAAGGGGGCTCTGGGGGGCTGCTGCACTACAGAACGTTGTGAGGCTACTATTGGTAGGACATTGCAGCCTGAGCTCTGCTTATAAAAAAAAACCTCAGCACCAGTCTCCCAAAATGCAGTGTTCACTACCTTAGAGGCTAATTGCCAGGGCGGGCGGAGCACAGTCAGGTGAGGGCAATGGGAATGTATAATTGGCTGCAAACACCAACTTTCAGAAAGTCAACCTTTTCTTATCAGCAGTATATAGCAGTTTTGTGACTTCTGTCAGTGTCTGGTTAAAGCTTGTAGGAGTTTGCATTCTCCTCTGACTGTCTTTTGAGACTGAATAACCCCATGACCCTCTGCCTGCTGATTAGCCCCGTGCTGATCACATGCACCTCTCCCTAGCAATACACACCAAACGGAGCATGTGCAGAGTGCCTCCTGGGGCTCTGTGCTATCAACAGATGGATTGGGGACAGTAAAAGAAGGGGTAGATCAGAGAAGACAGGATCAAACTGACTTTTTACACAATGCAGATGGTTAACCCCTTAGGTTCCACAGTGAGTATAACGAGCATGCTTTTCTGCATATACAGACTGATTTTACTGTTGTGGGTTTAGTAACACTTTAATGATTTAAATCCAACTCTTTATTAGTGTCTAATTTTTCTTTTCTGCTTCCAGTATTGGTGTCTGTGAAAACAAATGTCTGAACATTGTGCCAAACAAGTTAATGTAATTAATATAACTTTTTTCTGTTTAATGAAGGGAATTATTTTGGCTGGTTTAGGCAGGCGTGCTCTAGATGAGATGTATTTATCTATGATATTTCTGTTCTAGCTTAAACTAAGCAGTGTTTGGCTGTTCTCTTTCAGCATGGACTATGAAGCTGCCCAGCTGGAAAATCAACATGTGCACAGCGTCTATGAGAGCACAGCTCCGTACTTCAATGAAGTGCAGAGTAAAGCTTGGCCGAAGGTTCGACAGTTTCTGCTGGATCAAAAGCCAGGCAGTCTCATTGTGGATATAGGTAAGGTTCTCGCTGTGGTATTGCTAGTAGATTTATCCTGCCAAAGGATTAGTATTTTTGTTCATGTAAATTTATGCACTTGGGGGCTAAGAATATGCATGCACCATACATACTAGGGGAAGTACAACTGGGGGGATCCGTAGTGGAGAAGGATCTGGGGGTTTTGGTAGAGATCATAAGCTCAATAATAACATGCAATGCCAAGCTGCGGTTTCCAAAGCGAGCAAAGTCCTTTCTTGTATTAAAGTGGTAGTAAACCCTCCTATCGTTTTCAGCCAAGGAAGGGGCCATCTTGACCTCTGTTTAATCTGCAACTGCCATGATGCTGCACATGTGACCTGTTATGACACTAGCCATTGGATGGTTTGACAGTTTGGTTGAGAGCACAAGCAAATGTGACAGCTAGCATTTCCGGCATGCCGGAATGTTGACTGTTTTTGTAACTATCAAATTGAAGGGTTTACTTCCACTTTAAGAGAGGTATGGACTCCAGAGATAGAGATATCATTTTGCCCCTGTACAAATCATTAGTAAGACCTCATTTGGAATATGCAGTTCAGTTTTGGGCACCAGTTCTCAAAAAGGATATCGGAGAACTGGAGAAAGTGCAGAGAAGGGCAACCAAACTGATAAAAGGCATGGAGGAGCTAAACTATGAGGAAAGATTAGAGGAACTGAATTTATTCACTCTTGAGAAGAGGAGAATAAGGGGGGATATGATCAACATGTACAAATATATAAGAGGTCCATATAGTGAACTTGGTGTTGAGTTATTCACTTTAAGGTCAACACTGAGGACAAGGGGGCACTCTATGCGTCTGGAGGAAAAGAGATTTCACCTCCAAATACGGAAAGGTTTCTTCACAGTAAGAGCTGTGAAAATGTGGAACAGACTCCCTCAAGAGGTGGTTCTGGCCAGCTCAGTAGCTTGTTTTAAGAGAGGCCTGGATTCTTTCCTAAATGCACGTAATATAACTGAGTACTAAGATTTGTAGGTTAAGTTGATCCGGGGTAAATCCGATTGCCTCTTGGGGGATCAGGAAGGAATTTTTTCCCCTCCTATAGCGAATTGGATCATGCTCCGCTGGTTTTTTTTGCCTTCCTCTGGATCAACTGTGGGTATGGAGTTGGGGGTATGGGATGTACTGTGTTTTATTTTGTTTGTTTATTTTTCTTATGGTTGAACTGGATGGACTTGTGTCTTTTTTCAACCTGACTAACTATGTAACTATTCAAGCTATGAATAAGCACTAAAGTCTAGTGTGAAACTCGTCTCCCCACGACACACTATCGCTCTGTTCTGCGAGCACCTCCGTGTCGCTGCCACTGTCGCTCAACAGATCCAAATGCGCCTTTGTTGCAAAGTGGCGCTTTTTTGATGCCATTTTTTAAAGATTTTTTTATGGGCTTATGACAGACAAGAGGCACTGTAAAGGCACTTTGTCAGATACTAAATTGATACAGTGTAATCCTCTCAGATTACAACGTATCACCTCCTTTTTATGTGTTTGTGTTCACATTTGAATTTCCCTCCCAGTTCCGCTCCCATGCACCATTGCTGCTGCAGGGAACGGAACCAGGAAGTCAGGTGACGATCGGACGGAGCAGCTGTGATCTCGCTGGCTATCACAGCAATGGGAGATCATCGCTGGATCGCCAGGAGACGGTAAGGAACACCGCTGCAGGCTCTGCACAGCTACCCTGAGCGTGACTAGGGGTTACCGATCCTAGCATAAAAAAACCACCCCGAGTCATGCTCGGGAACATCGCTAAGGAGGTTAAGAAAGGCCTGGATACTTTCCTAAATGTACAGAATATAACTGGGTACTAACATTTATAGGTAAAGTTGATCCAGGGACAATCCAATTGCCTCTCGGGGGGGATCAGGAAGGATTTTCTTCCCCTGCTGTAGCAAGTTGGATCATGCTCTGCTGTTTTTTTTGCCTTCCTCTGGATCAACTGTGGGTATAGAATTGGGTATATGGGATTGTACGATATTTTTTATTGTATTTTTATTAATTTTTTATGGTTGAACTGGATTTTGATTTGATTTGATTTTAAGCTTGGTTAGGCGCCAAATACCCATTGGGGGGTGAGCGTCTAAGCGCCGCTGGTTAGGTGTTACCTAGAATCAATCCACAGTAATGGAAAAGAAAAAGAAAAAAGATGACATAGACTAAAAAGAAAAATATCCAGTTCTTAGGTAAACAAAAGAAAAAGGCCTAGGAGCTTCAAAGAATATGATAAGGAAAAAGAAACAAGGAAATCTATAGAAAGAGTACATAACATCATTGGTATCTGAGTAGTCAGGGCCATTGCAGGGGCATAATCACTAAAATGGCATGACTGACCCCATCAATGTGTATGGGAAAAAAAATAAAAAAAAAATAACGCTCAATCTATCCATAAGCCTGGACAAATAGCTCTGTCTTCAGTTTTTTCCTGAAGAGGAGCAAGTTTGGTGTCATAAGTTCCACGGAAAGCGCATTCCACAGCATAGCACCCCGACTCTGAAGTCGTTTGCCTCCCATGGAAGAAAGTTTAGATGGAACAACTACGGCTAGGTGTTGGGTCGTGGACCTTAATGGCCGCGTAGGTACATAGTGCATCGCTAGATTGTGTAAATATTTGGGGCCTAGTCCCCAATATGCTCGGAAAAAGATACAGAGCGTTTTAAAGATCACTCTCTGCTCAATAGGGAGCCAATGGAGTGATCTCCTAGCCAGGCTAATATGATCTTGTCTCGCTAGACCCAGAACAAAGCGAGCAGCGTGATTCTGCACCACCTGGAGCTTGTGGACCAATTTCTGCGGGGCACCCAGTAGAAATATGTTAGCCCCATCTAATCTGGAGTGGATAAAAGCTTGGGCAAGTATAGATCTATTACTTTGCGTGAATAGGTGTTTCACAGGTGGACTTGTGTCTTTTTTCAACCTGACTAACTATGTAACTATGGGTTCCTGCGATTTATACAGCTCTGCCACACCACGCAGCATTGCCTGGGCAGGACAAGAGAGCTAATTTTTCTATGCTGCAGTTCCATATACCCAGTGAAGTGACTGGCATCAGGTGATACACAGAGATAAAAGAAATTCTCCTACAAAAGTTGTAACTGTTTAGTTTTATCTACAGCCATTCAAAGTCCAGCATTTATAAAGCTTGTCTGAGCTGTCATAAAACAGGATGAAGAGCTGAAGTTACACTCTGCAGAGCTCAGTGAGGAGAAATCCGAAGCTGATTGGAGTGAAGGGACACACCCCCCTTCACACAGCACACTGGAACAGAGCTGTGGCTGTCAATCAGCTGGAGGTCCCTCCCCTCTTACTTTTTTTTTCTTGGTGTCGGGAAAACTTGTCAGAAGTGAGTCATGCTGATAGCAGTGGAACAAAGCAGCAGACAGAAATTACACTTTGTGCTCTTAATTGAGACAAGTACACACTATAAATTTCATATTTTATGTCTGAGGTTTACAACCACTTTAAAGTGACACAAAACTCTATTTTGTTAAATCTTTTTAAGTATATATTCCTAAATTAAAGTGCCTTCTATTGCTCTCCGCCTCCTCCAGGAATCTCCTAATTCCATTTTTTTTAGCTGTTGCAATCTGACTTCCTACTAGAGCAGGGGTCTCACACTGGCGGCCCTCCAGCTGTTGTGAAACTACAAGTCCCATTGTGCCTCTGCCTTTGGGAGTCATGCTTGTAACTGTCAGCCTTGCAATGTTACTTGTAGTTTTGCAACACCTGGAGGGCCACCAGTTTGAGACTCCTGTACTAGAGGGTGGCTACATATATTATAAAGGGTCCAGCTGTATGTAGGAACATAGCCATCCTCTCTTGGTCACTCAAGAGATGGACTATGGGATTTGTAGTGTTCTTAGAGCGGTGCACATAAAGCTCACTGCACTTTTACAAAACAAAAAAGTACAAAAAAGAGGTTCGGGAGCTCATAGAGGATATTACAGGGTAGTAGGAAAAAAAAATGGTAAGAATGTGGAGCTAGGCATACATGCAGAAGAGTGTACTTGGCTGAAAAAAACCCTCCTCCTAACCTAAAGACTCCTGGGATATATGACATCATTTGCCTAGGCAAGAAACCAGGAAGTAACTGAAGAAATGGTCCGACGGACCAGTTCAGCGGACAAATCCGATTTGTGTGTATGGGCTAGCGGACATGTCTGACAGGCGGACAAATTTTAAAGCATGCTTTAAAATTTGTCCGTCGGCGACATGTCCGTCGGATATGTCCGCTGGTTAGTACACTAACCAGAGGACATATCTGCCCGCACAAGCGTCGTATGGATGCGACGCATGCGTGGACGTTTTTTACTTCCTGGTGCAGTGACGTGGCGGCGTCAACGTCACCGCCTCGTCACCGCGGGCGGCGGGGATTTTGATCCGATGGTGTGTACACGCCATCGGACCAAAATCCGATGAGACATGTCCGCTCTAAACTGTCCGTCGGACAAGTTTGAGCGGACATATCTCATCGTGTGTACGCGGCCATAGAGAGCCAAAACAAGTAAATAAGATATACTTTCCTCTTTACTGATGCTAGCAGAATAAGGACAAAAAATAATCGGTGTTGACTGGGGAAAATTAAGTTTCCTTTTAACTATGATGTCACATGACCAAGTAATTGGGAAAGTATCCCTGCACAGCTTTGCCATAGGTGATCTTTTTGTTAGGCCGCCATAGATGGAGTAAATATCCTTCCTGTAGCTCGATTACCTCATCAAAACAGAGTGTTGACAGGGAAATCCCTCCTGTCCAGACATTGTGTTCTCCTGGCAGGTGGGTGGGGGAAGATATCCTCACCGGGAGAAGACGGTGATTATTGCTAGGGGCTATAACAGCCACTAGCGCTAATCGCATGTAAAATCCAGAAGGCTAGTTGTACCAAAGTTGATTGATCGAACAACTTGGGTACATTCAGCCTGCCCATACAGGGTTCGAATCTTTGCCAGTTTCTGTTATTGTTAACAAGGGTCAGTCCGGATTTTGGACATAACTATGTAAAAAAAACTATAGGTCTCCCACAGTAACTTATAGACACAAAGCCAAACATTATTAATGTACAAAAAAAAAATTTATTGCATCATGAGGCTTCTCCTAGATATATGACCTGCACATTATTGAGTTAGCAGCACACCACCAATAAAGCTGTAACAAGTTGACTGTTGCCTATTATCATACAGCTTCAATCACACAGTTCTAACACTCTGGGGAGGTCTGTTTGCTAATTAAGTGGGTTCATCTGGCTCATTATGTATTCACAGCATATGGAGTGATACCTCGGTGTGATGGCTGTTTATTAAATGCTCTATTTGGAGAATGCTTCTATGAGTGTTTTTTCAATTATTCCTGCACGTGTTTATGTGCAAACCATGCAAGTGGTTTATCCGTCTTGGGTTTGTTTTGTAAGATCCAAACCCCATGTTTTCCAGTTGTAGAAACCTATTTAAATGATCGCCTGTTAGAATTATTATTGATGTCTAGCTTATTTCCACCCCAGAACTTCATTACATGCAATATTCAGTTATGCTGTGTGCTCAGTATTTATTAGGTCATTGATTTCTTTGAGTTTGTCCTCAGGTTCTACCTTTAAATAGGATCAGTATATTGCCTTCTTGTAATACTATATTTGTACAGTTGAACCTTGGATTACGAGCATATTCCGTTCCAGGAGTATGCTCATAATCCAAAGTACTCGCATATCAAAGCGAGTTTTCCCATTGAAGTCAATGGAAATGAAAATAATTTGTTCCGCATCGACTTTAATGGGATGCAAAACCATAGAGTGCCGAAAACGACCTAAAAGGCCCGAGGACAATTTGACTTGTTTTCTGCGCCCCCGTACCTCAGGCCAAATGAGGTACTGCAAGCCAATGTTTGGCTTTTCTCGGCTCCTGCGCCCCCATACTTCAGGTCAAATGAGGTATTGCAGGCCTATTTTCGGCTCTGCTCGGTTTCTGCGCCCCAGTACCTCAGGAAACACTCGCAAACTGAGTCAGAATTGCAAATCAAAACGCTCTCAAACCAAGTTACTCTTAAACCGAGGTTTCACTGTATTTCTTGGCATTCTACTTGGAGAGGAACTTATGATGAACCTACTTTTTTGTGCTTAACCTGACTTTTTTAGTGGAAGGCCATGCAAAAACTAAAATCCCTACATCTATAGACACCACAATCTAACTAACTTCTCTATCCCTGTAAAGAAAAGATGACTATACATATCATTTTGGAAACCGATCTGACCAGCTCCGACCCGATCTCCAGCGGCGGAAGCTCTACAGAGAACAAGGCCTACAACGGCTGTGAAATGAATGGGAACTGATGTCACCCATAGTCTTACTATGGGGCTTCCATTGTCATCCGTCTCCTCTGCAACCACCTACACAGAGAAGCCACAGCTGACAGCTCAGCGTGGGATCAGGCCGGATCGGCTTCCAAAAAGGTATGTATATTGTTTTTCTTTACAGGGATAGAGAGGTTAGTGTTAGATCAGGGGTCTCCAAACTGCAGTCTGAGGGCCAGATGTGGCCCTTTGCTAGCCTTTATCAGGCCCTTGTGGCACAATTCCTCCCACTGACACAAACTATAAGACACTTTGGGGCTGATTTACTAAAGAAGCTGCGCTGCGCCGGTACATGCCTTAATAGGTGCGCTGGATGAAGCCCTAATTAGGCGCATGAACCGGCGTTGCACAGCAGCGCGATGTGATTGATAAGTAAAGCCGCCGCCGAACTCCCTGTATAAGTCTATGAAGGGAAATCTTAATTGTGAATTTTAAAGGCTAATCTGCAAGTTTTGTCCTAAAAAGTGTTTGGGGACCTCAGTCCTGCCCCAGGGGACATGTACCAATGCTTTTTTTATTTTTTAAAACGGCCGTTTTTTCGGGAGCAGTGATTTTAATAATGCTAAAAGTGCAATAATAAAAGTGTAATTTTCCTTTAAATTTCGTACTATGGGGGGCTCTAATGTCAGCATGTGAAAAAGCGCATGTTTCCCGTGGTTAGAACTGTCTCTGCACAAAATGTCATTTTTAGGTCTGGTATGGATATTAAGGGGAACCCCGCCGTCAATTTAAAAAAAAAATGACGTGGGGTTCCCCCCAAATATCCATAACCAGACCCTTCGGGTCTGGTGTGGAATTTAAGGGGAACTCCACCCCAAATTAAAAAAAAAAATGGCGTGGAGTCCCCCCTAAAATCCACACCAGACCCCTTATCCGAGCACGTTGACCTGGCCGGCCGCAGAAAAGAGGGGGGGACAGAGCGCGGCCCCCCCCCTCTCCTGAACCGCACCAGGCCACATGCCCTCAACATTGGGAGGGTGTTTTGGGGTGCCCCCCAAAACACCTTGTCCCCATGTTGATGAGGACAAGGGTCTCTTCCCCACAACCCTTGCCCGGTGGTTGTGGGGGTCTGCGGGCAGGAGGCTTATCGAAATCTGGAAGACCCCTTTAACAAAGGGGCCCCCCAGATCCCGGCCCCCCCCCTGTGTGAAATGGTAATGGGGTACCTTGTACCTCTACCATTTCACGAGAAAAAAAAATGTAAAGGGTTAAAAACGACAAGAGCCGGTTTTTGACAAGTCCTTTATTATCTTCTTTCTTCTTTTCTTCGGGTTTCTTCTTCCTCCTCCTTCTTCTTCTTCTGCTTCTGTCTTGGGTCTTCTATTCCCGCATCTTGCCCGGCGTGTTCTTCCATCTTCTGTTCCTCCCGCTGTCCTTCTCGTCCGCATCTTCTTCTCCTTCTTGGTTTTCTCCGGAGGCGCCGCTTCCAATTGAAATCCCCGCTGTCTGCCGGACCACGCCCCCCCCTCTGACGCCACGGGCAAGCTCTTAGGAGTGTGCTGCAAGTGCGTCAGAGGGGGGCGTGGTCACATGTCAGAGGGCGGCCAATTCAATTTGAAGCTTGTGCGCGGCTTTTTCTTTGCCAGAGTCGCCGCTTCCAATTGAATTGCCCGCTTTCTGGAACATGTGACCACGCCCCCCTCTGACGCACAGGCACCACACGGGGACTTTCCTAAGAGCTTGCCCGTGGCGTCAGAGGGGGGGGCGTGGTCCGGCAGACAGCGGGGATTTCAATTGGAAGCGGCCGCTCCGGCGAAGAAGAAGAAGGAGAAGAAGATGCGGACGAGAAGGACAGCGGAAGAAGATGGAAGAACACGCCGGGCAAGATGCGGGAATAGAAGACCCAAGACAGAAGCAGAGGAAGAAGAAGAAGAAGGAGGAAGAACCCGAAGGAAACAAGAAAGAAGATAATAAAGGACTTGTCAAAAACCGGCTCTTGTCTTTTTTTACACTGACACTTTTTTTTACTCGTGAAATGGTAGAGGTACAAGGTACCCCATTACCATTTCACACAGGGGGGGGGCCGGGATCTGGGGGGCCCCTTTGTTAAAGGGGTCTTCCAGATTTCGATAAGCCTCCTGCCCGCAGACCCCCACAACCACCGGGCAAGGGTTGTGGGGAAGAGACCCTTGTCCTCATCAACATGGGGACAAGGTGTTTTGGGGGGCACCCCAAAACACCCTCCCAATGTTGAGGGCATGTGGCCTGGTTCGGTTCAGGAGAGGGGGGGGGCCGCGCTCTGTCCCCCCCTCTTTTCTGCGGCCGGCCAGGTCAACGTGCTCGGATAAGGGGTCTGGTGTGGATTTTAGGGGGGACTCCACGCCATTTTTTTTTTTATTTGGGGTGGAGTTCCCCCTAAATTCCACACCAGACCTGAAGGGTCTGGTTATGGATATTTGGGGGGAACCCCACGTCATTTTTTTTTTAAATTGACGGCGGGGTTCCCCTTAATATCCATATCAGACCTGAAGGGCCTGTAATGGAATTTGGATAGAACCCCACGTCATTTGAATAATTATTTTAAATTTCGTACCATGGGGGGGGGGGAATGTCAGCAGGTGAATAAAGCGCACTTTTCATGTGGTTAGAAATATGTCTTTGCACAAAATGACATTCTGAAAAAAAAAAAACGGCAATAATGAATTGTCAGCTCCCGGCAATTGCAGGAGAATTCATTCATTAAAAAAAGGAAAAAAAAAGCGTGGGGGTCCCCCCAAATTCAATAACCAGACCCTTTAGGTCTGGTATGGATATTAAGGGGAACCCCGCCGTCAATTTAAAAAAAAAATGACGTGGGGTTCCCCCCAAATATCCATAACCAGACCCTTAGGGTCTGGTGTGGAATTTAAGGGGAACTCCACCCAAAATTAAAAAAAAAATGGCGTGGAGTCCCCCCTATAATCCACACCAGACCCCTTATCCGAGCACGTTGACCTGGCCGGCCGCAGAAAAGAGGGGGGGACAGAGCGCGGCCCCCCCCCTCTCCTGAACCGCACCAGGCCACATGCCCTCAACATTGGGAGGGTGTTTTGGGGTGCCCCCCAAAACACCTTGTCCCCATGTTGATGAGGACAAGGGTCTCTTCCCCACAACCCTTGCCCGGTGGTTGTGGGGGTCTGCGGGCAGGAGGCTTATCGAAATCTGGAAGACCCCTTTAACAAAGGGGCCCCCCAGATCCCGGCCCCCCCCTGTGTGAAATGGTAATGGGGTACCTTGTACCTCTACCATTTCACGAGTAAAAAAATGTGTCAGTGTAAAAAACGACAAGAGCCGGTTTTTGACAAGTCCTTTATTATCTTCTTTCTTGTTTCCTTCGGGTTTCTTCCTTCTTCTTCTTCCTCTGCTTCTGTCTTGGGTCTTCTATTCCCGCATCTTGCCCGGCGTGTTCTTCCATCTTCTTCCGCTGTCCTTCTCGTCCGCATCTTCTTTTCCTTCTTCTTCTTCGCCGGAGCGGCCGCTTCCAATTGAAATCCCCGCTGTCTGCCGGACCACGCCCCCCCCTCTGACGCCACGGGCAAGCTCTTAGGAAAGTCCCCGTGTGGTGCCTGTGCGTCAGAGGGGGGCGTGGTCACATGTTCCAGAAAGCGGGCAATTCAATTGGAAGCGGCGACTCTGGCAAAGAAAAAGCCGCGCACAAGCTTCAAATTGAATTGGCCGCCCTCTGACATGTGACCACGCCCCCCTCTGACGCACTTGCAGCACACTCCTAAGAGCTTGCCCGTGGCGTCAGAGGGGGGGCGTGGTCCGGCAGACAGCGGGGATTTCAATTGGAAGCGGCCGCTCCGGCGAAGAAGAAGAAGGAGAAGAAGATGCGGACGAGAAGGACAGCGGAAGAAGATGGAAGAACACGCCGGGCAAGATGCGGGAATAGAAGACCCAAGACAGAAGCAGAGGAAGAAGAAGGAGGAGGAAGAAGAAACCCGAAGGAAAGAAGAAATAAGATAATAAAGGACTTGTCAAAAACCGGCTCTTGTCGTTTTTAACCCTTTACATTTTTTTACTCGTGAAATGGTAGAGGTACAAGGTACCCCATTACCATTTCACACAGGGGGGGGGGCCGGGATCTGGGGGGCCCCTTTGTTAAAGGGGTCTTCCAGATTTCGATAAGCCTCCTGCCCACAGACCCCCACAACCACCGGGCAAGGGTTGTGGGGAAGAGACCCTTGTCCTCATCAACATGGGGACAAGGTGTTTTGGGGGGCACCCCAAAACACCCTCCCAATGTTGAGGGCATGTGGCCTGGTGCGGTTCAGGAGAGGGGGGGGGCCGCGCTCTGTCCCCCCCTCTTTTCTGCGGCCGGCCAGGTCAACGTGCTCGGATAAGGGGTCTGGTGTGGATTTTAGGGGGGACTCCACGCCATTTTTTTTTTATTTGGGGTGGAGTTCCCCTTAAATTCCACACCAGACCCGAAGGGTCTGGTTATGGATATTTGGGGGGAACCCCCACGTCATTTTTTTTTAAAATTGACGGTGGGGTTCCCCTTAATATCCATACCAGACCTAAAGGGTCTGGTTATTGAATTTGGGGGGACCCCCACGCTTTTTTTTTGGTGTTTTTAATGAATGAATTCTCCTGCAATTGCCGGGAGCCGACAATTCATTATTGCCGCGAGTCAGTTTTAAATGGCTTTTTTCCTTCAGAATGTCATTTTTCACATGCTGACATTACACCCAGGGCCGCCATCAGGGGGGTACAGGCAGTACACCTGCAGGGCCGCCATTAGGGGGGTACAGGGATTACACTGCCCGGGGGTCCCCAGGGGCAACGCTTGACTTTTTTTCTCAGGTTACCACTTTTGAGTTACAGAGGAGGTCTAGTGCTAAAATTATTGCTCTCACTCTAACGCACGCTATGATACCTCACATGTGGGGTTTGAAGGATGTTTACATATGTGGGTGGGACTTGCATGCGTGTTCGCTTCTGAGTGCGAGCTACTAGGGACAGGAGCATTTAAATTCCTTTTTTATTTTATTTTTTTTGTTTGTCCCTTTTTTTGTATTATTTTTCACTTTTCTTCATATTACAAGGAATGTAAACATCCCTTGTAATAGGACTAGTGTGTGACAGGTCCTCTTTATAGAGAAAGGCGGGGTCAATTAGACCCCACATCTGTCCTCCAGGCTGGAAAGCATGGAATTGGTAAAAAAAAAAAACATCTCATCTCAAAAACATCTCATGCTTTCAGCTGCGATCATGTTCGTTCAGCACAGTAGTGTAGTGTGTAGCATGTTCACCTAGCAGAAAAAGGGTTGCTGGTTCGAATCCCGCCCGTGACACTATCTGCCTGGAGTTTGCATGTTCTCCCTGTGCGGGTTTCCTCCCACAATCTAAAAACATGCTGTAAATTGGATCCGGTCTAAATAAGCCCTAATATGCAGTAGTATATTCAGGTTTTGTGCTTCCCTAGGCCTGACCAAATTTTGGCACCCCCTAATAGAAAAATGACCCACCCTTCCTGTCAAGGCCACGCCCTGTTTTTTTATGACCCACCCAGGAATTTTCAGGGGACACACACAAGTTCTGTGGGGGGGGACCTGGGGGGGACCTTAATTTGCCTAGTTTTTCGATCACTTCCTGTTTGGCGGGGGCAGGAAGTGAAGGCCAATCTCCCCAAACGGACAGGGATAATACAAAATAAACTGACAGAGCTTCTAACCCCCCCCCCCCAACTCTATCCAAAATGAAAGAAATCCAAAAAATAAAAGTGATGATTATAGTTCCAGTTTAACCCCAAATTTCAGATCATTTTACTGAGAGGCTTAAGAAAATATAACCATGCCAATAGGCCAGGATCCAGCGTTGCTAATATGTATGAATGTGTGTTAGGGACCCCCACAAACACCACCCAATGTTAAATCAACTATTTTCTTGTTTGTTTTGGGGATGCCTGCACCCCTGATAGGGTAAAGACACCTCACAAATGTTGTCACTTTCTACTTAATTCATTCACTTCCTGCCACACAGCCAAACAGGAAGTGAGGGAAACACCTGAGTAATGTTTTGTTGGGGACACAGATCAATCTAAATAGTTTCCCATTTTGGAAATTGCATTTTGCTGTGTACACCCCAAATTAGTAGGAATCTCGGACTTTGGGGTCCATTTACTAAAGGCAAATCCACTTTGCACTACAAGTGGACAAGCAAGGAAGAAAACTCAAAACTTGGCGGGATTGGAAGTAAAAACCATCAGTGCTTCCCTTCTGATTTTCATTGCCTACGCTTCTACTGCAGAGCGGCTTTGCCTTTACTAAACCCCAAAATAACTAATCATTTGGGGTGTACACTGCAGTGCAATTTGCTTAATGGTGACACTAGTTAGATTGACCTGTGTCCCAAAGAAAAGACCATTGGTAGGGTTTTAACCTCACTTCCTGTTCAGCTGTGTGACAGGAAGTGAAGCCAATTTTAGGAAAAGGGACACAAAGCCCAGCCTAAAAACACTAGCAATGCTTCCCTCAAACAACCCACAATTAGAATAGGATTGTCTTGTGCTAGTTTCAAGCACAGCGCTGTAAATCAGCACTTCAAGCCTGTCCACCAATACACCACCCCCCCCCACCCCCCCTCCAACAGGCCATGTTTGCAGCTTTTCCTACATCTTGCACATGTGCTTTAAAAAGTCAGTCTTGACATCAGTTCTAGGAAACAATACTTACCGCTTTGTCCTTCCTTTTCTGGTGACTAAACATTTCATGCATACACACCAGGAAAGATCTTAGAGACAAATCACACTTGATGGTTTAGGCCCAAACTAGTTCAGCTGCAGCGGTTGAAATCCATAGCATGAAAAAAATATCACAAAACAAACTTCAAAATTTGAAAGTAATTTTATTGGTCCACAAAACAAGGAAAGCAAAACAAAAAATTACAAATAAACACACCAAAAATATATAAAAACACCTAAAAACAAAAAAGACCAACGTTTATTTCACAGTCATTGGAAAATAAATCATGCTTTTGAAATAACAGGATAGACCCACAGGATTAAAACATTAGTCATTAACATCTTGAGAAACATTTAGCAAAATTATGTAGCAGAGAAAACATCAAAAAATACAAAACTTGCTCCAAAACATCTCTGTTTCACTCCGCCATTCCTTCCAGCCAGCAAATCTGCCCCCTCTGAGGGGCAGCTGACACGTGCAGTATCCACGCTTTTTATAACATGTGTGCTAATGAACCAATTGGAAACACATGAAGAAATGTCAGCCTCTAGTTTGTGTGCACTTGTAACTGCTTAAACCTGTTAAGGATGTCCTTAAATTACTAAGCCAAAAAAACAGCTTTCTGAGCATGCTCAGAAAGATGCATGTCATTTTCAGGGTCAGACAACCAGCTTTTTTTCCAAAGTGTTCGAGCATGCCCAGTTCACTCGAAATGCAGTACCAGAATCAAATCTGCAATGGCGGATGAAAGCATTAGAGGTGTTGAATTATTTTTTGGTCCCCCTGAAGTGATGCTTTACAAGCTGAACGGGAGGTCTTATAGAATTTTGACGTAACAAACCTAAATAATAATAATTTAAACGCCCCTGTCCCTAGTAGCTCGCAGTCAGAAGCGAACAAGCAGCATTTTTATTGTTTCCGGTTGCCAGTTTAGATTTACAGATGAGGTGCCCCCGCGGCTGTTACGCACGCTATGATACCTCACATGTGTGGTTTAAAGAATGTTTCCATATGTGGGCGGGCCTTAAATGTGTAAGCCCCGCCCACATATTGAACCCCCGTTCAAACCCCACATGTGAGGTATCATAGCGTACGTTAGAGCGAGAGCAATACTTTTAGCACTAGAACCTGAAACACATAAAAAAGTGTTGCCTATGGGTATTTTCAAGTACTGAAGTTTGGCCCCATTCCATGAGTGTGTGCAATATTAAAGTGTAACATGTTGGGTATCTATTTACTCGGTGTAACATCATCTTTCACATTATGGCCATAAATTGGGCTAACTTTAGTGTATTCTTAATTTGTAACCACTTGAGCCCCAGAGCATATTACTGGTCCCTGACGGGGCCATTTTTTGCATTTCAACACTGCGTCATTTTGACTGACAATTGCATGGTTGTGCGACGTGGCCCCCAAACAAATTTGGCGTCCTCACCCCCCCCCCCCCTAAAAATTTTTTTTTTTTTGTTGGTGGTATTTGATCACCTCTGTGTTTTTTGTTATTTTTGCTTGACCCAAAAATATAGCGACAATTTGGTAAATAAAAAAACATCTTTTTTACTGTTTGCTATAATAAATCTCCCCCAAAATATATTCAAAAAATGTTTGCCCTCAGTTTAGGCCGATAAGTATTCTTCGACATATTTTTGTTTGCAAAAAATCACAATAAGCGTTTGATTGGTTTGGGCAAACGTTCTAAGTAGGGGTTGGTCTTATGGGTTTTTTTGGAATAATTTTTTGTTTTACTAGTAATGGTGGCTATCATTGTTTTTTCTGGCTACTGCGACATTGTGGCGGACACATTTTTGTGAGATTTGGCATTTTTGTAGCGAGCAATGGTATAGAAATGCATTGCTTACTATAAAAATGACACTGGCAGGGAAGGGGTTAACACTAGGGGCGCGGAAGGGGTTGAATATGTTACCTGGGTGTGTTCTAACTGTAAAGGGGGTGGGACTGTGTAGGGGAAATGACAGATCGCTGTTCATACATTGTAGGGACAGACGAGCAGGCATTCCCCCCCCCCTGACAGGACCGGGATAAAGGGGAACTCCACCCCAAATTATAAAAAAAACGGCGTGGGGGTCCCCCTTCAGGTACACAACAGGCTCTTAGATTTGATCTGGAACATAAGGGGTTAAACCCACGCCAAAAACGGCGTGGGGTTCCCCCTCAGATCCAGACCAAACCCTTCTCCCAGGCACGCAGTCTGGCCGGACAGGAATGGGGGTGGGGACGAGCGAGCGCCCCCCCCCCTCCTGAGCCGTACCAGACCACATGCCCTCGACATGGGGGAGTGTGTGCTGTGGGGGAGGGGGGCACTGCCCCCCCACCCCAAAGCACTCTTGTCCCCATGTCGATAGGGACAAGAGCCTCTTCCCGACAACCCTGGCCGTTGGTTGTCGGGGTATGCGGGCGGGAGGCTTATCAGAATCTGAGAGCCCCCTATATTAAGGGGGCCCCCAGATTCTGGCCCCCCACCCTATGTGAATGAGTATGGGGTACATCGTACCCCTACCCATTCACCGGGTGGAAAAGTGTAAACACAAAAAAATCACACCGAAAAAAATAATTTATTAGTCAGCTCCGGGGGTCTTCTGCCGGGACCCCCCACCACCAGCCCATTGGGCCCCGGGCTTCGCCGTTTTCTGCCGGGGGGGACACCCACCGATGCTCTCCGCCATGTCCAGCCAGGCCCCCACCCCAAAATAAGCTCTTTCAGATCCGGGGGGGGCCGGCCGAAAAAAGCAGAGAACAACGGGGGCGGAGCCCCTCGGTCTTCCAGACGTTTTCTGCCGGGGGGGCTCCAGCCCCGCACCGGTCTTCGCCGCCGCCTTCCGCCGGGGGGGACACCCACCGATGCTCTCGGCCATGTCCAGCCAGGCCCCCACCCCAAAATAAGCTCTTTCAGATCCGGGGGGGGGCCGGCAGAAAAAAGCAGAGAACAACGGGGGCGAAACCCCTCCTCGGTCTTCGCCTTCCGCCGGGGGGGTACACCTACCCCCCCCCCGGTCTTCGCCGCCGCCTTCCGCCGGGGGGGGTACACCTACCCCCCCCCGGTCTTCGCCGCCGCCTTCCGCCGGGGAGAGAGACACCCACCGATGCTCTCCGCCATGTTCGGCCAGGCCCCCTACCCCAAATCAAGCTCTTTTACATCCGGGGGGGCCGGCGGAAATGGCGGAGAACAAAGGGGGCGTCGCCACTCCTCGGTCTTCTAGCCGTTTTCTGCCGGGGGGGGGGGAAACACCCACCCATGCTCTCCGCCATGCTCGACTGGGCCCCCACCCCAAAAGTAAGCTCTTTCACATCCGGGGGGGGCCAGCCGAAAAACGGCGGAGAACAACGGGGGTGTCGCCCCACCTCGGGCTCCTCCGCTTCTGCCTGGCTCCTCCCGAGGCCAGGGCTTCTTTCGCCGTCTTCCGCCGGAGGGCGCCACTCTCCGGGCTTCTCGTGGCTGTCTTCCGCCGCGGGGGCCAGGCCTTCTTCTTTGCCGCCCCCTTCGAATTTTTCGGCCTGGACGGGGGTCGCACATCCCATCCAGGACTTGGACGTGGCGGGCTTCTCGTCGCTGTTTTCTGCCGCTGCCCCCTTCACCACGAAGCTCCGTGCTTGTTTGATGAGGGCAGCGGGCTTCCGTCGTCTTCTACCGGGGCGAGGGTCGTACATCCCACCCCGGATTTCTTCGCCGGCTTCTGCCCTGGCTCCTCCCGGGGCCAGGGCTTCTTTTGCCGTCTTCCGCCGGAGGGCGCCACTCTCCGGGCTTCTCGTCGTTGTCTTCCGCCGCGGGGGCCAGGCCTTCTTCTTTGCCGCCCCCTTCGAATTTTTCTGCCTGGACGGGGGTCGCACATCCCATCCAGGACTTGGACGTGGCGGGCTTCTCGTCGCTCTCTTCTGCCGCTGCCCCCTTCACCACGAAGCTCCGTGCTTGTTTGATGAGGGCAGCGGGCTTCCGACGTCTTCTACCGGAGCGAGGGTCGTACATCCCACTCCGGATTTCGTCGCCGGCTTCTGCCTGGCTCCAGGAGGAGCCAGGTCTTCTCGTCGCTGTCTTCCGCCGCGGGGTGACACTCGCGGGCTTCTTCTTCCATTCGATGTTGACACGGCGAGGTCCGGCGCTGAAATGCCTTGTGAGCGGCGGGCAAGGACTTATATTGGCATAGGGCGTGGGCGTGGTTATGCCACCATGTGACCTTAACCCATGTGACAGTGATGTGATGTGACATCACTGTCACATGGGTTAAGGTCACATGTTGGCATAACCACGCCCACGCCCTATGCCAATATAAGTCCTTGCCCGCCGCTCACAAGGCATTTCAGCGCCGGACCTCGCCGTGTCAACATCGAATGGAAGAAGAAGCCCGCGAGTGTCACCCCGCGGCGGAAGACAGCGACGAGAAGACCTGGCTCAGGCAGAAGCCGGCGACGAAATCCGGAGTGGGATGTACGACCCTCGCTCCGGTAGAAGACGTCGGAAGCCCGCTGCCCTCATCAAACAAGCACGGAGCTTCGTGGTGAAGGGGGCAGCGGCAGAAGAGAGCGACGAGAAGCCCGCCACGTCCAAGTCCTGGATGGGATGTGCGACCCCCGTCCAGGCAGAAAAATTCGAAGGGGGCGGCAAAGAAGAAGGCCTGGCCCCCGCGGCGGAAGACAACGACGAGAAGCCCGGAGAGTGGCGCCCTCCGGCGGAAGACGGCAAAAGAATCCCTGGCCCTGGGAGGAGCCAGGGCAGAAGCCGGCGAAGAAATCCGGGGTGGGATGTACGACCCTCGCCCCGGTAGAAGACGACGGAAGCCCGCTGCCCTCATCAAACAAGCACGGAGCTTTGTGGTGAAGGGGGCAGCGGCAGAAAACAGCGACGAGAAGCCCGCCACGTCCAAGTCCTGGATGGGATGTGCGACCCCCGTCCAGGCCGAAAAATTCGAAGGGGGCGGCGGCAGAAGACCCTCAAAGTTAAAACCACGTTCACCAGGTGAATAGGTAGGGGTACGATGTACCCCATACTCATTCACATAGGGTGGGGGCCCGAAATCTGGGGGCCACCTTATTAAAGGGGGCTCCCAGATTCTGATTGGCTCCCGCCCGCATACCCCGACAACCAATGGCTAGGGTTGTCGGGAAGAGGCTCTTGTCCCGATCGACATGGGGACAAGAGTGCTTTGGGGTGGGGGGGCAGCGCCCCCCTACCCCAAAGCACACACTCCCCCATGTCGAGGGCATGTGGTCTGGTACGGCTCAGGAGGGGGGGGGGCGCTCGCTCGTCCCCACCCCCATTCCTGTCCGGCCAGACTGCATGCCTGGGATGAGGGCTTGGTATGGATCTGGGGGGGAACCCCACGCCGATTTTGGCGTGGGTTAACCCCTCATGTTCCGGACCAAGCCGAAGAGCCTATTGTGCCCCTGGGGGGGAAGCCGCGCCGGTTTCAAATTTGAAATTTGGCGCGGAGTTCCCCTTTAGTGTCGGCGCAGCCCGAGAACAGCTCGGAGCTTGCCGTGCGCCGCTCCAGGCAGTGCAAACACTGCTACGCCGCTTGGTATTTACCAAGATTTTCCCGGCGTACTGAAGAGGCGCACGCAAAGCCCCGATTTATCCCTCTGCGCATGCCCAGTATGCAAATGAACCTTCCGAGGTTCTAGCGTACTTTGCAAGCGCACGGGGATCGGGTCCCAAAAGTCACTTTCCCTTTCAAATCGGCCCGCCACACACGTTCAAACACATGTCACTACACTTCCCCTGCATCACCCCCCTCCCTCCCCTCATAAACTCCCGCCCGAATCCCCGATGTTTACATTACTAAATGCCGCACGCCAGCTCTGTACTGGCGTGCTGTGCGCCCTCTCCTGGGCGCATTAGGCACTTTAGTAAATGAGGAAACACGCTGCACTGGCAGCGTGTTTCTTTTGTAAATCTCAAAAACAGGTTTACTCCTGCTTGTGCACCATGAGTCTTGGCGCACAGGCTTGGTAAATCAGCCCCTATATCTTCCACCGATACCAATGATGGGATACTATTCCTCCTACTAATAGGGGGAATACTCCTCCTCCTATTGACCACCAAACCTGAGGCCATATTCATTCTCACTGTGTTTACATACGTGGGCAGGACTTAAATGTGCGTTCGCTGCTGAGCACAAGCTAATGGATACAGGGGTGTTTTACACATTTTTTTATTATTATTATTTTTTTACTTATTTTTTTATTTTTACACTTTTTTACAATTTTTTTTTTTTTTTTGATCACTTTTATTCCTATTACAAGGAATGTAAACATCCCTTGTAATTGTGTGTGACAGGTCCTCTTTATAGAGAGATGCAGGGTCAATAAGACCCCACATTTCTCTTCCAGGCTGGAAAGCATGAGACTGAAAAAAAATTCACAGATCTAATGCTTACTAGCCGCAGTCGCGGCTTTGTTTACTTCCGGGTACCCGGGCGTGACGTCATCACATCGCTCCCTGGCCTCCGACGGTCATAGAGATGGTGCGCAGAATCGCCGCCGGAACACAATGATATCTGAATAATGCCTCTAGCTGCAGGCATCCCTCAGATATTTTCTCAATAAGGCCAGGACATCATATGACGTTCACCCAGGATGGGAGATCCCCTCTGTGGACGTGGTTAAATTACAATATGGATTGAGTAGCAATTGTATATGCTTAGTTCATCTGCTCTCATGGGTTCTCCCTTCGGGGGAGCCCCACCTAGTACTGGGAGGGTTCTGTTTCGGCAGTCCCTCCGAGGAAGTTGGGTCCGTGTCGGCTTCGGTTGCTGGGACCACAGTACCTTAGTCCCCGTCTGGAGCCTAACGCCCCGGGGGATTAGGGTTTGGGTCCCTTCTTCACAGGAGGACCACTTGACGTTGCACCCATCTGCACATTTTTGTGACCACTCTTTATGTGTGTGCACATTTTTTCTGCATCGGGTGAAGTTTTTGGGTGTGTTCACACGCCATAGGCTTTTCAAAAAAAAAAATATGCTAGATTATTTATTTTGTATTTTCTGTATTTATTTCATGAAAGTGTTTCCCTTACCTGATTAAAATCCCTAGCATTAATAATAACTCAATCAGGATAATCCCGTTCTTGTTTGTTTGTGGTGTTATGTAAGTGGTCAAGAGCTACGCTAGAATTTGTGCCTGGGGGTGTATATTTAGAGCTGTAACAATTACTACTGTCAAAACTCTCAGCAAATAGAATGGTCTACACTACATTGTTCTACTGACAGATTCTATATCGGCAAAATAATGACTACTTTTTTTTTTTATTTTACTGTCCATATGCCGGTCATTAAACATACAAATACAACCCCACCCCTCCACTCTTTCCAGAGTCGTTGCTTCTTTCCTGTAATTGTTCCCTGTAATTGTAACTTTTTCTATTGTTGGTTAACTTTTCCCCACGTTGTACCAACTCTTTTTTGGTTCATCAGGAAACCTGCAATATAGTATGAGTTTTGTTGAAGGTTCTCACTTTCCCTGGAGCCACAGAAAGTCACAGGAGTGTGCCAGGCTGACATTCATTAAACTATTGGGATTTTTGGACAAGCAGTTCAAAAACAACATTTTAAGGGGCATCAAAACTTATTTTTTATTTTTTATAAATGTATTTTTATTGAATGTTTATTGAAAATGTTAAAAATGCATGCATAAAGCTTGGTCAAACAGCATGGTGAAACAAACTAGCAGAAAACATTGTCATCTGCGACTAGTACAGAATACTCCTCATCCTAAACTGAAATAAGGATATAAAAGAAATTCCAAGAGTCCAGAGCCATCTCCAGGGTATAACGAGCAAAAGCATCTGATTCAATAGAACATATACCGAGGTCCAGGAATTGACAGTCAAATTAACTGCAATTCTAAAACGCAACCTTAAGAACATACAGTAGTGCAAAAGGGTTAATCCTAGACAGTAGAGGCATAAACTTTCTTAAACTTGGAA
This sequence comes from Rana kukunoris, assembly GCA_029574335.1. Lineage (NCBI taxonomy): Eukaryota > Metazoa > Chordata > Amphibia > Anura > Ranidae > Rana > Rana kukunoris. The sequence goes on along the minus strand of CM056049.1, from coordinate 620,721,337 downwards.
GTTACACCTCTATTTGAGAATATGGCTTTGTAAACGAGAAGAGCTCTATTCACCAAGGCCTTCCAAGCTGCAAGAGTAGGCAAATGCGGAGGGCATTGGGTGGGCGATAATATAAGTTCATTCTACTGAGGCAAAGGTCCAGGAATGGCAGGACTTTTCTGGTAGACTCAACAGAACCCAACTGTGTTTACTGTGTGAAAAAAAATAAAATAAGGTCTGTGACTTTTTGGGGCATAAAGCACAGTTGATCCAAAGATACTAAAAGGTGGAGTACAGCAATGAGTCTAGTAGCCAACATTTTGGTGAGGACCTTAAGATACATGTTGATAAGGGCTATATAGGCCTATAAGAAAAACAAAACAAGGGATTCTTATCTGGCTTGGCAAGCAGTACCACATGGGCCTCATAGAAGGATGGGGGCAATATGCTATGTTCTAGACAATTTGAGTAGCCACTGGGAAGGTGAAATGCAGTGTATATAAAAGTATTATGAATGAAATAAATGTATTGCATATTCAGTAAATAAACCAAACTTGCTTTTGAATGTCTTCAGGGCACCTCTGGCATGCAAGGATGTGTTTTGTCATCCTTGTAGTATTTGGAAAAGTATATTTCTTCTCACAATTTTTGCGATTTGCAGCGTTACTCTCAGCAGAGATAGCAACGTGAAAATCTTTCCAAACTCTAGATTTTACTGACAGGAGGAAAAGAAAACCTATTTACTGACCAGACTATAGGTAAACATTATGCTGTGATGGTGGAGAATATTAATAGGAACCATTTAAAGGTTATAACGATCAACAAACTTGTCAGACAAATTGACCCTCTTACCTGTCAATTAAGACCTGAGAGGACAGAAACTATTATCTACTTTTATCCCAACAATCATCCAACTGTAGGAGGTACAAGATGGAGCCCACAAGCAAACTAAACTGGAGCCTTTCATCTGCAGTGCTCCCTAGTGGCAGAATGCATATTTCTCTTTTTTGGGAACTGCATTGAGAAGTACAGTGTTACTTGAACTGTATTCCAGGATTTGCGTGTCTTCAGCTGTGAGAACCTGCAATAATTGTATTTAGTAAAAAATTACATAAAGTATCAGAAATATTTGATTAAGGTCTTCATGTTATATAGTTCGAACACCATGTCATAGATCTGTAATTTACATTGTAAAAGAACATATTCCACACTTCTTTCTTTTTTTCCAATTTGTTTGGGGGGAAAAAGCGGCTTTGAAAAAATCCTGTTTTTTCTTTTCCCAAATTTTCATTTTTTTTTGCAGGCCTTTCAATCCCTTAGTGGGGACACCCTTATGTTGTTTTTGTATAAGCTTACTGGAGTTCAGATCTAAAATGAAGCACCACAAGCCATCTGCTTGTCCCCCTGCCTGATTCTTGCAATCAATGACATGGGCAGCGCATAAAAAGTTGGCAGAATATGTTTCAATACCAAATATACATTCTTAGTAAAGTTCTTCCATTGTGTAAAAATAAATGGACGTGATTTGCAAAGTGACATGAAAATTAAGATCTCATAAAGCAAATACTGCTAATGAGTGTGATGATTTTTATAGCCTTGCATACTTAACACTTCAATATATCAGCCTGTGTTCGTAGGAATTCTCTTTTAAAAGCCTCCCCTGAATTAATCGTCTCCCACAGCCCTGCAGAGACTTGCTAGGTCTTGGACTATTAATGGCTTTTGGTTTCTTCACACATTGCTTTTGTTTCCAATTAACATAACTTGGGCTAAAGTGTTTAAACATCTATATTCAGTTTCAGGGTTTTATTGGCCATTGATTTTCATGTATGATTTATCAGTGCCAGTATACTGCTAGGGGTGAATAGGGTGTGTATAGGGACCTTTGCTGAAGATATTAACAGTGTTTCCTACTGCGTTTTGCTCAAGTGATCCTGACACATAATGAACAGGCTTCATGTAGAATTATCCTAGAGAAGCTTATTGCTGTCATCTTACTGTATATTATACAATGAGCTGTCTCTTTATGTATTATCCTCTTCTCTACCAATAATTGTGTTAATATATCATTCTCTAAAGCAAGGCTAACAGAATGTGAGCCCAATAATTGACACATATGAAAAAATCTATTGCTATAAAAAGGTTATATTGTGTAAAAAAAAGCATCCTGCAAAATAAATAATAGCTGCACGGCAAGCGGTGACTCCTCTCTTTGCTACCTTGCAGATGCCTGTGTCTCCAGCTGTATTAATGTACACTGGCCACTATGCCATCCTGTGCCCTTTAGACCCTATTCACGAGCCTGGGCTGTGTCATCGGGGTTGTCTTCTGTAACCCATGTTACATGTGTTTGTGTGCTGCCGTGTCATTAAAGGAGTTGTAAAGTAAAAAAAATGTCACCTTAATGCAATCTATGCATTAAGGTGGAAAAACATCTCGTAATGTCGCCCCCCCCCGAGCCCCCATTATACTTACCTGACCCCTCGAAAGTCCTGCCCGGTCCCGAGATCCTTTTTGCCGCTCAGCCTGGCCACTGATTGGCTAGAGCAGATGGATTGAGAGCAGCGCAGCCATTGGCTGGCGCTGCTCTCAATCACATCTAGTGATGCGGCGTGCCGAGAGGCGGGGCCGATTGATACAGTGAGCGGCTTTGGCCGCTCGCTGTATCACGGGAGCGCGCCCACAATTACTGACCACAATGCAAGCTCTCGTATGACTGTGGTGAGCAGGGCCGGCCTTTGGGGTGTGCGAGCCGTGTCTGAGACCAGAGCGTGCCCCGTGATTGGCCGAACGGGTCAACATGAAGGTCTGTAATTGGCCGCGTGGCGCACCTGCTCCTACCTGCTGTGTGTCTCCCTCTCATCTGCTGTCAGCCCCCTTCCTGTCAATCACCCCCCCCTCTCTGTGTCACCCATCTGCTCTCTCTCTGTGTCACCCCCCTCTGCTCTCTCTCTGTGTCACCCCCCCCTCCTCTCTCTCTGTGTCACCCCCCCTGCTCTCTCTGTGTCACCCCCCCTCCTCTCTATGTGTCACCCCCCCTCCTCTCTCTGTGTCACCCCCCCTCCTCTCTCTGTGTCACCCCCCCCCTCCTCTCTCTGTGTCACCCCCCCTCCTCTCTCTGTGTCACCCCCCTCCTCTCTCTCTGTGTCACCCCCCCTCCTCTCTCTCTGTGTCACCCCCCCTCTGCTCTCTCTCTGTGTCACCCCCCTCTGCTCTCTCTCTGTGTCACCCCCCTCTGCTCTCTCTCTGTGTCACCCCCCTCTGCGCTCTCTCTGTGTCACCCCCCCTCTCCTCTCTCTGTGTCACCCCCCTGCTCTCTCTCTGTGTCACCCCCTGCTCTCTCTCTGTGTCACCCCCTGCTCTCTCTCTGTGTCACCCCACCTGCTCTATCTGTGTCATCCCCTTCTCTGTGTGTCCCCCCCTCCTCTCTCTCTCTCTCTCTCTCTCTCTCTCTCTCGCTCTGTCACCCCCTCCTTTCTCTCTCGCTCTGTCACCCCCTCCTTTCTCTCTCGCTCTGTCACCCCCTCCTTTCTCTCTCGCTCTGTCACCCCCTCCTTTCTCTCTCGCTCTGTCACCCCCCCTTTCTCTCTTTCTCTCTCTCGCTCTGTCACCCCCTCCTCTCTCTCTCTCTCGCTCTGTCACCCCCTCCTCTCTCTCTCTCTCGCTCTGTCACCCCCTCCTCTCTCTCTCTCTCGCTCTGTCACCCCCCCTCCTCTCTCTCTCGCTCTGTCACCCCCCTCCTCTCTCTCTGTGTCACCCCCCCTGCTCTCTCTGTGTCACCCCCCTTCCTCTCTCTGTGTCACCCCCCCCCTCCTCTCTCTGTGTCACCCCCCCCTCCTCTCTCTGTGTCACCCCCCTCCTCTCTCTCTGTGTCACCCCCCTCTGCTCTCTCTCTGTGTCACCCCCCTCTGCTCTCTCTCTGTGTCACCCCCCTCTGCTCTCTCTCTGTGTCACCCCCCTCTGCTCTCTCTCTGTGTCACCCCCCTCTGCTCTCTCTCTGTGTCACCCCCCTGCTCTCTCTCTGTGTCACCCCCTGCTCTCTCTCTGTGTCACCCACCTGCTCTATCTGTGTCATCCCCTTCTCTGTGTGTCACCCCCTCCTCTCTCTCCCCCCTCCTCTCTCTCTCTCTCGCTCTGTCACCCCCTCCTCTCTCTCTCTCTCGCTCTGTCACCCCTCCTCTCTCTCTCTCTCGCTCTGTCACCCCCTCCTCTCTCTCTCTCTCGCTCTGTCACCCCCTCCTCTCTCTCTCTCTCGCTCTGTCACCCCCTCCTCTCTCTCTCTCTCGCTCTGTCACCCCCTCCTCTCTCTCTCGCTCTGTCACCCCCTCCTCTCTCTCTCGCTCTGTCACCCCCTCCTCTCTCTCTCTCTCGCTCTGTCACCCCCTCCTCTCTCTCTCTCGCTCTGTCACCCCCTCCTCTCTCTCTCTCTCGCTCTGTCACCCCCTCTCTCTCTCTCTCTCGCTCTGTCACCCCCTCCTCTCTCTCTCTCGCTCTGTCACCCCCTCCTCTCTCTCTCTCTCGCTCTGTCACCCCCTCCTCTCTCTCTCTCTCGCTCTGTCACCCCCTCCTCTCTCTCTCTCGCTCTGTCACCCCCTCCTCTCTCTCTCTCGCTCTGTCACCCCCTCCTCTCTCTCTCTCGCTCTGTCACCCCCTCCTCTCTCTCTCTCGCTCTGTCACCCCCTCCTCTCTCTCTCTCGCTCTGTCACCCCCTCCTCTCTCTCTCTCGCTCTGTCACCCCCTCCTCTCTCTCTCTCTCGCTCTGTCACCCCCTCCTCTCTCTCTCTCTCGCTCTGTCACCCCCTCCTCTCTCTCTCTCTCGCTCTGTCACCCCCCTCCTCTCTCTCTCTCGCTCTGTCACCCCCTCCTCTCTCTCTCTCGCTCTGTCACCCCCTCCTCTCTCTCTCTCGCTCTGTCACCCCCTCCTCTCTCTCTCTCGCTCTGTCACCCCTCCTCTCTATCTCTCTCGCTCTGTCACCCCCTCCTCTCTCTCTCTCTCGCTCTGTCACCCCCTCCTCTCTCTCTCTCTCGCTCTGTCACCCCCTCCTCTCTCTCTCTCTCGCTCTGTCACCTCCTCCTCTCTCGCTCTGTCACCTCCTCCTCTCTCGCTCTGTCACCTCCTCCTCTCTCTTTCTCTCTCTCTCTCTCTCTCTCTGTTACACCCCCTCCCAGGGGCGCCATTAGGGGTGGGCTGAGAATTACAATGCCGCCCGGCACGCCATTCGATATCCCTGCTCGGTTCGGAGGCTCTCCACGGCTCCTGAGCCTCCTCTTGCTGACTGCAGTGGCTGTATATCTATGTATGACGGGCACACCACAGCTGCCCGCCGCATCATGCCACATCCCTGCTTCCTGCTCGAGGGCTCTCCTCCTTGGCTCCTAAGCCTCCCTGGCTGCATCACTATGACGGGCACATTGGGCGTGCCGGTGCCACACACCACGGCTGAGGTAGGTGACGTAAGTGATTGTGTATCTTTGTAGGTCAGGTCAGTGTAGTCAGGTCAAGTCAATGTATGCAGGTCAGGTCAGGTCAGTGTAGTCAGTGTATGCAGGTCAGGTCAGTGTAGTCAGGTCACTGTATGAATAGTGGTGTAAATCCATTCCAAAATGTGCTGTGCTAATATATTGGATATTAGCACAACACATTTTGAAGTGGAATTATACCACTATTCATACAGTATTATATGTGTGTGGAGATTGAACAGTATTGGCCAGATTCTCGTAGGGCGGCGTAACTTTGAGCGGGCGTAGGGTATTGTATTTATGCTATGCCGCCCCACGTAAATGACGTTTTTTACGAACGGGGAATGCGCCATCCGTGGACGTATCCCAGTGCGCATGCTCTAAATTAGGCGGCAAATACTCAATGCTTTCGACGTGAACGTAACTTACATCCAGCCCCATTCACGGACGACTTATGCAAATGACGTAAAACGTAAAAAATTTGACGCTGTTCCGGCGTCCATACTTAACATTGGCTGCGTCATCTTTTTGTTGCTTTATCTTTACGCCGGAAAAAGCCTTACGCAAACGACGTAAAAAAATGCGCCGAGTGCATGTACGTTTCTGAATCTGCGTATCTAGCTCATTACCATATTCGACGCGTAAATCGACGGAAGTGCCACCTAGCGGCCAGCGTAAATATGCAACTTAGATACGACGGTGTAAGAGACTTACGCCGCTCGTATCTTAGCACAATTCTGGCGTATCTTGCTTTCTGAATACAGAAAAAAGATACGACGGCGCATCCTAGAATTTACGTATCAACAGAAACGCTGTGTAAATTCTTTCTGAATCTGGCCCTATATGTTTCAATAAGATTGCAGTGTTTGCACATGCACTTAAATTAACTGTTAGGGCTCTTTCACACGGAGCGGATGTGTGTCCGTTGGCTCAGCGGGGATCATCCGTAATCCCCGCTGAGCTGTCGGCGGATAGGGCGGTCCCCGCACACTGTGCAGAGACCGCCCTGTCTTTTCTCCGCTCTCCCCTATGGGACCGTGTGTGTATTCATCCGATCTGATCCCCCAGATGGATAGAAAAAAAGGAATTTTTTTTTGTCATTTAAAATAACAAACATGTTATACTTACCTCCACTGTGTAGTTCGTTTTGCACAACGTGGCCCCAATCCACGTCTTCTGGGGTCCCTCGGCGGCTGTCTTTGGTCCTCCCCACAATTTCTCACCACCAGGGCCGGCTTTATGTGTTCAGGCGCCCTGTGCGAGCTAATCTTGTGGCACCCCCCCCCCCCCATCGTTACCCCTCGCCCCCTGATCACCTAAACATACACAAAGAGGAAAAAAATATTGTAACAAATAATTTGATTTAATAAGGGCGCTTTCACACGTGCGGACAAACGGTCCGTTTTTTACAAGTCCGTTTACGCATTCCTATGGGATTGTGGACGTCCGTCCGTAAAGATCCCCGTCCGCAAAGATCCGTTTTTTCGGACGGAAGAAAACCCTATACTAACGCTTTAACCACTGCGTCGATTTAACTGACAATTGTGCAGTAGTGCGACGTGGCTCCCAAACAAAATTGGCGTCCTTTTTTTCCCACAAATAGAGCTTTCTTTTGGTTGTATTTGATCATCTCTGCGGTTTTTATTTTCTGCGCTATAAACAAAAATAGAGTGACAATTTTGAAAAAAATTCAATATTTTTTACTTTTTGCTGTAATAAATATCCCCCAAAAATATATAAGAAAAGCATTTTTTTCCTCAGTTTAGGCCGATACGTATTCTTCTACATATTTTTCGTTAAAAAAAAATCATAATAAGCGTTTATTGATTGGTTTGCGCAAAAGTTATAGCGTTTACAAAATAGGGGGTAGTTTTATGGCATTTTTATTAATATTTTTTTTTTACTAGTAATGGCGGCGATCAGCATTTTTTTTCAGTACTGCAACATTATGGCGGGCACTTCGGACACTTTTTTAGCGATCAATGCTATAAAAATGCATTGGATTACTATAAAAATGCCATTGGCAGTGAAGGGGTTAACATTAGGGGGCAGAGAAGGGGTTAAGTGTGTTCCTGGGTGTGTTCTAACTGTATGGGGGGTGGCCTCACTAGGGGAAATCACTGATCTTCTGTTTATACATTGTATGAACAGAAGATCAGCGTTTCCCCCGCTGACAAGACTGGGAGCTTTGTGTTTACACACATAGCTCCCGGTCCTCGCACTGTAGCGAGTGATCGCGCGTGCCCGGCGGGGATCATGCCAGCCGGGGACATGTGCGGGACTTGGGGGCGAGCGGGGGGCGCGCGCGCTGGCCGCCGGCGGTGCGCGCGCCCCCTAGTGGCCGCTTTAGAGCGGACGTATAGCTACGGGCTCTCGCCCAGCAGAGCCGACTTCCCACAGTAATATGACGGCGGGTGGTCGGCAAGCAGTTAATTGTTAACAGCATCCTCACACACCTACTGTGCGTAGTCTTGTGCTGGGCTATCAAAAATGCTGTTTGATTGATTTTTGGTCTGTTGCAAAGCATTGGGCAGCCCAATCAAATTAACAGGTGGGGTAACATGCACTTACATGCATGTACTTGTAAACCCTGATTGTACATAGTACTAACCTGCTGTCTCTGGGGACTGGACACCACCAAACATTCTGTAAGGTCAAACAGAAAAAGGGTTAAAAAATGGTTGAACGGAGTGCTCATGCACAATATAATGTTATTGAATGTGAATAAAGCAACTACAGCTTTCTCATCAAAAATAGCCCCAATAAATATAAACAAAATGCTCAAAGATGCTACGCTCAGATGTAAATGCAGTCTTAGAAATGGTTGGGGCAAACAGCTTCTTCTTGAGAAAGGGGTATGATACTCCTTTAATTGTTGGGGTTCTGCACCTCTTATTCCAGGATTTTCCTCTTGAGAATAAGGTGTGATACACACTGACATTGGGGTTCTGGAGCTTTCATTTACTGATTTTAACCTCCTTTGTGTTTATGCATATGTCCGGGCTGATGTTGAATATATATTTTTTATTTTTTTTGTGTATTTATTTATCAGTACATTAGCATTTAAGATGTTATTGCTTTTATTCTCCGGAAAAGTGACAGAATCCTACTAAACTTGCACTGTTTAGGAATTTTTTTTTAACGTTTTCGGGAAACTTTTATTACCGTAAATGTTCTGTACTGCTGCAAAGATTTTATTTAAAAACCTTAATCTGGTAAAAGGGTTTCTATTAAAAGAGCAGATGATTAATTGTGGGTGCTGACATCTCATTGCCACTATGTTGTCATTCTATATACTGAGTGACAGGGGGTGCTCTTGTCTACTTGTTGGGAATTCACATTACGACGTGATCCTTTTTGGCAGTCAAGTATATGAGACATTATGAAGCATCTCTGCACTGTTAATACAATGCCTCCCACACACTTCTATTCACTTAACTTTGTGATTCTTTTTCTTAATTTGAAACAGTTCTTAGCCAAGCCAAGTTTTAGAAACCTCTGATTGAAACAGACATTTCCTAATCTATAGGTCATTCACTTTACTTGGCGTGATTTGGAAAAGGATTACTTCGCCGGCAATGACTTATTTCATTAGAAGCTTCTGAGAATGGTCTTCTCTTTGTGACAGGTTCCTTATCTTCCTGGCAGACAAAACACAGACATACATTTGGATGTAGACATAGGTGTGCACAGCTAATTAGTGTTGGGGTGTGCGCCTCAAAGCTCAAGCACATACTGTGTGTGTGTGTGTGTGTGTGTGTATATGTATATATATATATATATATATATACAGTGCGGAAAATAAGTATTTGAACACCCTGCTATTTTGCAAGTTCTCCCACTTGGAAATCATGGAGGGGTCTGAAATTGTCATCGTAGGTGCATGTCCACTGTGAGAGACATAATCAAAAAAAAAAAAATTCCAGAAATCACAATGTATGATTTTTTTAACTATTTATTTGTATTAAACAGCTGCAAATAAGTATTTGAACACCTGAGAAAATCAATGTTAATATTTGGTACAGTAGCCTTTGTTTGCAATTACAGAGGTCAAACGTTTATTGTAGTTTTTCACCAGGTTTGCACACACTGGAGGAGGGATTTTGGCCCACTCCTCCACACAGATCTTCTCTAGATCAGTCAGGTTTCTGGGCTGTCGCTGAGAAACACGGAGTTTGAGCTCCCTCCAAAGATTCTCTATTGGGTTTAGGTCTGGAGACTGGCTAGGCCACGCCAGAACCTTGATATGCTTCTTACAGAGCCACTCCTTGGTTATCCTGGCTGTGTGCTTCGGGTCATTGTCATGTTGGAAGACCCAGCCTCGACCCATCTTCAAAGCTCTAACTGAGGGAAGGAGGTTGTTGCCCAAAATCTCGCAATACATGGCCCCGGTCATCCTCTCCTTAATACAGTGCAGTCGCCCTGTCCCATGTGCAGAAAAACACCCCCAAAGCATGATGCTACCACCCCCATGCTTCACAGTAGGGATGGTGTTCTTGGGATGGTACTCATCATTCTTCTTCCTCCAAACACGGTTAGTGGAATTATGACCAAAAAGTTCTATTTTGGTCTCATCTGACCACATGACTTTCTCCCATGACTCCTCTGGATCATCCAAATGGTCATTGGCAAACTTAAGACGGGCCTTGACATGTGCTGGTTTAAGCAGGGGAACCTTCCGTGCCATGCATGATTTCAAACCATGACGTCTTAGTGTATTACCAACAGTAACCTTGGAAATGGTGGTCCCAGCTCTTTTCAGGTCATTGACCAGCTCCTCCCGTGTAGTCCTGGGCTGATTTCTCACCTTTCTTAGGATCATTGAGACCCCACGAGGTGAGATTTTGCATGGAGCCCCAGTCCGAGGGAGATTGACAGTCATGTTTAGCTTCTTCCATTTTCTAATGATTGCTCCAACAGTGGACCTTTTTTCACCAAGCTGCTTGGCAATTTCCCCGTAGCCCTTTCCAGCCTTGTGGAGGTGTACAATTTTGTCTCTAGTGTCTTTGGACAGCTCTTTGGTCTTGGCCATGTTAGTAGTTGGATTCTTACTGATTGTATGGGGTGGACAGGTGTCTTTATGCAGCTAATGACCTCAAACAGGTGCATCTAATGTAGGATAATACATGGAGTGGAGGTGGACATTTTAAAGGCAGACTAACAGGTCTTTGAGGGTCAGAATTCTATCTGATAGACAGGTGTTCAAATACTTCTTTGCAGCTGTATCATACAAATAAATAGTTAAAAATTCATAAATTGTGATTTCTGGAATTTTTTTTTTGATTATGTCTCTCACAGTGGACATGCACCTACGCTGACAATTTCAGACCCCTCCATGATTTCCAAGTGGGAGAACTTGCAAAATAGCAGGGTGTTCAAATACTTATTTTCCGCACTGTATATATATATATATATATATATATATATATATATATATATATATATATATATATATATATATATATATATATATATATATATATATATATAAACTGATGGTGTCAGAGCAGTGGACATTACCAGTAGGGCAGTGGACGGTGTCAGTTGCCTTTCTTTTTATTATTTCTTACAATTTTTTTTTTTTTTATCAGTTTGTACACATTTTTAGTCCTGTTAGGGGGCTTTGGTGAAATATTTGGGAAACATGGATTGTGCCCTTGGGACTTTGAATGTTTTGAATTGAGTGTGCACAATTGGCCAATAAAATTGACAAATGTAAGTACAGTAAAGTACCGTATTTCTTACAGAAATAGCCACACATAAAGTAACATACAAAGGCAAAGCCGATAAAATATTTCACATAGTTAAAGAATGCATTGCATTTAAAGTACATGAGTATACATGACATCTATAACACCTGATGCGTTTCGCGAGATGTGGCTCGCTTTTCAGGGGTGTATGCATGTGGGATATATCTGGAAATGAATAATCAAAAGGTAATGTAACATATGAATAAATGATGGACAAATGCTAAGAGGGGTCTCGTAGAAAAAGACCCCATACTCGCCAAACGGCAAAGCCTAGGTGTCTAAGGATGTGTTCACTAAGGATGATGGCAATATATGCTTGGGGGGGGGAGCGGTGCCAACCAAAAAACCCAGACCAAGGAACAATGGGAAGGCAGACATGGCATGGGTAGAAATGAGTGACCTTGGAGATTCTAAGTAATCTGTTCTGGTGTCAGCTAAAATGTAATGTGATTTGTATATATTGGTGAAGTATTAAGGGTTTAAACAGGGAATCTGAGCCACAAAGGGTGATTGGAATGTGCCCAGGCACATCTGGCACACCCTGTGCACACGCCTATGGATGCAGAGCTGAAGAAGACTGCTGTATGAATCAATCTATTTGATGCATCCAGTCTGTAAAGTAACACAAGACATTTTTTTCTTTTTGCAGGTTGCGGTACAGGCAAGTACCTAAGTGTGAATGCCGAGACGTATAATCTGGGCTGTGATTACTGTGAGCCTCTAGTGGAGATTGGTAGGAATAACAACCTCGAGGTCATGGTGTGTGACAACCTGAATCTGCCTTTTAGAGACCAGTGCTTTGACACTGTCATCTCCATTGGAGGTAAGTCTAACACATTTGTCTCCATGTAGACCGAATTCATTCCATTTGGACAGATTTTAGTAATAGCTAATGATTTACAGGTAATTTTTTTCAACTTGTTTGGAAATATTCCCTGAAGCTGTCGCACAAGGGAATTTATGTAGAAACACAATTAGTGTTCCCAAGAAAACAAATAAGGTAAGAAATATTATGCCTTCAGATACATATCAGATGCCCCTTGAATATAGATATTTATGAATCGGAGGACACATAATCGATGTGGGCCACGTATCTGCACTGGAAGGGTGAGAGAGCATCTTAGTGCTGCACACCACCAATGCAACATTGTGTGCCCACTATATGTGGTATAGAGTTGGTAAACTGATGCTATGTACAGCACTGCCGGATCTGTTTAGGGATTTGGTAGTGGTTTTCAGAATAAGAAACAGGCCTAGTCACTGGTGATACTAAGCCATGTTATTTCTGTTATTGGAAACATAGAATTAGTATTGCCCTTGAGGTAAAAGATAAACAATATAAAGATAAAAATATATATTTAGATTTGAAAAAGGAGTTTAAAGAAAATTACAGTATGTAAAAATTGGTCCAACATCAGGCAAAATCGTTTTATTAGTTTAAGAAGGTATTGAACTTAGTTTGTACATATATTATATCTTATATTAAACCTATTGTATATTGTGATATTGTAAATCTTATCTGATTAATACCTGTGATTCCATTGAGGAGACTCCTCTCACTATGTGGCAACTTGGATATTAAATGAGGTCAAATATTCCCGGTGTGGACAACAACAGATGCACTAATGCCCAGCACACACAGGTCCGGAGACATTTGGCCTGTGTGTATGTCAGACGGTCCAACAGAACCCGGCCTTTTGGCCAATTGCTGAGAGAGCCGATTGGAGTGTTCTGGCAGAGGTCGCCCACTTGTCAGAACACAACAGCTCAGTGGAGGAGATTCGCAGTACTTACGTAAAAACTATTAGTGTGTACCAGGCTTAACCCTTCCCCTTTGTTCAAAGTGTTTGCAGGCTTCATTTACACAGGAACCAAGGTGCTATAGAATAAAGCAGAATCAGCAATTATAGCTGTCAAGCAAGAACAGCAGGGAGTTCTCCTTGGTCTTATAATGTACTTTCCAGGTGCTTCTAATAATGTTTTTTGAGCACATCTTATAAACCTGCAGTCACCTGATATGAGAGAAAACCAAGAGGAGATGGCAGCAACAGTGATGGGGGGGGGTTGCAGATTTCACTTTGCTGGAGTAGGGCACTTTGGGAGGCAAGTTTGCTATAATGTACAAGTATGCTTTATACACAGGTATTATGTAATGAGCCCTGGAGACCTGCAGTAGCATAGTTCTGACTTAAAAAGCATTTTTATATACAATCCAGGGAACTATTTAAGTGTCATTTGCCATTAGAGTGGCACAGGAAACTGTCAGGAGTGACATGAAGCACCTTAATGGAGCAGATAAACCCATTTCAGCTCTATCTGCACCACCTGCACCAATTCCCAATTCAGAGTGGAATAGAATCTATTGCTGCCCCCAATTAACAGAGGGAATACTGCAGTTTTCCATGAAGAAGCTGTCAGAAGATTCTTACATTCCCCTCTCTGCTCGTGCAGTGATTATACAACAGGAGCAGAGTCTGCAGGGTTAAAGTGATTTGTAAAGGTTCGTTTTTTCTTTTGTACAATACCAAACATGTTATACTTGCCTGCTCTGTGCTGTTTTGCACATAGCGACCTCAAACCTTTTTTTCTGGGGTGTCCTGGCAGCGCTCCTGGCTCCTCCTCTTCATCAGGTGCCCCCACAGAGAGGCGCTGTCCATGGGGGCACCCGTGTGGGCGCGCTCCTAAATCCTGCTACTGCATCCATCAACAGAGACAGCAGGACTCGGCACCGCCCCTTTTTCTCTGGATTTGATTGACAGCAGCTGGAGCCAATGAGGGTCCGAGACAATGGCTGGAGCTGCTGGGCTTGTGCTCGTCGCTGGGACGATGGGGTTCAGGTAAGTAAAAGGGAGCTCTGGGGGGCAGCTGCAGCGAATAGAATGCATTAAGGTGAAAAACTCCTTTAACCACTTCAGACCCGCGCTATTGACAAAATACGTCAACAGCGCGGACCTGAGGCGCCAAGTTGATAGTGCATTAAACACTGTCCCGCCGCATCGCTGAAGAGCCGATGCATGTACCTGGTGTCTGCGTTGTCCATCGGGTACATGCGATCGGCGGGAACACAAGTAGATGACAGCAGGGAAGTGGAGCTCTGTGTGTAAACACAGAGCTCCACATGCTGTCAGAGGAGAGGAGACCGATCTGTGTCCCTTGTACATAGGGACACAGCATCGGTTACCTCCCCCAGTCACCCCCCTCCCCCCACACAGTTAGAACACACATTTAACCCCTTCCTCACCCCCTAGTGTTAACCCCTTGCCAGTCACATTTATACAGTAATTAGTGCATTTTTTAGCACTGATCGTTGTATAAATGTGAATGGTCCCAAATTTGTGTCAAAAGTGTCCGATATGTCCGCCGCAATATCGCAGTCCCAATAAAAATCGCAGATCGCCGCCATTACTAGTAAAAATATCATAATAAAAAAAATCATAATTCTGTTCCCCATTTTGTAGGCGCTATAACTTTTGCGCAAACCAGTCGCTTATTGCGATTTTTTTTTTTTTTTACAAAAATAAGTCGAAAAATGCGTATCGGCCTTAACTGAGAAAAAAAAAATATATATTTTTTTTAAATGGGATATTTATTATAGCAACAAGTAAAAAAAATATATATTTTTTTTAAATTGTCGCTCTTTTTTTGTTTATAGCGCAAAAAATAAAAGCCGCAGAGGTGATCAAATACCACCAAAATAAAGCTCTATTTGTGGGGGAAAAAAGGATGTCAATTTTGTTTGGGAGCCACGTCGCACGACCGCGCAAATGTCAGTTAAAGCGATGCAGTGCCAGAAGCTGAAATTTTGCCTGGGCACGAAGGGGGTTTATGTGCCCAGTAAGCAAGTGGTTAATAACCCTCCTCCCTCCCACTGTGAGCTGGGCAGGGATGGCTTATACCCCTTTTCATTTTTTTTAAACTATCATTGGCAAGTATATTTCATCATTTCCACCTGTTAGCAGCCACTATAAAAAATAAATTGTGTGACAGCACAGTATTCTACATTCTATTTCAGTCCTGGTCTTTCACTAAGTTCGCTAGTTAGTACCACTGTTTCTTATACTGCTGACTTATTGCAAAGGATTCAAGTATTGTCACTCTTCCTAATGTGCATCAAGGTAAGCAATTTGACAGTTTTGCTGGTTCTCCCCTGGGACGATGACTGCTGTCAGTGCTGATAGTTATAAAATGTTACTGAATTGTCCTTCAAATACAATTTGAAGTTCTATTTTGTAGAGTAAAAATGCATTGTATACAATGACAGTGAATATTTTGTCTAGGGTAAGATTCTGGCACTCTGTAGAACTGAAGAAGCTGTTTAGATAATCAGCAAATATCTCCAACATTTCAGAAGCAGCTCATTTCAGTTTGACTAATACTAGCTAACACAATGGGCTCTGTTTGTACACAGGAATTTATATGTAATTTATCATTACCATTACTCAAATATTCGTACTCCAATTCTGGTATAATCTTAGGGCCAGTTCACATATTGCAGTGCAGTAACCAGCGTTTTTGCCAGTGACCGCTAGGACACACAGAAAGCAATTGTGTGATTTCTGTGTGCCCTATTCATACTACAGTGCTACAGTGACCTACGATAAAATGCAGACATGTTGCATTTTATCACAGCACACTGGACAGGATCACATTTCACTCTACAACAGTGCAACGCAACATGCTGCTATACAGTAAGGCGGCGTACACACGACCGAGGTTCTCGCTGGAAACCAGCGAGAACCTCGCTGGAAGCTGCATTCCAGCGAGGACCTCGGCCGTGTGTACACAGAGCGCTCGCCCCGCCCGTCGGGAATCCCGTCGAGCGAAAAGAGAGCACGCTCTCTTTTTGCTCGACGGCCCGCCTGGATGAATGGCTGGTTGCCATTCCCGACGGGCGGGTCGCCGATTTCGACGGCCGGCAGAGAACCTCGACGGGCGGAACGATGTGTTCTCTGCCGTGTGTACGCGGCTTAACATTAATTAAATGTCACTTTTGTGTGCTATAAGTAAAGTTTGCTTGAAAAAAAAAAAAACAGCTGTAATGTGCTGAATGACGCACCACATTGCCCCTTACTGCCGCCTTAATGCAGCCGAAACAGATAGCTCGCAGCCAGCAAACTGCTATGGTTCACTGTGCGACAGCTGCTTATGTGTGAATGGGCCCTACAGCTTCCTGATTTCCCAGTTTGATTTTAACACTGATTTATTCCTAGTTATAGTCCCTGCTATCTGCCTTGCCTGACATCTCAGGCCTGCATAGACCCTCCTCAAACTTTCTTTTCTGGGGTGTCCCGGTGGCGCTAGGACACAGAAAGCAATTGTGTGTTTTCTGTGTGCCCTATTCATACTAAAACTTAGGCTGCGTACACACCACTAAATAAATCCGATCAAATCGGTCTGACAGACCGTCTTGATCGGATTTGTCTGCTGGGATGTATTGGTTTGATCGTGTACACACGATCAAAGCAAAATCCCCGCCGGCAGAAGTGGCGGTGATGTTGACGCCGCCACGTCACCGAACCAGGAAGTAAAATACTTCCACGCATGCGTCGAATCCATTCGACGCATGTGCGGACAGATATGTCCGCTGGTTAGTGTACTAACCAGCGGACATGACGGACGGGTTCCCAGCAGACAGATTTTAAAGCATGCTTTAAAATTTGTCTGCTGGAAAAACCTGTCTGCTCGCCCGTACATACGATCGGATTTGTCTGCTGAACCGTTCCGTCGGACCGTTTTCAGCAGATAAATTTGATCGTGTGTACGCGGCCTTAGCCCAGCATTTGACTACCTGCATAATCTGACCACGCTAGATCTCCTCCTGCCCTAAATTTTGCTTTGTTAATATAATATAATCCGACACAATCATTTGGCTTAGGCTGGGTTCACATATATCCAGTGCAAATTGTATTTTCGTTTTCACTGCGAATAAAAAAAAGCATATGTTCAGCGCTTCCGGTGTGTTTTTGATGCAGGTAATGATGTGAATTTGCAAGGCTCTGGACCGGATTTTTGTCACAGCTATGAATTCAGTGCTGGCCAATACATGGCAGATAGAGGGGGGTCAACTCCTGTAGGAGGAGAGCAATCCGTGCTGAAATCTTGATCACAACTGAACACATGTGCAATTCAGAAGCGTTCCCATTAGGTTTGCCACATCATCCCTTTAATCCACGACACACATTAATCTGTGGCTGATTAAAGTGGTTGTAAACAGACCACTTTATGCTACAGCTAAGCTTACAATGAGGCTTACCTGTAGCTACCCAGGATATCTCCTAAACCTGCTTGGTTTAGGAGATGTCCCCTGTCCCCTGCATGCGCACTGGTGCAATCTAAAGGAACGGCACCTATGTGTCGTTGCTTCAGTGAGTGTGCCGTTACCGGCGGCTCCCGCTGGAGTGACGTCATTGCAGCTCCAGCCAATCACAGCAATACCTGGAAGTAACCCCTGGGAGAGATGTCGACCGCTGGAGCTGTGTACCAGGACAGCTGCAGGGGCTTCGATCTCAGGTAAGTAATTCATAATGAGCTAGTATGCTGTGCATACTAGCTTATTATGCCTTTGTCTTGCAGGGTTGTTATGTTTTTTTTTTTTTACGAAGGGATTACAACCACTTTAAGGTGGTAATTAAACTCACATGGTGCCTTATCTGCATTGAATCAGCCTCAGAACCTGTGTAATTTAATATGTGTCCTGGATTGAAGAGATGATGTGGCAACCCTAGTTCCCATAGAACTTGATGAGCCTGGAATTTGCATCAAAACTGCACCGCAGTGCACAGAAAATGCAGAGGGCTCTTTCTAAATTCACACTGTGGATGCACTGCATATGCCATTTAAAAGCGCATCCAATTGGCATATAGCTTTTAGAACAACTACAGTAGGGAAAGGCCTCCTATTACCATCTGTTAATTTAGTGTTTACCACCCTGGCGCGTAAGTCTTGGGAGCACCCAAGTACTAGCAACACACATAAAACGGCTAGGAAAGGTGGTTGCTAAAGGTAAAGCTCACTTGCACCTGTGATTTTTAACAGAAGCCCAGCCATTAATGTGGGTTCCCATATTTCTCCTGCATTGCATAGGAACATGGTAATGAATAGACATGTGCACAGAAAAAATTTTCGTTTTTTTTTGTTCCGTTTCGTATGGTCCCGTCTGTTCGTTTCCGTTCGTTTTTCGTAAGACGCCCGTTTTCCCGTTCGTTTCCGTTCGTTTGTCGTACGACGCGATTTTTTCATATTCCGATCGTTTCGTATTTCCGTTACCGTTTTATTTTCGTACATGCGGGATGATTCGTTATTCTGTTTAATTCATGTTCGTTTCTTGTTAGACAGTAATTATCGTTAATTTTCGTCAATTTGCATTCTGTGTATCTTGAATGCTTTTCTTTTGTTAGTGTCAGTTGTATGTTCATTGTTCAATGACATCTATAACAAAAGAATTTCATTATGTATATTGAATGAATTCCTTTTTCTGTTATAGGTGTCATATCAACATACGAAAATAACAAAAGAAACAGGTTCAAATGCAAATCTTTTGTTTATGTTTTTTTTTGAATGGCCAGAGAGTTACAATACTATTGTTAAGCCCCATACACTTGGTCAGACTATTTTAACAACACACATAAAAACGATCGTTTTCCGATCGTTCTCAGAAAATTCGTTTGTTTTTAAACTGCATCAGAAAACCATTTTTGGGTTCAGAAGTCTGGCCAACTGATCTCCCCTCAGATGAAAATCCACAGAAAAGTTTATTAGGCTTTACTATACAAGTGTACTCACTACTCTGCACAAAAGAGAAGCTGCTTTCAGTCACTGAGGCTGGCCATACATGTTCAATTTTCTTGTACAATTTTCTTTTAGATTTACCAAAAACCATATATGAGGTCAAACTAAACACTTTCAATTGTATGCAATCAGGCAGGCCCTTGCACTACATAGTTGAAGGTAAATCTAAAGAAAATTGCACAGAAAATCATGTATGGCCAGCCTAATGCCGCGTACACACGGTCGTTTTTTGCGATGAAAAAAACGACGTTTTTTAAAACGTCATTTAAATTGATCGTGTGTGGGCAAAACGTCGTTTTTTGTCTTAAAAAAACGACCAAAAAAAAAATTCCAACATGCTTGAATTTTTTGTGTCGTTTTTCAAAACGTCGTTTTTTGTGTCATAAAAAATGATCGTGTGTGGGCAAAACGACATAGAAAATGACGTTTTAAACCCGCGCGTGCTCAGAAGCAATTTCTGAGATGGGAGAGCTCGTTCTGGTAAAACTACTGTTTAGAATGGATTAAGCACATTCGTTATTTTAAATCTAATGAAGAAAACAATGCGCTGTATTTGCCACAATGCTTTTTAAACCATTTCCAAGCTACCCTAAACTCCTAGTTTGTTGTGGCTCATCTTGTTTGACATATTTCTGTCAACCTTTTGACTTTATTATTTTTTTGGGCCCTTTTTTTTATTTATTTTTTGTTTTTTGGGACACGTAATTTTTTTGGGGTAATATCTTTTAACAGATGTTTTGAACTAAAATTTTTTTTTAAGGATTTTGGAGGGTGTGAAGTGACCACAGCAGCTTATTTTTTGTGGTTTCATTTACCCACAAGGAGGTTGTTGTTCCTTGTTTAATGTCGTTTTAATTTTTAAAATGTGTCTGCCTACTCACTATAACAATCTCTATATTTGTTTGTAAAAAAATACACATGGTCAAAATTTGCAAACCAACCAAAATATACCTTTATTCAGGTTAAAAAGGTAAATAAATAAAAAGTACAACCATCTGGCAATCCAAAAGCAAAACCAAATAAAAACAAAGAAGCCTGGATAAAAACAAAGGAGACCCTGCTTGAAGTTGTAAACACAAGGGTCCACCAAGAAAACAATGAAGGCTGTGAAGGCCAAAAAAAATTCGCTTCGGGGCATCATCTCCTCACTTCTTCTTCTTCCCTGCAGCCTTCCCTGCAGCCTTCCCTGCAGTCTTCCCTGCAGCCTTCCCTGCAGCCTTCCCTGCAGGCCGAGTCCTCAGGGGCTGTGTTTCTGGAGCCGACGTGCCAGGAGCCAGAGCAGGCTCAGGAAGAGGAGGAGCAGGAGAAGGAGCAGGAGCAGGGGCTGGAGATGGAGCAGGAGCAGGGGCTGGAGATGGAGCAGGACCAGGAAGCGCAGTAAGGACAGGAGTGCGAATCAGCCCAATGCCAATATCGTCATTGAGCTGTCCCAGTGTGGCCATGCTCATGATCTGGAACATAAGGGATTCGCAGCGCACACGCTGGCCCAGCTCTAGATTTTTAAGCTTGGCAGCGATCAGCGCTGCGAATCCCTCTTCCTCACTGGGCTGCTCTCTGATGGCCAAAGTTGCTTCACGGAGCATGGCCTGGGTCTCCTCCTCCATCTGCATGAGCCTTCTGGCCCTTTTTGCTGGGTTCCGGATAGGAGGGATTTGGGAGATACAATCACGCTGGCGTGACTCCTGTCTCCCACTGGGGCCTGCCTCCTCCTGGCTCCCAGTGGGGCCTGCCTCCCCCTGGCTCCCTGCGTGGCCTGCCTCCCCCTGGCTCCCTGCGTGGCCTGCCTCCCCCTGGCTCCCTGCGTGGCCTGCCTCCCCCTGGCTCCCTGTGGGGCCTGCCTCCTCCTGGCTTTGCTCTGCCTGTGTATAATAAAAAAGGGACATATTTTATTTTTTGGCTTCATTCATCACACACATTTCTAACTTAATGACATATCATAATTGAATGCTAAAATATATTTATCACAGGCCCTCCATCCCTAATTCTGTGGCCCCTTACACAGCTTTAGATATGTGCCCCCTGGAGCTGGGGGCGGGGGGGGTTGATGTTGACTGAAATTCCAAAGTAGGGGGCCTTTACCCAACCGTTTTTTTACTTTAGGGTGGACAAAATGTTAATGGCTAAAAAGGGTGTTTAACATCTGCGGCCACTGTATGGTGTACCTAATGGCGTACAAGAAAATGACACACATTCATTATGACCTCTGCATTTATGTATCTTGTCCCCATTCTGTTTTGCCACTATTGCTTAGTGATATGTTCCAAATTTTTTGGCCAAACATTTATATAATTTCAATCACTTGTAACATAAATTACTCATCATTATTATACTTTGCATTACAAAAATGAATCTGAAAATGCAATACCTGGCTCCATGGGTCACAATCTGCCTCCTCCATGAACTCAGGCTCTTCCTCTGAGCTTGCCTGCTCTTGCCTGCAGGGAACACTGGAGGGCTGACTGCAGGGAACACTGGAGGGCTGACTGCAGGGAACACTGGACTGTCTCCTTGGGGGAAGGGTAGACATGGATGGCCTGGACTCTATGTGATCATCCAGGAACTGCATCTGACTATAGTACCACAGGTTAGGCTTGTAGACGCTGTCAGCTGCAGCCCCAGATCTCATCGAGGCCAGGACTTGTGACCGTTGGGTCCTGTAGGTGCCCCAAAGCGAATTGATTTTAGCCTTAACAGTCTCCAATGTAGCGTTGGGGACCCTTGTTTTTACATATTCAAGCAGGGCCTCCTTTGCTTTCTTCCGGGCATCTTTGTTTTTATTAATTTTGCTTTTGGATTGCCAGAGAACTGGATGTTCCTTCCATCTCTGGATAAATTCTGTCAGAAATTCCGGATCCTTAAAGGCCTCCATTAGTTCTGCATGTACAAAACAAAAAACAAAGCCTAGTGTCAGTCAAGCCACTACTACTAATTAGCTTTTAAACACCATGGGGGTTATTTATGAAAGGAAAATACACTCTGCACTTCAATTGCACTGAAAGTGCACTTGGAAGTGCAATCGTTGTATAAATCTGAGAGGGGTAGATCAGAAATGAGGGGAAGCTCTGCTGATTGTATCAGACAATGATGTGCATGCTAAAATGCTATTTCTAAATTTATCCTTGCATGTCCTCCTCAAGATGTCCAGCGACTGCATTTACAAGTGCACTTGTAGTGCAAAGTGTCTTTTCCTTTAAGTAAATCACCCCCCATATCTTCTAGCCCACACAATCATCCACTGTTCCCTAATATTTGTAATGTCCATAATCCAGATACATACCGTCTTATGATCCGATCGTCTCTTCCGCCTTGTTCCGCAGGTTGTGAACGGCGCTTGCAATGAACCCCCCATATCTTCTAGCCCACACAATAATCCACTGTTCCCTAATATTTGTAATGTCCATAATCCAGATACATACCGTCTTATGATCCGATCGTCTCTTCCGCCTTGTTCCGCAGGTTGTGAACGGCGCTTGCAATGGCGTGGATCCCTTTAAACGGCGCGAACGTGTGACGCGATGCACGAGATCCCGCCCCTGACGTTCGGTCTCGTCTTTTCCACGCCCCTTTCTCGATCTTTCTTTGTGGGTGTGTTTTAGGCAAGAACAAGATGGAGAGAAACATGGCAAGCTCAAGCCATCAGGCAGGCCAGGCCCAGCCAACCGGACGATCCCGGCGGAGGTACAAGGCCTCAAACATGGCCTTCCAAGAGATGGTGGAGATGGTCACCATCTTACAAAGGGAGGATTATGACGGGAAGCATGGCCCTTACCTGCATCCAAACAGGGTGAAGGCCGACATCATGGAGAAGGTGATCAGGAGGCTGCATCAAAAATTTGGCCAACGCAGGACTCGAGAACAATTGAGAAAGAGGTGGTCAGACCTCAAAAACAGAGAGCCTGAACAACTCCAGCATATCAAGAGGCTGATTCGGGGAAAAAGTAAGTTTTTTTTATTTTTTGACACATTTGTGGTGTTTGTTAATTGTGCCATGTGATTTTAATTTCAGGTTGTACTGTATCTGTTTGTGGGCACAAAAAGTGGTCGGAGAAGTCGTCGTTTATACGTTGTTTTTCGACCTACTAAACGACAATCTTCGTGCTAAATATCATCATGCGCCTAGTTCGCATGGACAAAAAGGAGTGTATAAACACTATATCATTCCCAAAAAACGTCTTTGTATTTGTTATTATTTGAACAAACGACGACTCCTACGACCAATTCATGTGTCCCCAAACAGGAATCTTGCCATTTTTGTTGTAATGTGACTTCACTTGTGATCTTTTGTAATGTAGATTTGTACCTAAATTAAAGTCGATGTGAAAAGCTTAGTAAATATGACCAATAAACAGAAAAAGGAGAGTCTGCTCAGCAGTGGATTCTGCACATGTTTATATACTCTGTACTTGTATTTTTAGTTCTCACTCATATCTCTTTATAATCTTTTACCTTTCTTTTTTCCCTATCTTCAATCTCGTAGGGCGCAGTGAAGCAGCAAGGCAGGTTGGAACTTCCGAAGCCCCACCCCCGAGGGATGATGACGCTGCCACCACATCCAGTAAATTTCCTACACAACACTCATACCCAGGTAATCTAGATCAGGGATCCTCAAACTACGGCCCTCCAGCTGTTGTGGAACTACACATCCCATGAGGCATTCATTGTAACACACTGACATTCACAGACATGACTAGGCATGATGGGAATTGTAGTTCCTGAACAACTGGAGGGCCGTAGTTTGAAGACCCATGATCTACATGTAGGTTTTCCGAATTTTAATACCTTTTTTGTTCCCACATTTCAGGAGCAAGTCGTGCAGCGACAATGGACAGGGATACTGCCAAATTTGTGCTGTCCGAAATATGGTCCTTCAGGGAACAACTAGAGGACATCCAGGACACTGCACGAGAAGTGGTAGAAAAATCAAAAGGGCTGGAGACACAAATTAAAAATTTAATAGATTATTTGGGTAGGTTTTGATTTATTTAGTGTTTATTTTGTAATAGAAAAAAGGTTTGGTTTATAATAAAAAAAAAAATGTGATTTTATTTTTTGAATAATGTAAAAAAAAAAAAAAAAAAAAAAAAAAAAGTGATTTTAGTTTTTGAATGTAAAAAAAAAAAAGTGATTTTATTTTTTGAATAATGAAAAAAAAAAAAATGTGATTTTAGATTTTGAATAATGTAAAAAAATAAATATATAAAAAAAAGTGATTTTATTTTTTGAATAATGTAAAAAAAAAAAAAAAAAAGTGATTTTATTTTTGGAATGTTATAAAAAAAAAACAAAAACAAAAAATATATATTTGTTTTGTAACTAAAAAAAATGTTTTTAAAAAATTTTATGTCAAAAAGTTATGTTTTTCAAGATGCAAAAAATAAAAAATTTACAGTAAAATATGTGTCTTGTTATTTAAGCTCAATGATTAATAGAAAATACTAGGGTTGTCCCGATACCGATGCCGAGTATTTGCGGGAGTACTTGTACTCCCGCAAATACCCCCGATACCTAAATAGAATACTTCCCCCCCCATATTGCAGCGATGCGTCCCTCATACCTTTTTAGATATGCTGACGCCGCCGCATACCGCCTTATCCCCCTGCACAATCGCATAGCTTACATTACAAGCATTCATTCTGAATACTTGTAAATGGCCGTGTATTGACACTCCCCCTCTCCGGATTGGACGGATCCCTCCATCCGGAGAAGGGGAGTTTTAAAACACGAAGCGCGGCCATTTACAAGTTTTTAGAATGAAAGCTTGTAATGCGCTACGCCAAGGATCTCCAAACTACGGCCCTCCAGCTGTTTCGGAACTACATTTCCCATGAGGCATTGTAAAACTCTGACATTCACAGACATGACTAAGCATTATGGGAATTGTAGTTCCTGAACAACTGGAGGGCCATAGTTTGGAGACCCCTGCGCTACGCGATTGTGCAGGGGGATACGGCGGTATGCGGCAAAGGCGGCATCAGCATATCTAAAAAGGTATGAGGGACGCATCGCTGCAATATGGGGGACATACATGGCTGCATATGTGGGGGACATGGCTGCATTTGGGGACACATTTAAAAAAAAAGTATCGGTATTCGGGATCGGCGACTACTTGAAAAAAAGTATCCGTACTTGTACTCGGTCCTAAAAAAGTGGTATCGGGACAACCCTAGAAAATACCTAAAAAAAATGTATGCTGAGAACATTAAACAATGAGGGATAGTTATTTCAGTCCATCACAAACACATGGCACTATGATAACCTAGGACCGTGATGGCGAACCTTGGCACTCCAGATGTTTTGAAACTACATTTCCCTTGATGCTCCACTATACTGCAGAATGCATGAGCATCATGGGAAATGTAGTTCCAAAACATCTGGGGTGACAAGGTCGCCATCACTGACCTAGGAGATAAAATAAAAACACAAACCTTATAAATTAATTAAAGAACAAAGAAAAGACTGTTTCAGGCAAAAAATAAATTTAATTATTCAGCCAAGATCTGGCATTGGAATGGCCCCCCTACCCATAAAGTAGTCCACATATGCCTGACGCACAGCACGTGCGTTTCGGGGGGCCAATTGGGGATGGGCAGCGTCACGAGCTGCCTCTGGAATGTCAACAGGGTCATCAGGCAAAAGGGTTAGGTAAGAAGAAGAATGTTTTTTTAAATAGTTGTGTAAAATGCAGCAGCATGTAATTATATAATTCAACTTGTATTCGGCCATGTTTATGGCAGTAAGAAATAGCCGGAAACGGCTGGCCATGATGCCAAAGGCATTTTCCACCACACGTCTGGCTCTGGCCAGCCTGTAATTAAACACCCTCCTCTCAGGGGTGAGGGCGCGTTGGGGAAATGGCCTCATGAGGTGAGGACCCAAGGCGAAAGCCTCATCTGCAACAAAAACGAAGGGCAGACCCTCTTCATTATCCTCCGCAGGCGGCAATCCCAGGTCCTCGGAAAGAAGCCGTTGGGCGAACTCCGTCTCGGCAAAGACACCACCGTCCGACATCCGCCCATTTTTCCCAACATCAAGATACAAGAACTCGTAATTGGCAGACACCACCGCCATCAGAACAACACTGTGGAACCCCTTGTAATTGAAATAATGGGATCCACTATGGGGTGGTGGCACGATGCGGACGTGCTTGCCGTCAATAGCTCCTCCGCAGTTTGGAAAATTCCATCGCCGGGAGAAGTCCGCTGCCACAGTCTGCCATTCCTGTGGCGTGGTGGGGAACTGTAGATACCAAAAAAATAAAAAAATATCAAACAAACATTCCTAAAAGAACATCCCAAAACATTTTTTGATACCAAAAAAACAAACATTAATTTGAAGTATTATTAACCACTTCCTTACTGGGCATGTAAACCCCCTTCCTGACCATGTGAAATTTCAGCTTGCGGCACTGCGTCGCTTTAACTGACAATTGCGCGGTCGTGCGATATGGCTCCCAAACAAAATTGGCGTCCTTTTTTCCCCACAAATAGAGCTTTCTTTTGGCTGGTATTTGGTCACCCCTGCGATTTATATTTTTTGCGCTATAAACAAAAAACGACGACTATTTTGAAAAAAAAAACAATATTTTTTACTTGTTGCTATAAAATAAAAAATTCATTTTAGGGCGATACGTATTCTTCTACATATTTTTGGTTAAAAAAAAAAAAAAATCAAAAAAAATCGCAATAAGCGACTGGTTTGTGCAAAAGCTATAGCACCTACAAAATAAGGGACAGAATTATTATTTGTTATTTATTTTTTTACTAGTAATGGTGGCGATCTGCGAATTTTATTGCGACTGCGACAACATGGCGGACACATCGGACACTTTTGACACCTTTTTGGCACCATTCACATTTATACTGCAATCAGTGCT
Organism: Rana kukunoris; assembly: GCA_029574335.1. Classification (NCBI taxonomy): domain Eukaryota; kingdom Metazoa; phylum Chordata; class Amphibia; order Anura; family Ranidae; genus Rana; species Rana kukunoris. The sequence continues at coordinate 620,694,487 of CM056049.1, read as the reverse complement.
ATAAATATGCACTAATTACTGTATAAATGTGACTGGCAGGGAAGGGGTTAACACTAGGGGGTGAGGAAGGGGTTAATGTGTATCCTGCATTGTGTTCTAACTGTGGGGGGAGGGGGGGGTGACCGATCTGTGTCCCCATGTATAAGGAACACTGATCGGTCTGCTCTCTCCAGTGACAGGACGCTGTCATTGTGAGAGCCGGCAATGAGAAATGATCTCATATGTTTACATATGAGATCATCTCTCATTGGCTGCACAGATCGCATTGCAAACGGCCACTCTGATTGGCCGTTCGCGGCGAGCTGTGATTGGCTGTGTCCAAGGGACACGGCCAGTACACAAGTTCCCCGCTGCGTGCTCTGGAGCGCACGCTGGGAACACAGAAAGAGGCTGCCGTGAAAAAACGGCAGCCCAGAGATTTAGAACCACCCTGCGGCCGCATATAGTCGTACGGCCGTAGGGAAGTGGTTAAAAATAGGAAAAATAAGAAGAGATCACTAAAGCAGATTAATCACACCCTCTGATGGTCACAATCCTACAAAAAATAAGGGGAGTGGAGGCCCAAAATGAGTTTGAGACCTCTAAAAAAAATTAAATACTAAAAAAATGTTAATTTATACAATTACAAAAAAAAGAGGGGGGGGGTTGTGCGTGCACTACAATATAGGACAACATATAGGGGGATATAGGGACTTCTATAGACAGCACTACAATATAGGACAAAATATAGGGGGACTAGGCTAGGTGGGTTTGGGACACAAAAAAAAAAAAAAAACCTGGACAGGTTGGCAAAACAAAAGATGCATGTAGGAGCAAATATAAAATGAATACAGCATGCATGGAGATGAAAGGGAACATTACCAGCAGATCACAAACAGGTTAATTAGGGACTGTTTAAAACCAAACAAATTGAAACAAATACAAAAGCCTAAATAAAACATAGTTTGTGCCTTTAAAGGCCACCACTTACCTTAATATAGTCCTCCTGCAGAACATGAATGATGGCAGAACAGGTCTGGGGAATTATGAGGCCCAGAGCCTGGGGGGAGATGCCCGTCGAGAACTTCAAGTCCTGCAGACTTCTCCCTGTTGCCAGGTACCGCAAGGTGGCAACTAGCCGCTGCTCAGCAGTGATGGCTTCCCGCATAACGGTGTCCTGCCTGGTGATATAAGGCGACACCGAAGCCAAAAGCTGCTGAAATACGGGGTCAGACATCCGAAGAAAATTCCTGAAATCATCAGGGTTATTTTCTCGGATCTCCCGCAGCAGAGGCATATGAGAGAACTGGTCCCTGCGAAGAAACCAGTCCTTGGCCCACAAAGTCCTTCTCGCCCTCCTCAAGGACCGGAGCCGGGATGCAGCACACATCCCAACAAGAAGCACAGCACGATCTCGGCGACGAGAACGTACCCGCAACATGGCTAGAAAACGGTCGTCAAATCAGATCGCACTAAAACACCGCTCTGAAGTACAGAAATGCCTTTGAAGAACGGACCTGCAAAACAGGAACGTGTAGACAAGAACGCACTGCCAAAACAGATACGATTGGAAAACAAGCACTGTATCACAAATACGACCCCAAAAGCACAAACTGTACGACAGTAAACGATATTAAAGCACGAAGACTGAAAAGCGCGAATCGTCTCTCACCAAACTTTTACTAACACGCAGCAACACAATATCAGCAAAAGAGGCCGTCTTCCGCATGGAAATGACCCTTTATAGTTCCGTCGTACGTGATGGACGTCACGGCGCTTTGCTAGACTTTTTGGGAAAAACGATGGTGTGTACGCAACGTCGTTTTGGAAAATGAAGTTTGAAAAACGTCGTTTTTTTTCATCGCAAAAAGTGATCGTGTGTACGCGGCATAACTCTCTGGCCATTAAAAAACCCATAAACAGTAGGTTTGCATTTGAACCTGTTTCTTTTGTTATTTTCGTATGTTGATATGACACCTATAACAAAAAAATTGCATTCAGTATTTTGAATACACAGAAAAAAGAAAAAAGAATTCATTCAATATACATAATGAAATTCTTTTGTTATAGATGTCATTGAACAATGAACATACAACTGAAAACGAACACAAAACAGATTTAAACAAAATACACAATGCAAACCTCTTGATACAGATTTAATTTTCATTATTTTGCCATTTTCGTTTTGTCGTTTTTTCCCGTCGGATCGTTCGTTCGTATTTGCGGTCGTTCGTTATGCGGCTCATCCGTTATCCCGTCGTTTTCGTATTTTGGTGCTTTACCGTTTTCGTATGTACACATTATCCCGCGGGTACGAAAATGAACATTTTCGTACGAAAATAACATTCGTACGAACGGGAATGCACATATCTAGTAATGAAATTTGACTTTGTAATGGCTACAGCTGGAGGGTAGAACTGGGCATTCTGGAGGAGATATCTCAGCAGTGGAGCCCTGACTAAGCACTTGAGATACTGAATAAGAGGATATCCTGTGATTCAACTTTCCAACCACCATGCAGAACTGAAAAATTGTGCAGTGAAGCTGGCTTTTAATTTTAAATCCAATTTATATGATCCTGTGAAAAAAAAACTATATTTTTTTTATCCTTCATTAAACCACTTCAATACCAGGCACGTATGCACCTTCCTGCCCAATCCAATTTTCAGCTTTCAGCGCTGTTGCAATTTGAATGACAATTGTGCGGTCATGCTACACTGTACCCAAACAATTTTTTTAACATTTTGTTCCCACAAACAGAGCTTTCTTTTGGTGGTATTTGATCACCACTGTGATTTTTTTTTTGCACAACGTATAAAAAAAAAAAGACAGGAGATTTAGAAAAAAAAAAAAGTTTTTATTTGTTTCTGTTAATTTTTTTGTAAATAAATACGTTTTCTTCTTCAATGACGAGCACTGATAAGGCTGCACTGATGGGCACTGATAAGGCGGCACCGATGAGGTGGCACCAATGAGGTGGCACTCATAGGCGGCACTGATAGGTGGCACTCATAGGTGGCACTGATGGGCACTCATAGGCGGCACTGATGGGCACTCATAGGCGTCACTGATGGGCACTCATAGACGTCACTGATGGGCACTCATAGACGTCACTGATGGGCACTCATAGGTGGCACTGATAGGTACTTATGGGTGGCACTGATGGGTACGGATAGGTGGCACAGATGGGGACTGATGGTCACTGATAGATTGGCACCGATGGGCATGGATGGGTGGCACTGAGGGACACTGATGACTGGCACTGATTACTATTGTGGTGGTATTGCTGGGCATCACTTTTTTTATATACTATTATGGTGCCAGTCGGTGCCCATTTGTGGGCACTGATTGGCACATGTTGGGCATGTTTTGAAACATGTGGATGGCCATGGGGGATGTACCTGGCCATCCACATGTTGAAGGCTTCCCTGGTGGTCCTGGCAGCTTCCCTGGTGGTCCAGTGTGGGCATCCGAGGGGACACCGCACATCACCGATCGCCGTGCTGCGTGCCGGCATGTCATCCTGCTGGACATCAATAGACATCCAGTCAGGATAACAGAACCACTTCCCGGATGTCAATTGTCTATTGACCGGGCGGGAAGTGGTTAAACCATATATTTAGTTTAATGTCTCATGCAAGGATTTATCTTTCTTTTTTTTTTTATCATTTTGATTTGTTATCTTAAACGATAAATGTAATTATTGCAGCTATAATGAGAATTATGAAAATGGTGACAAACAATTGCTAGTCAGTTCTTGGTTTAAGTATTCGAGAAAAAAGATTATATTTTAAAAGCAAAGTGAAGACCATTTATTAAGAAGTTGACAGATAATGCTGGGTTCTGTTTTCTTGTTCTAGTTATTCATCATTTTTCCACCAAACAAAGAAGGATCCGTGCAATAAAAGAAATGTCCAGAATCCTGCTTCCAGGTGGTCAGATAATGTTATATGTATGGGCCATGGAACAAAAGAGCCGCAGGTTTGAAAAGCAAGACGTGTTTGTGCCATGGAACAAAGCATTGCTGACTCGATGCACCTCTGACACAAGCCAATGTGAAAGCAAACAGAACTTTGCTTTGAATTCAAAGCAGTACAACACAGCCTTGAAGTCAACGAGAGAGAATGAGACCATTAACTTACATAATCTGAAACAAACACTGGATTCTGAACAAGCACACAATTCTGGCAACTGTATAGCAGCTGAATCATGCTGCATTAAGTTTTCTAATGAAGAATCAAGACTCTACAGTGCCATAGGAAAATCGATCCGGTCCTGGTTCTTCTCTCGATCCCTTGATGAGTCCTCCTTAAGGAGACAAATTGACAAAATGAAGTCTCTGAGCCCTGTCAGTGGTTGGGTAAATAGCACTGTATCTGTGCAGCCTTCTCGACACTGCAGTCTAGATCTTGGACATCAGAGAATAATACTCAAGGAGCACAGCTTTGATGATGATGATGTTTTTATTAAAACCGGTTCCCATGAGAAGCAGCAGTGGTTCCTAACTTTAGATTCCTCAAAAACAGGAAACGGAAGGCATTGTGAAGTGGATCAGGATGGCACAAAGCAAGCCGGTTTTCAGACCGATTCTAAGCACTGCACTTGCATTTGTAGCAATGAGAGTGATAAGTGTACCCAAAGCAGAGTTTTAAAGAGAACATCTACGACTGAGTCCAGCGATTCAGTTCTGGATGAAACGGTAGCGGCCAGCGATCAGGAGGCTGATACTTTAGACTCCAAGGAATTTTTGAGATATTACCATGTGTTCCGTGAAGGAGAATTACGGAGTCTTTTGGAGAGTGATGTCCCAGAACTGCATGTTATCAGTTGCTGCTTTGACCATGGTAACTGGTGTATAATTGCAGAAAAGAAGTTATCTTGTGTTGCAGACAGCTAATATTTACCGAGTTAGCTTGAAAGGAATATGAGATCACTCATTGCTGAATTGCTTTTGGAGGTACAGTACATGGTCCTGGGGTGTCCTCCTTATCCGTTCTTCTGTAATATTGGTTAATTGACATCATTTTATGTGTAAAGCAATTCTTTAAATGTGTAATTTTAGCATTTAATGGGGTTGTAAAGGTTCGTTTTTCATTTTCTAAATAGGTTCCTTTAAGCTAGTGCATTGTTGGTTCACTTATCTTTTCCTTCGATTTCCCTTTTAAATTTTTTTTTCTTTGTCTTAATTAATCACTTCCAGTTCTTCCTCAGTAAGCTTGTCCCCATAATCCGAGCCGCTCTGGCTCAGGGTAAGTCAGCGTGCTGAAGCGTCTCCCCGCAGGGAGGAAGTCCCAAGGTAGGGGGCGAGCACGCTGACTGACCCCCAGCTAAAAAGGCTCGGGTGATGGGAGCAAGCTTACTGAGGAGGAACAGGAAGTGAGAAATTCAGACAAAGAAAAAAACATTTAGAAGGGAAATGGTAAGTGAACCAACAATGCATTAGCTTAAAGGAACCTATTTAGAAAATAAAAAACAAACCTTTACAACCCCCTTTAACTCCCAATTAAATGCAGCAGAGCACTTCTAAGTGATAGTGTCAAAGTTCCCCTTACAGGAGGCTATTATGTGAAAAGCAGCAGCTGCTCAGCCTACATAAACTAATGACAGACTGAGGCCCTGTACACACGTACGAGAACCTCGTCAGGCTAAACTCATCGTTCCGCCCGACGAGGTTCTCGGCCGGCCGTCGAGTTCGTCGATCAGGCTGTCGAAAAAAGCGCCGAGCCATTAGTCCCGATGGCCCATCGAGGAAATAGAGAACCTGCTCTCTATTTTGGCTCGACGCCTTGCTCGACAGTTTTCTCGGCGAAAACGTACACACGATCGAGCTTCTCGGCAGAATATGGATCCCAGCGAGCTTCTCACTGGATTCTGCCGAGAAGCTCGGACGTGTGTATGGGGCCTCAGTCTGTCATTAGTTTATGTAGGCTGAGCAGCTGCTGCTTTTCACATAATAGCCTCCTGTAAGGGGAACTTTGACACTATCACTTAGAAGTGCTCTGCTGCATTTAATTTAACACTGTCTGCTGCTGTTTGTAGCTGCACACCAAGCATTTACCCACAGACATCCGCTGTCAGCCTGTCATTAATTTATTCAGGCTGGGCAGGCGCTGCTATTTGCATGATCTGGTCATTCCAGCTGCAAGGATCTGCTGCTGGTATCCAGAGAATCAGTGGCGGCTGGTGGTTTATTTGATTTTTTGGCAAACAATCCACCTGCCTAAAACCCCTGGTCAGGTCACGGACAGAACAGTCGGCCGGGTCACAGGATAATGTCGCTCAGTCACTTACCCCATCTAGTGGGCAGCACTCCAGGTGGCGGGGGTATCTCTCTGAGATGTGAGTGGCTGCTATCTTGGTTCTCCAGCATCTCCTCTGACAAATTGGATCGGTTCCCGTTTCGGCCAATCGGGTGACGGGCCTCATGAGCCATTTCCTTATTGGCTAAAAGGAGAATCCGTTTTACAACAGCAAGAATATTTTTTGAAGCCTATTAGAGCCTCTGGCTCTAATCATGTGCTTCAAACCCCCCTACCCCTTCTCCATTGAAATCAATGCGTCTGGTGCCTTGCAAGTAGATCAGGTGACCGGACGCATTGGATGAGGGGGCCCCTACTGGATGGGCCTCCACTGCAGAGAATGCACCTAACCAGCCATGTGAAGGAGTCCCTATACTGATGGCATCTACAGAGGGCCAGATTTTGGAACAGAAAGAGCTTCCCATTTATAGCTTGTGTCTCCAATATGGTGGTCTGTATACAGCAATGCAAATTAAATAACAAAATGTTGCAATAGAGCATCTGCAGTGTGCTTACTGTAAATGCTATATCATTCACAACTGATGTGCCTCACACTGTTTGAATGATAAGGTTGTCTACACTAGGTCCATTTTCTGGTGTCCCAACACCCGATACTGTATATACCGTATTTATCGGCGTATAACACGCACAGGCGTATAACACGCACCCCAACTTTAAGAGGAAAGTTTCTGGAAAAAAACTTTCCACAGCCTCCTTTTGATAACACACAGGCAGTTTACCCTCTATTTTCAGGGTAAACAAGTGAGTGTTATACGCCAATAAATACAGTACGTGCTTTTTCCAAGTCAATAACCAACCAAGTAGTAGGAAGAATAAAGAGGACAGCCCTGGACCATGTTCAGATATACCTATATCATCTAGACAGGTTCTGTTTAACATGTCATTAGGTCAGCAGTTTTTGAAAGTGCCAATATCCACAGTCGAAAATTTGCATTTTTGTATTCATTTTGACTTCATCCTGCTGATCCAATAACATTTTAGGCTCATCTGGAGCATGCAATGGCATACCTTCAATATCTCCTAAACACTCTAGAAGTATCTATGTGGTATATGGTACATGGCTTCAGGTATGCATGCTCAGCCCAAATCAAATTGTGAGCTTGTGAGAGATTTCTTTACTTCCCTTGAAAGGTGCAGTTATATATATATATATATATATATATATATAGTTCACCTGAAGATGAGATCTCATTGCTGCACAATCATTGAGATATAATGTTATTTTACTGGCACAGTTCTATGTGAAGACTGGACTTCAGACCACCAAGCAGTGTTAACAATCTTGCTTTCACTTGCAAGTGGTCAGTATGATCTATGGACCGCTCTGTCACTTTACAGGTTTGGAAGCAATCAACAGACTTTAGTTTACCCCACAAATAGTGTCTTTAACCACTTAAGACCCGGACCAATACGCTGGTAAATGACCCAAGGTGTTTTTGCGATTCGGCACTGCGTCGCTTTAACAGACAATTGCGCAGTCGTGCGACGTGGCTCCCAAACAAAATTTGCGTCTTTTTCTTCCCACAAATAGAGCTTTCTTTTGGTGGTATTTGATCACCTCTGCGATTTTTATTTTTTGCGCTATATACAAAAATAGAGCGACATTTTTGAAAAAAAATCAATATTTTTTACTTTTTGTTAAAAAAAAAATCAAATAAACTAAATTTTAGTCAAACATTTAGGCCAAAATTTATTTAGCCACACGTCTTTAGTAAAAAAAAAAAATCGCAATAAAAAAAACTAGCTACCTAGCGGGAACAGCGACACTAATACAGCGATCAGAAAAATGATCGCTTAGTGACGCTGGCAATAGGGAGTGAAAGGGTTAACTAGGGCGGTGATCAGGGGGTTAAAACTTTATTAGGGGGGGTGGGGGGGCTATCCTGAACCTAACACTAACTGATTTTACACTGCCTGTCACACTGACACTAAATGCAGTGATTAGATCACTGCATTCAGTGACACTGTGACAGGGGGGGTGGGGGGGCAGATCGCAAGGGGTTAAGTATGCCTATGTGTGTGTGTGTCAGTGTAATGTTGGTGCGCACTTACTGTGAGGTGTTCCTCTCATCGCAGCGGTTGGAAATACCGCTGCGATGAGAGATTACATCACTTCCCCCTTCCTGTGTAAACACAGGAGGAGGAAGTGACACAAAGGGGGGAGCGCTGCTATTGGCTGGGAGCGAATGCGGGGGGGGGCGGGCAAACACCGACATCCGCCCGCTCGTCCCGGTTCGCTCCCAGAGACACCGGGACCTCCGCACGCCGCGGAGGGGGTCCCGATCGGACCCCCGACCCGCTACTGGGCGAGGACGTAAATTTACGCCCTTGTGCCCATCCGTGCCATTCTGTGGCCGTATATGTGCGTGCGGAGGTCCTTAAGTGGTTAAAGTGGAGGTCCACACAAAAAGTGAACCTCTGCTTTTTGGAACCCTCCCCCCCTCCGGTGTCACATTTGGCACCTTTTAGGGGGTGGGGGTGCAGATATCTTACAGGTGTTTGCACCCACTTCCGGGAATAGACTCGCGCCCCTTCCCCCCTGCTGTCTTCTGGGAAACACACTGGTCCCAGAAGACAGCGGGGACCAGTGAGGACCCGCAGCGCGTCAGGGAACCAGGAAGTGAAGCCGCAACGCTTCACTTTCTGATTCCCTCACTGAGGATGGCGGTGGGGGCAGTTTGGCTGCCGATATCGCGGTCTCCCTGGACAGGTAAGTGTCCAGTTATTAGAAGTCAGCAGCTGCAGTATTTGTAGCTGCTGGCTTTTAATAAAAAAAAATTTAGGCGGACCTCCGCTTTATTAACTGTAAACATGCCTTTTGTTTTAACATAAAATTAAAGATGAGTATTGGTTCTGTATTTTAATGTATTTTGTTTTTGTATGGTAACATCACTATTTTGTTATTTATTTAATTTGCTATTAGTGCATACCACAATACTTGAAACTATTTTATACAAATTAGCCATTTGCTCATTATCATATATTTTTACTATGCATGTTTCTCTACTGTAATGTTAATTTATTTTAATACAAACAATGAGTATTAAAGCAATACTATGTGTGAAAAATATTGTCATTCTCATATACACAATTGTAACTTAATATTAGTTATGGTGGTTTTGAATACAAGTTAATTTGCTATTATGTATTAGGTATTTTTTTTTTGCTTAATGTTATTTTTCTGAATGTTAAGAGATTAAAGTGGATGATGTTCATAACTATCAGCATTGCTGTATTTATTGCATGGCATGTTAGTATAATATTCAGGTAAGTAAAATTTCCGGAATAACAATTTTCTGATGAAAACCTAAGTATGGAGTAAGTGATAAATTGAATTCTATATACAGCGAGTAAAACAAGTATCGAAGACGTCACCATTTTTCTAGGTAAATATATTTTTAACGGTGCTATTGACATGAAATGTTCACCACGTCGGTAACCGCCAATACAATCCGTACATACAAAGAAACTGAAACAAATAAGTTCAGAAATGATTATGAAGTTATGTGTAATAAAATGGAAAGACACAAGGAAAAAGCATATTCAATTTTTTTGTTGGTAATGACAGCTTCAAGACGCCTCCTGTATGGAGAAACTCGTCGCATGCATTGCTCAGGTGTGATTTTGACCCATTCTTCCACACAAACAGTCTTCAAATATTGAAGGTTTCCGTGGGCATCCTCTACAAACTTTGATCTTTTGTTCTTTCTATAGATTTTCTATTGGATTCAAGTCAAGTGATTGGCTGGGCCATGCTAGCAGCTTTATTTATTTCTTTGAAAACCATTTGAGAGTTTCCTTGACTATGTGTTTGGGATCATTGTTATGAATCTGCAGTAATGTTTCATGCCCTGTCTGTTTGCTTATCTCTCTGAATGAATGAATGAAAACTTGTATAGCGCGGCACATGCGAACTAAATCGCCTCTGGGCGCTTGTTGTTCCTGTCTCCATTGATATCAAAAGAGATGAGTCTTGATCTTTCTCCTGAACGCTAAGTAATTCTCCTCCAACCGAATGCTGGTTGGTAAAGCGTTCCATAGTCTGGGACCTTGGATCGCGAATCTTCTTAATCCTTTGGACTTGTAGTTGGCTTTCGGAATCTGGAGCTGGTTTTGATTGGTGGATCGCAGAACGCGATTGGGATTGTGAGCTTTTATTTTTTCGCATAGATAATGGAGAGCATTCCCATGGATACATCTATGCGTTAGACAGAGTGCTTTAAAAGCAATTCTGTATTTTACTGGCAGCCAGTGAAGGGCTCTCAGTGAAGGAGAGATTGATTCCCAAGGTTTTTTCCCAGTCACAAGTCTGGCGGCCGTGTTCTGAACGACTTGCAGACGAGCGATTTGGTACTTGGGGAGTCTGAGGTAAAGGGCATTTGCATAGTCCAGTCTGGAGTTAACAATTGCTCCCACCACGACCGCTAGGTCTTCTTTGGGGATGAAAGGAGTAAGTCTGCGTAGTAGGCGCAGCAGATAGTGGGAGCCGCTGACTACAGACCCTATTTGTGCGTCCATTGTCATATAGGAGTCTCTGGTCTGCGTATTAGCTTACGGACCATGCTTTCGCACCTGCATGTTTAAGTAATCTTCTCTTAGCATGGCTCCACCCCAGCCTCTAACAGAAAACACTATTTAACGTGCACTGCAAACTAGCTTTGCCCGAGCAACAGCTGTGTTTAGGCTTCTGGTGTGGTGTCCTGCTCGGTTATCTCTGACTTCCATGTACCGACCATGGTGTGTCCTTCTGACATTTCCTGTCTGCTAGTAACCCCGACCTTGGCGTGCCTTCTGACTTTTCCTGTCTGCTAGATGCCCCGACCATGGCCTGTTCTCCTGACTATCCTGTACTTAACCCTGAACTGCTGTTTCTGCTCTGTCCACCAGGGCCAATCCCTAAGCATGAGCTGAGAGGCCCCGGGGGCTGCGACCTGGAGTCAGCTGCAGCCAAAGCCATCCTCACTGCTAGAGGCTCTGGTGAATACCTGCTGGCTCTTAGACTTCACACCCTGGGGAATCTTGCTCTCTAGCTTCATGCTTGTTCTGTGTCCTCCTCCATGTACACACTGCTCACCTCTCCCCCCGGTACAGTCTGCGCTCTTTCTCTCCGGTCCGGTCGCTGTGCGATTATTATGTAGACTACATTGCCTTTTTATGTGGCTTTTAAAAGTTGGACTATGTGCAAGTGACCTAAGTCGCCTTATGTAAAACAAACGTGCCCTAGCGCAGCAAAGTAACTTATTTTTATATGATGGATCAAAAACAAAATATACAATAAAGGAGACACAAATTAACCTCAGGTCACCGTTTGAATTTGTGTCTACTTTATTGTATATTTTGTTTTTGATCCATCATATGAAAATAAGTTACTTTGCTGCGCTAGGGCACAGTTGTTTGTATCGGGGGCAGCATGTAGTATTGGAAAGGATGCCAAGTGCAGCAATGATTATGTATGCAGCTATTTTTCATTCAGTGTCAGTGAGTAGGTGTAGTGCACGGTGCATTTTACTTCCTCGATGCTGCCCAGCCTTCACTAAGCGGCGATGTTCTTTCTAAATCCTGTGATAACTCGCTGCAGGCCTTCCTGGGAACAATGAGAAAAGCTCCCAAGAGACATTGCGGCATCGCCGTGGGCATTGCCATTGCCGCTTAGTGAAGTCTGGGCGGCTCGAGTCCTGCAATGGGAATGGCGTTCCTGCTTTGAAAAAAGTGCAGGGACGCAGTTCCCATGTGTTCCCGCAGGACTCGAGCCCTGATTGTACTACTTCCAAAAGGTGGTATCGGGATTTTATTTAAATCAAGACATTGTTTTGCCTTCCTTTTTTCCTGAACCACGAACAGTGGAGGAAACGTTATTGCACTCTCTAGATGTAGTGAGAGCAGTAAAAGTCTATCTGCAGGCTACGGCTCAGATACGTAAAACAGATGTTTTGTTCATTGTGCCAAGAAAGGCCAGCCGGCATCAAAATCCACCGATACTAGGTGAATTCGTCAAGTAATTTTTCAAGCTTATGATTTAAGGAATGAGGTTCCTCCTTTTCCTGTTTAGGCGCACTCGACCAGGGCAATAAGTGCTTCATGGGCAGTGCATCACCAGGCTTCGATGGCTTAAATCTGTAAGGCTGAAACTTGGTCTTCAGTCCATACATTTACCAAATTTTATCAAATAGATGTAAGAAGACATGAGGATTCTGCCTTCGGGCCTAGTGTGCTGCAGGCAGTGGTCTAGGGCTTCTTATCCGTCAGCGGCCTGCTTGATCTGTGTCTCCCACTCTTCATATTGAGCACTGCTCTGGGACGTACTCAAAGAAAAGGATTTTACAGGTAAGCTGTTATTAAAAATCCTAATCTTGGGAAGAGCTTTGGGGCAGAAAAAACACTTAGTGATTGTAAACAATCACCTTGTAAAACATCCCATTACGTTTTTTAAAAGAGAAATAAAAGGCAAAAATGAAAAATGTTTTCTATAGATATAAAAAAAATATATATAAATACCCTTTTCCCTTTTTTTTAAGTAATCACACAACCTCTGTTCTCAGCTGCATCGGAGCTGGGGGATGAGAAGCAGCAGCACACTGAACTTCCTAGTGAATGGCTGTGGAGAGGGGATGTCAGGACAAGTCTTATCATTGGAGGAGAGCAGTCTAAGTTCCCAGTGCAGCTAGAGAACTGACCATTCTGTGCTCTTCTGCTTAGAATGGTCAGTTTTTAATAGAAAAGCAGAGGGACTGGAAGGAACACACAGGAAGCAATACAAAAAGAACAGGATACTGTCTTATACAAATACATGGTAAAGCAGACACATATTAGTATGCGACTGTTTTTCAGGTTCTAAAAAATGAAATTTTTAAGGGTCTAGAAAAAAACTATTTTTTTTTCAACCGATCATTAAAACGGCCTTGCCTACACACGATCATGAAAAAAAAAATGCTCTAGCAAAGCGCGGTGACGTACAACACGTTTGACGGCACTATAAAGGGGAAGTTCCATTCGGATGGCACCACCCTTTGGGCTGCTTTAGCTGATTTTGTGTTAGTAAAAGACGATTCGTGCTTTTCTGTCTGTTGTAGCGTGATGAATGTGCTTACTCCATTACGAACGGTAGTTTTGCCAGAACGAGCGCTCCCGTCTCATAACTTTCTTCTGAGCATGTGCGTTTTTTTCATGTCGTTAAAGCCCACACACAGCCATTTTTTACAACCTTAAAAACGACAACGTTAAAAACGTTGTGAAAAAATAGAGCATGTTCGAAAACATTTTTGCCCATTTTTTAGATTCTGAGAAATGGTCTGATGCCGCGTACACACGATCACTTTTTGTGATGAAAAAAAAATGACATTTTTAAAAATGTCATTTAAAATGATCGTGTGTGGGCAAAACTTCATTTTATGTTTTCTGAAAAACTACCAAAAAAAAATTCGAACATGCTCGAATTTTTTATGTCATTTTTAAAAATGTAATTTTTTGTGTCATAAAAAATGATCGTGTGTGGGCAAAACGACGTAAAAAATGACGTTTTAAACCCGCACATGCCCAGAAGCAAGTTAGGAGACGGGAGGTAAAACTACCGTTCGTAATGGAGTAAGCACATTCATCACGCTGTAACAGACAAAAAAGCGCGAATCGTCTTTTACTAACAAGTAACCATCTAAAAGCAGCCTCAAGGCAAATAGAACTTCCCCTTTAGAGTGCCGTCACTTTGTTCATCATTTTCCAAAAATGATGGTGTGTACGCAACGTCATTTTTGAAAATGAAGCTTGAAAAATTTAGTTTTTTTTCATGAAGAAAAATGTCATTTTTTTTCATCACAAAAAGTGATCGTGTGTACGCGGCATGAAGCCCACACACGGTCGTTTTTAATGACATAAAAAAAGCGTCATTTTTTAGAAGCACAACACTTATAAAGGCGGCATTTAGAACCATTCAGCATTTTCAAGTATAGACACTTAAGCCCTGTACACACGAGGGGAAAACCGAGAACCCGACCGGAAAAATGCCATGAGAGCTTTGGCTGGGAATCCTGGCCGTGTGTATGCTCCATCGGCACTGCCTCGCAGTGTTTTCCATAAGAAAATATTAGTAAATCTAACGGAAAAAAAATGCCCGGAATCCCGACGGGAAAATAGAGAGACGGTTCTCTATTTTCCCGCCGGGATTTCTGGCTGTTTTCCTGTCGGGAAAACTGTGAGGAAGCATACACACATCCAGCTCTCTCTCTCTTGGCAGTTTTCCTGGCAGCAAAACTGGTTGTCTGTACGGGGCTTTACATAAAAAGCAAATGCCCATAAACTCTCCTAAACTCTTGTGCAATATGAGCCACTATGAGCATTTTTAATGGCGTTTCTTTTCTGCTGGAGCTTCTTCCATCATTCTTGCTCCTGTGCATGGATCTTTAGTCTGGAAAGGTACGTTTTCAGATGTTTTTATTTAAAGCGGAGGTTCACATAACATAACATCTATATCCGACCAACTTCTTTATACTTCTAATATGTACAGTCCGCATTTTTTTTTTTTTTAGGCTGTACATACCTTGTAATCTATATTTGCAATCCGTCTTCCGGGTACTTCTCCCCGCAGGAGTAGGCGTTTCTATGCTGAGGAGGAATGTCATCTGGGAGGTCGTCCAGATGATTGACGTCCTTTCAGAAAAACTTCCCCCCACGGATAAGGCCCCACCCCCCCATATTGCGTAGGTGTCACGAGTCACGGCGTTTCCGAAAGAAGCCGAACATGCATAGCTGCGAGTCGGCTCTATACGGTGCCTGCATAGTCGGCTCTACACGGCTCCTAGTCGGTGCCCAGGCGCCGTATAGAGCCGTCTTGCCTCTCTGCATATTCGGGTTCTTTCGGACTACGCAATACGGGGGGGGGGGGCCTTATCCGCCAGAGGGGAACTTTTTCTGAAAGGACGTCAATCTTCTGGCCGACCTGCCAGATGATAATCCTCCTCAGCATAGAAACGCCTACTCCCGCGGGCAGAAGTACCTGGAAGCCGGATTGCAAATATAGATTACAAGGTATGTACAGCCTAAAAAATAAAAATGCGGAGTGCACATGTTAAAAGTATAAAGAAGTTGGTCTGATATAGATGTTATTTGGGTGAACCTCTGCTTTAAGGTAGAAACTGGAGATTATCCACAACATAATGCTATGGTATAGAAAAGGTCTCCTGTACATCTTATGGTAACACCTGGGTGATATGTGTAATAGACTGTGTCTGTCATATTAGGAAGGATTAGAATCTGAAACAGTCTAGAATGTTCCACTCGTCATCACTAGGGGCTTGATCTATTTACGGCTTGTCACTATTAACTACCTTGTTTTACAGTCTCATATAGTCTTCACTGCATTTCAGAGCACAGCAGAGGGTTTTTGTGTGGGAAAAGGCTGACACTATGTCAAGGGCTCAAAGTGCGTTCATCATTGGATTTTATTGCTGTTAAGTCTTCCCTCAAACAGACATTTTAGCATATTTGTGGACAGACAGATGACAGAAATGTGTTTTCCAGTCATCGGGGAAACATTCAGGTGGTTATGCATTTGCCCACACTTGTTTTCCAGCCGAATGTAACTATGACTGGTCAGAGCATGCCTTCCATTCACAGTCATGGTGGCAGACTATTTTTACATGTATGAATACAGCAATAAGAATGTACGACTAAAGTAGAACGATTGGACGGTGTATTGTTTCATTATTCTGTTACTATTTCACATTTACTATGAAAATGTATTTGTGTCAGACATTAGAGAGCAGCATGGTTCAGTTATTCACTTGCATGGCCAATTCACCCATACAGCTTGACTTGGCATGTATGTTTATGGGTGTAGAGAAAGTGGAAGGAGACTGCAAAGGCAAGAAATTCCCCTCAATCAGGAGCAGTCAAGTTGTGGTCATTCGGCTGACCTATGAACATGAGAACATTGGCCCATCCATCTCTCCAAAGGGAATTAAGGGTAAATCTTTCCAACAAGCACATAAAAACTGAAATTTCTAGCCTTTCCAATAAAAGCTTGGTTGCATTACCGCCTTTTGTATGCTACTATTAGTACTGTTTTTTTTAATTAGGGGCAGATAATATTCCAGTAATATGTGAGATTTGTCCGCCTACCATCTAATACCTGTGTTCCGTCAGATTCGGTGACCCTGTCAGATTTCGTAACGGAAGTGACGTTCCATCTCGGTCATCTTGGTACATCCCGCACTTGGCCACACTAAGCTTACAGTCTGACGTTGCCAAGCAGACATCTTTTTACACCCACCGACATCTTGCACTTCAAACTTATTTTTACCACTAAACTAAGCCTATATAGTGAAATGCAGTATTTAGAAGTCCATCACACTGTTTTAAGGTTGAATTTTAAAAGCAGCGGCAAGCCTGCTGATCTCACTAGTTTGCTAATGTGACAGAACACTGCTTCTTTTAAAATTCAACATGTGTCACAGACTTCTAAATACTGTATTTCATGATATAAGCTCAGTTTAGTGGTAAAATAAGTGTGAAATGCAAGACTTCGGTGAGTGTAAAAAGATGTTCGCTTGGCAACTTCAGACTGTAGGCTTACTGCGGCTGAGTGCAGGGTGTACCAAGATGGCCATGACGGAACGTCACTTCCTTTGCAAGTTTTGACGGGTCGCCTTATCTGACGGAACAACTGTATTGTCCAAGCGATATCGGGGAGACCACATCTATTGACAGCAGGAAAAGGGTGGTGCCGGGAATTAAATTGTACACTAAACAATAAAATGCTGATTTCAGCAGACAGACATTTTGCTTGTTACATTTATTTGGCTGTTCGCTTCCTTCTGGTTCTGAACCAAGACACATGTAGTGCTCAGAAACAAAGGATATACTGCTGTGAAATTTAAAAATGTATTTTCCACAGTGCCTGTCTACAGAGGTCACTGATGCCTTGTATTAAAGCTTGTTTACTGCTGGTTAAGAATATGTAAATACCAGAATAGCCATATTCTGGGCAAAGATGTATTTTAAAACTGAATTTCAGGCATATTTTTTTGCATAGTTACATTGGTCCATCTTGGACCAATGTAAGTATGCATATTCTATACCTGTGGGATCCCGGTGGAAGTAGGGCATCACTGTAGTAGTCAGCATGCAGTAATGCAGCTGCTTGACATGGGACTCGAAAAATAACGTGAATCACTGTAGTAACGGTGACTGTGAGTGTTATGGTTCACCCTTACAGTGACCCCCCTATGGGACTCGGAGGATAATGAGAATCACTTTAGTAGCGGTAACTGTAAGCATTATGGTTCACCCTTACAGTGACTCCCCCATGGGACTCGGAAGATAATGAGGATCACTGTAGTAGCGGTTACTGTGCACATTATGGTTCACCCTTACAGTGACTCCCCCATGGAACTCGGAAGATAATGAGGATCACTGTAGTAGCGGTTACTGTGAGCATTATGGTTCACCCTTACAGTGACTCCCCCATGGGACTTGGAAGATAATGAGGATCACTGTGGTAGCTGTTACTGTGAGCATTATGGTTCACCCTTACAGTGACTCCCCCATGGGACTCGGAAGATAATGAGGATCACTGTAGTAGCAATTACTGTGAGCATTATGGTTCACCCTTACAGTGACTCCCCCATGGGACTTGAAAGATAATGAGGATCAGTGTAGTAGAGGTGACTGTGAGTATTACGTTCACCATTACAATGACCCCCCTATGGGACTCGGAAGATAATGAGGATCACTGTAGTAGCGGTTACTGTGAGCATTATGGTTCACCCTTACAGTGACTCCCCCATGGGTCTTGGAAGATAATGAGGATCACTGTGGTAGCTGTTACTGTGAGCATTATGGTTCACCCTTACAGTGACTCCCCCATGGGACTCGGAAGATAATGAGGATCACTGTAGTAGCAATTACTGTGAGCATTATGGTTCACCCTTACAGTGACTCCCCCATGGGACTTGGAAGATAATGAGGATCAGTGTAGTAGAGGTGACTGTGAGTATTACGTTCACCATTACAATGACCCCCCTATGGGACTCGGAAGATAATGAGGATCAATGCAGTAGCAGTGACTGTGAGTATTATGGTTCACCCTTACAGTGACCCCCCCCATGGGACTTGGAAGATAATGAGGCTCACTGTAGCAATGGTGACAACTACAATGATTCTCCGCTTCCGCAGGAATACCACAGGTATGGCTTATGCATACATACTTACATTGGTCCAAGGTGGACCAATATAACTGTGCAACATAACTTAATTTCCCTTAACTCTGAATTTCAGGTGATTTTCCTACTTGAGCACAGCTGCAGGGTTTACTGTATAGCATCATCAGCATTCATGCAATTATTTTACTAGCTGTCTAATGTGCAGAGTCCCCAAGACATAGAGGAATGTGGTTGGTGATTCAGCCCAGTTGCATTCATCCGAATGGAAAAATTATTTTTGTGTAACATATCCATTTAAAGCCAAGAGCAAAAATATGTTTTACAAAAAAATAAAAAATATTTAGCCCTGATGAATTATAGTCAGGCATCAGAGGATATACCAGATGTTCATTACAAGGACTTCATATCATCCTACCACAGCATGAACTAGAATGTGTTTCCTTCCTTGCTTTGTTTTAGTTTGGGTGAAGCTAATTCATATACAGCATACAATCATTAATTAGATTTTTTTATTATCACAGAAAAGAATAACATAACTATAGATGAGTCTTTGAAGAAAGCAAGCATATACAGTTACATGGAATGCACAGTCATTTCTGGAATTTGGTATTTGGGCTGAAATGTCAAATGTTATTAAGTATTTTCTTGGCAAGATAAGCAAAACAAATTATGAAATAAAACATCAAACCACTCATATTTTCTGCTGTCATGTGTGAAATATATTTAATGTGAACCTGTCATAGGAGAAATATGTAGGCTGTCTTTGTTGACCTCTTTCAGTATATGCTAATTAACAGGCTGCTATGCTGACCTGGTGGCTTTAAAGGCAGTGCGTAGTGGTATTTTGTACACAGTGTATTCCTTTTTTATTCTGGCCATTATAAGATATTTAAAATATATAATTTATACTTTTAATGCAGGTAAATATGAATAATTGAATATTAATATATTGCAGTCTCCTATTCAGCCAGTAGGTGGAGATTTAAGCTCCTTTTTACGTTTTTCTTTATCCTTTGTAAATAGCCTGAAATTACAGCCATGATTTAAAAGCAATTTAAAAAACAAAGTAATAAATCAAAGGCGTGACATATCCCTTATTGGTTGGCTTTGCCGAAAAAGGTTGCAATCAGACAGAAGGAGCCTGAAGGCAGGGGGATTCTGCTTTGCTGTCTGCTGTCTTAGATAACCCATAGTGCATTAGAAAGTAACCATTAAAACACTGACTGCATCACATTAGAGAGTTTGAATACCTTTATTCAAACTTTGAATACAGGAAATTACTTTATTCAAACTGAAAAAACCAAAGCAATAATGAGTACCTATATTGATCAAATTTGTCAAATGAGTATAACTTCCTCTCAGTAAACTGTGAATGTGTTATGTCAGGACATATTCAAACCTCCCTGGCGTTTATTCTGTCTGGAATTTTGTACCAAAAGCGTTATTGTTTTGTTAATAACATAAACAAGAGTAGGCACAGATTTTTTTTTTATTTAAAATTATAATATAATAAATAATTATAAAAAATTATAACAAATAATAATATAATTATATAAAACAATAATGTAATCAAATCAATGAAATTTGCTCAGTTGCAAACCAATTTTTTTTTTTTAGCTCCCCACAATCGCTATCGCTATTCTGCAAGTGATTATAATTTATTATCGCTGTTTTTTACTGTAAATTTTTGCCATAAAGGGACACTTTTGGGTGAATACTCAGGGAGAAAGAAAAGTTTTTATTATATAAAATGATCAGTGGGCAGACCACTAGGGACATGGGGGGTTGTATTTTTTACATAAGTATGACTATAAGATTACATTGTCTGTATGTAAAGTGTTTGTATAATTTGGCGCCGTTCTCCTCCCCGTCCTCTCGCAGGGAACAGTCGGCGGCAAACTGTGTGAATCGAGCGAGCACCCGTGCTCACACAGCGTGGATGTGTTCCAGGGAGAATTAAACAGTCCTGGATTCAGAAGCCCGTGTCTGACATATTAGCAGCAAATTTTTATTCAGACACGGGAAAAACGCCAAGGAGGTTAAAGCTCACGTCTGGGACTCCCTTCTCACCCCACTACCATTTACCTTCACTCTTCTATAATGAATTGCTAGGTTTATTAAATTATATAAAACAATTATATAAAACAAAAAAAGCTGGGCAAATATAAACACTACAGTGTAGAACTCAATTGATAGTCCAGTGTAGAGTAAATGAGAGTCCCGTCAAGCAGGTAATGAAAGAAATATATATAATATATAAAATCCATTAATCAATTAATCAAGTGCGGAACATGTTAAAAAATGTAAATTAATTATTAAATTATATAAAAAACTTCTAAAATACTCTTTTAGTTAGCTAAACATGTTCCAATTTTTTTGGAAAGCTAAGTTAAATTTCACTTGCCACACCCAGGCCTGATTACTGCCAGACCTGTTGAATAGAGAAACCACATAAATAGAAGCTGTCTGACAAAGTGAAGCATGCTAACAGATCACAAAAAGCCACACATCATGCCACAATCAAAAAAAAAATCAAGAACAGGTTAGAAACAAAGTAATGTACATGTATCGATCTAGGAAGGGATTCAAAGCCATTTCTAAGGCTTTGGAACTCCAGTGAACCACAGGAAGAGTCATTATCCCCAAATGGAGATAATTTGGAACAGTGGTGAACCTTACCAGGAGTGGAAAGTCTACAAAAATTACCCAAAGAGCATGACGACGACTCATCCAGGAGGTCATAAAAGAACCCAGAACTACATCTAAAGAACTGCAAGCCTCACTTACCTCAGGTAAGATCAGTGTTTATGATTCAATAATAAGAAAGGGACTGGGCAAAAATAGCATCCATGGTAGAGTTCCAATGCCAAAGCCACTGCTGCCCAAAAACCTGACTCAGAGAACAGAGTTTGTCTCGTCATTATTCAGGGGAATGGAATGGATCGTGTCTACATGGATTGTCGGACTGTCGGATAAGCTGTCTTGGGTTGATGGAAGATCGTAAACGGTGGTGACCGTTACACCATCCCCCCCTGAAAGGTGTCAAATGTGGCAGGGGAGGGGTAGGAGGCAAATAAGCAGAGCTTGCCCCTTTGGGTGGAGCTCCGCTTTAAGCTTTTGAAAGAAATGTATAATGGTTTTACATATATTTTTCTGTAATATGGTCAGGACTCAAAGTTATGACTCTTCCTGTCACGTACCTTGTGGTTTGAGCCCAAATTGCAGAGGGAGGCCTCCCTTATGGCTCCTATTCACGGCCCCTGGTAAGATAACAGAAGGCGCAGGAGTGAGGAGTGTTATGAGTGCCTGGCAGGATCAACACCGGAGGAAGTCATTCCAGAAGTTCAGGAATCCCTTGCAGGAGACGGGAACAGGAGGTTAGACCGGAGCTGGAGTACTGGACTGGAACTGGGAACAGGAACAACTGGTAGGTTAGCAGGCTGGAACTGAAGTGCTGGACTGGAACCAGGAGACAGGACAGCTGACAGGTGAGCAGGCTGGAACCAAAGTACTGGACTGGAACCAGGAACAGACGGCTGGCAGGTTAGCATGCTGGAACCGGAGTACTGGACTGGAACCAGGAACAGGCAGCTGATAGGTTAGCAGGCTGGAACCGGAGTACTGGACAGGAACAGACTGAAGTACACTGAGAGTAGTCAGGCAGGCCGGGTCGGATATTAGTGAGACAGCAGAGGAACCAGAGGAACAAGCAGGAAAGTAGTCAAAAGTAGGCCGGAGTTCAGGTGCAGGCAGATAGCTGGGATAGTCACAGAAAGGATAGCCGGGTATTCAAAGGTAAGTCTCAGATTAGGTTAAAGCACACGGAACGAGCAGACAGCAAAGTTTGTATGTGACAGGCAGGTTTAAATAGCCCGCCTGGCGCCAACAGAGGCACGTGCGTGCCCGTGCGTGTATGTGTTCATGCGCATGCGTAATGGCGCCAGTGAGCCTGGAGCACCTGTTACTGGCAGGATCTTACCGACACTTCCTGTCTGTTGGAAATTCCCAATGTATAGGGAGCTATTCAGCCCCAGCTGAAATTTACACAATTGATTGAGTTAAAGGAGTGCCACTTCTCCCTCCATCTTCCTGGCCTGCTCTCTTTGTACTGGACTGTACATAGTTTAAACTGGAAGTATAAAGCCTGAAGGCAAACAGCTTCTGCTGTTCTTTTTTTGAAGAAAACCCATATTACTCTATGAATTCAGTTTTATGAGTGTATGTTGTAATAATTATCGATTTTAAATTTCAAAGAATACTAACAACAAAATCAATACAGCTTCCTCTTTAAAATGATGCTGCCTTTGCCAGTTATTGAGAAGCTCTTTGAAGCTTCCGATAATTATTTAGCAAGGTTGTTCCAAGATGTACAGTAAAACCTTGGTTTGCGAGCATAATTTGTTCCAGAAACATGCTTGTAATCCAAAGCACTTGTATATCAAAGCATTTTTTTTACAGGGTATAAAAGAGAAGAGAGGCACACCTAAGTGGTGCTAAATGTTGTACCTTCATTAAATGTAACCATATTGCTACACTTAGAGGCTCCTCTCTTCTTCTACTCGGTTTGTGACATGACGCTACTCTTATATTAAGACATCGCTTGTATATCAAGACAAAATGTATTAATACATTTTGCTTGTCTTGCAAAACCAAGTTACTCTCAAACCAAGTTACTCTCAAACCAAGGTTTTACTGTAATTCCTTTGCTACACAGTAAATGTAATCTGTATTGGAAACACATTAGTGAATTGCTGCATTTTCAAATGCTCTTTTGTTTGTGACAGATTCCCTTTATGCTATTGAAGACCTCCATTTACCTTTGTGCTCAGCTGCCCAGACTTAGAAAGTATAGGTGCATGGTATCCAATATCTGAATAAGTGAACTCCGATCTCCACCTGTATCTTAGTGGTGAAGATATGAATTGTTGAGATGAAATGTATATGATAAAGAGGATCAAGAGACATAGGAAATGAAAGGAGCTCTTTAAAGCTGGATATTTGAGACCGAAAACTCACTCATCTTGAAGCAGCAGGATGAGAGAAACAATAAAAGCTCTAATGGCTGAGCAGTCTTCAGTAATCAATACAGAGTGAACAGAATGCCAATGCAGTTCAATGTGTTCACAAGCAAAAATCAATGCTGAAGCAGAATGTATAACGCGTGACTATACAGAGTGTATATATACAGTGCCTTGAAAAAGTATTTATTCCCCTTGACATTTTCCACACCGTTTCATGTTACAACCAAAAACGTAAATGTATTTTATTGGGATTTTATGTGACAGACCAACACAAAGTGGCACATAATTGTGAATTGGAAGGAAAATGATAAATGTGTTTTTAAAATTTCTTAGAAATAAATATCTGAAAAAGGTGGCGTGCATTTGTATTCACCCCCCTTTACTCTGATATCCCTAACTAAAATCTAGTGGAACCAATTGCCCTCAGAAGTCACCTAATAAGTAAATAGAGTCCAATTGTGTGTAATTTAATCTCAGTATAAATACAGCGGTTCTATGAAGCCCTCAGAGGTTGGTTAGAGAACCTTAGTGAACAAACAGCATCATGAAGGCCAAGGAACACACCAGACAGGTCAGTGATAACATTGTGGAGATGTTTAAAGCAGGGTTAGGTTATAAAAAAAATATCCCAAGCTTTTAACATCTCACGGAACAATCCAAATTCTGAAAATGGAAAGAGTATGGCACAACTGCAAGCCTACCAAGACATGGTCGTCCACATAAACTGACAGGCTGGGCAAAGAGAGCATTCATCAGAGAAGTTGCCAAGAGGCCCATGGTAACTCTGGAGGAGCTACAGAGATCCACAGCTCAGGTGGGAGAATCTGTCCACAGGACAACTATTAGGCCGCGTACACACGACCGTTTTCCTCGGCAGAATCCATCAAGAAACTTGGTGGGAGAGCTTTTTTGTCGAGGAAACTGGTCATGTGTACATTTTTTATTGAGGAAACTGTGGAGGAACTCGACGAGCAAAAAATAGAGCAATTTCTCTTTTTCCTCGACGGGAGTCTCAATTTGGCTCGTCGTGTTCCTCGTCGGGCTGCTTTTCGACGAGAAACTCGAGCGTGTGTATGCCAAGAAACCTGTGCACCTTCGGTAAAAGTAGCGTTTGTAATGGAAATAGCACATTTGTCACGCTGTAACAGACTGAAAAGTGCAAATGTCTCTTACCAAACTTTTTCCTAACACGCAGTAACATGAGATTAGCAAAAGCAGCCCCTGCCGTTGTATGTGTTAAAGTCACCGCGTTTGGTCTTTAACGTGTGTATGCAAAGCAAGCTCCTCGACAAGCCTAAAAAGGAACTCGACGAGGAAAACTATGTGTTTCGCCCGACGAGTTCCTCGGTCGTGTGTACGAGGCCTAAGTCGTGCACTCCACAAATCTGACCTTTATGGAAAAGTGGCAAGAAGAAAGCCATTGTTAAACGAAAGCCATAAGAAGTCCTGTTTCCAGTTTGTGAGAAGCCATGTGGGGAACACAGCAAACATGTGGAAGAAGGTGCTCTGGTCAGATGAGACCAAATATGAACTTTTTGACCTAACAGCAAAATGCTATGCGTGGTAGAAAACTCAGACTGCCAGTCACCCTAAACACACCATCACCACTGTGAATCATGGGGGTGGCAGCATAATGTTGTGGGGATGCTTTTCTTTAGCAGGGACAGGGAAGCTAGTCAGAGTTGATGGGAAGACGGATGGAGCCAAAAACAGGGCAATCTTAGAAGAAAACCCATTAGAGTCTCCAAAATACTTGAGACTGGTTCACCACCACCACCACCACGACACTAAACATACAGCCAGAGCTACAATGGAATGGTTTAGATAGAAACATATTCATGTGTTAGAATGGCCCAGTCAAAGTCCAGACCTAAATACAATTGAGGATATGTGGTAAGATTTGAAAATTGCTGTTCACAGACGCTCTCCATCCAATCTGACAGAGCTTGAGCTATTTTGCAAAAATGTCATTCTTGAGATGTGCAAATCTGGTAGAGACACCCCTAAAAAAACTTGCAGCTGTAATTGCACGGGAAAGGTAGTTCTACAAATTATTGACTCGGGAGGAGGGAGGCTGGATACAAATGCACGTCACTCTTTTCAGATATTTATTTGTAAAAAAAATTGAAAACTACTATACACATATATATATGTATAACATCAGGAATGTGCAGTCAGGGGAGGCAGGTAAAACAGAGCCTCACCTACCATGAACATAAAAATAAAAAGATCGACATGGAGGGTCGTAGCTCAGATCAGAATGTTGACGGGAGTTTAGCCAATCCCCAGGCAAAAGGATCAACAGGGTGGCTGAACCAGCTCATAAATATGGCGGAGCCTGAGCAACAGGGATTCTGGTGGAAGGTGGAGTGTTTAGGACATGGGTTTTCAAACTATGGCCCTCTAGTTGTTCAGGAACTATAATTCCCATCATGCCTAGTCATGTCTGTGAATGTCAGTATGTTACAATGCCTCATGGGAAGTGTAGTTCTACAACAGCTGGAGGGCCGTAGTTTGAGGATCCTTTGTTTAGGAGGTTGTCGTAGGGAAGTGCAGTCAGAGAAGGCAGGTGAGACAGAGCCGTGAACATTAAAAAAGATTGAGCTTCGAGGGTCATAGCACAGCGACCTGGAGTCATAGAGATCCCAAATAGGAGGTAGGTAGCCAAAGTCCTACCCCACCACTGGTCACAATGCGGGGCTCATAGGACCTATGGTTCTGAAGATATGGGGTTCCTTGTGCAGCCTGTGAGAAGCTACATACAGGGCGGCCAGTTTAAATACAAGCTGGCATACTCTGTTTGCAGCAGACTGGGAGGTTGAGCTCATAGTGCCTCTCCTCTTATCTTATCAGAGGCACTGAGCTCAATGGACAGCTTGGAGTCTTGGACTAATGGTAAAGCACCATTAGTCCCAGCTGTCAATGCCACTTACTGCAGTGTCATAGAAGGGGTTAAAATTTATAACTTCAAACTTCAGTAATTTGTATATTAAGCCACCTGCTTGAGTACAGTTTTTGAAAATATAGTAAATTACCTTAAAAAACAATATATAATATTTATTTGTATATTACATACTTATGGTAATTAAACCCTTGCCACCTAGGCCAATTCTGACACTTCTCTGCTATGTGTAAAATAAAAAAAAATTTTGCTAGAAAATTACTCAGAACCCCCAAACATTTTATATATTGTTTTAGCAGACACCCTATGGGATACAATGGTGGGCCATGCAAATGTTTATGTTACACAGTATTTGCACAGCAATTTTTAAAATGCTTTTTTTCTAAAAAAAACTGTTTCATGAATATAAAAAATACCACTAAAGTTAGCCCAATTTTTTTGTATACTATGAAAGACGATATTACACTAAGTAAATAGATACCCAGCATGTCATGCTTCACACTTCTGGAATGGCGCTATGCTTCAGTACTTAAAAATGTCCATAGACAACGCTTTTGGAATGCTAAAGATATCAATTGTTGTTTGTTTGTGATGTGCGTTGCCCTTCCATGTGCACCTTACTGCAAAGGCTAGTGTAGCAGTACTCCCATAGCGGCTGCTGAATACAGGCCTGACACTGGCTCAGCCAGGCCCAAAGAAAAAGCACTTGGCAGGCAGGGAATACCGGCCCCTTTGGTGTAGCAAAAATTAAGGTAGCTGTCCCACATGGCCACTGATCCTAGTAAAACCACCTCTTCAGGTCCTGCCAGCCCTATGGCTGCAGCTGCCTCTCTCCACTGCCTGTACCACCACAGTCCACTCCACTGGCTCTGCACCCATCAGACATCAATCCCCCAGTCCTCTCAGGCATGTCTCCCCAGTCCTTCTGGCTGCGGCCTGTTTTTCACTGGAGACTTGCCTGGGAGTGCTCTCCTGCTGTCCTCTCCTTGCTCCCGTGCCTCCTGTCCAGTACACCTCTTGTGTTGTGAGAAGGTCCTTTCTGCACCTGAGCCCAGGCCCAAATATAACTTCCCTTTCGTTTTGATAAAACGGAGTCCATTATCCAGGGCAGAATATTATAAATTATATACATAAATCTACAGCACTGCAATATTTTGTTCATGAATACAGTCATCATTCCTCTGGGAGTGATTGTAACTGCCAGCCTTACAATGCCTCATGGCAAATGTAGTTCCGCAACAGATGTGATCGAAAACGATTGTGCATCTATGGTCAAAATGTAAAATCATATATTAATTTCTACATTGTATTTCAATTATTTCTTGCCTTTTCCTATTAATCTGAATGATCTTGAAGTTTGTAAACTTACTTTGGGAAGATCCCCACACATTTACTTCCTTGAATTCTGTGACATGTAATCACTATGACCTGTGAGTAGGCACTGCTATATCATATATATCACAGAGCCTGCCTTCTGAACTACAGAGGTGTTGAGAGGAGGAGTGTTGGGAGCAGGGCCGATCCGCCCTATAGGCTCACTATGCAAGCCGCTTAGAGCCCCCCAAATTACTAGAGGCCCCGTCTGGTGAGAAGTAATTTTCGGCCCCCCATTTTGGCAACTCGCTGGCTGCATGGGAGAAGAGGTAAGAAGTCAGCACCCCCAGCTTCTCACTTTAATGTAAGATGTCATTTTCGGCAGCAACCCCCCACCCCTGCGCTTCTTAACTTTAATGTGACATGTCATTTTGCTTGGGGCACCAGGGAGGTCAGGATCGGCACTGTTGTATGTGATGTGGGCCCCAGGCAGAGCATTGAGTACTCATACTGTGGTACTAGTCCTGACTCCTGGTGAGGCAATACTAAAATCTGGGGGCCACAGGTCACCCTATCACCACTCTGGGTCTGTCCCTCTTATGTGGTCAGGCGCAATCCAAGGGGATTGGTGAAGAGTTATGGGTGACGGCATCACAGGTCAGGTAGAGGGCCCCTTAGCAGAATTTTGCTTAGGGCCCCAGGTAGGTCAGGATCGGCACTGGTTGGGAGGCAGAGTAAGTACAGGAGTCACAGCTTGTAGGCAGCAAGGTACCATTGGATATGTAGTCCTTAGAAATTGAAATAAAATTGCAGAGGAGAAGCTGCAAAGCATGAAAGGAGATTTTTCAAGTGAGCTTATACTGGAATTGTAAAATATAACTACTGTTTGTATTGTTATTACAATGCTTATGTTCTAAAATGAAAGTGTATGATATGACCATAGATCTCCTTTTAACTTTTGATCAAAACCCAATTCCTTGTGTGTGACATATTGATCTATTAGGAGGTTGACTACAGATCAGCCTCCCCTCCAAATAGATTTAAAAGAGAAGTATGGGTTACATTTTTTTATTTTATTTATACTTACCTCGGTGGATGGAGCATCAAACCGATGCTCCATCTGTCCCCTGCCGTCTCTGCACTGAGAACTGAGCCACCAAACATCGCTGATGGCTCGGTTCTCACAGATCCTGTCAGATCCTGTCACTCAGCATCTTTCCTCTCTGCTTCTCCACGCTTATTGGAGCGCTGAGCTGTGGAGGGACGTGGGTGGCTCGCTAAGACTGCCATCAATCAGGGTAACTGGCGGATCCCGACATGAAAGTCGTGATGACACGCTGCCCCGACTGATGGCAGTGACGTCAGCAGAGAGCGGACTTCAGACCGTTCTCCGCTGAAAACGGGTCACAGGAGTGCAAAACTAATTTAACCACTTCCCGCCCGGTCAATAGCAGATTGACGTCCGGGAAGTGGTTCTGAAATTCTGACTGGACGTCTAGTGACGTCCTGCAGGATGTCATGCCGGCGCGCGGCCGTGGGGGCGCACAGCGCGGCGAACGGTGATGCGGGGTGTCAGTCTGACACCCTGCATCTCCGATCTCAGTAAAGAGCCTCCGGCGGAGGCTTTTTACCATGTGGTTAGCCGTGTCCAATCACGGCTGATCAAGATGTAAACAGGAAGAGCCGTTGATGGCTCTTCCTCACTTGCGTCTGACAGACGTGAGTACAGGAGAGCCGATCGGCGGCTCTGACTGGGGGGGTTCGCGCTGATTGTCTATTAGCGCAGCCTCCCCTCGGATACCCACACTGGACCACCAGGGAAAGGCAAAAAGTATAAAAAAAAATAAAAAATAAAAAAGGGCAGTAAAAAAAGATGATAATCAGTGCCCACAAATGGGCACTGACTGGCAACATGGATCCATCAGTGCCACCCCTCTGTGTCCATCAGTGCCACCCCACAGTGTCCATCAGTGCCACCCCACAGTGCCCATCCATGCCCAGTGCCCACCCATAAGTACCCATCAGTGCCACCCATTACCCATAGATTGCCCATCTGTGCCACCTATGAGTGCCCATCAGTGCCGCCTATGAGTGCCCATCAGTGCCGCATACCAGCGCCGCCTATCAGTGCCTATCAGTGCCACCTCACGGGTGTCCATCAGTGCCAACTCATCGGTGCCCATCAGTGCCACCATATCAGTGCCCGTAATTGAAAGATAAATCTTACAAAAAAATTACAAAAAAATTAACAGAAAAAAATAAAAACATATTTTTTTCCAAATTTGCAGTCTTTTTTTAGTTGTTGCGCAAAAAAAAAAAAATCGCAGAGGTGATCAAATACCACCAAAAGAAAGATCTATTTGTGGGGAAAAAAGGACGCCAATTTTGTTTGGGTACAGTGTAGCATGACCGCGCAATTGTCATTCAAAGTGCGACAGCGCTGAAAGCTGAAAATTGGCTTGGGGGGGAAGGTGTGGAAGTGGTTAATTTCACTCCTGTGATCCAGAGGAGAAGCCCAGCCAAAAAAGCTCAGGTTGGACTTCTCCTTTAATACTCACAATCAAACTAAACCAATGCACTGTGATAAAACAAATTGGTGATATCTTGGCCCTTACTGAGGGCACATCAGCTACCATTATATTGTGACTGGTTAAAACTCTTGGTGCAAAGTTTGTGGATATCTGCACATGTAAAATGGAAAAATCCAAAATAAATTCTGGTTCATGCATGGCAGATTTATTTTTTCCAATCAGACTTACCTTTGGGGTAGGATTATAATCAGATTTTTTTTCAGATAAAATACGTTTGATGGTGATCATATTGAACAAATAGGACAAGGAATTTCCACCACGGATGAAAAGATTTTCACTGTAATGGCTTTGTCTTTAGAGAACAGAAAGAGTACAGACTGTTCAATTAGCAAAGGGAATGTTAGTAATTAAGGTGAACCTATATTTACTTTAAATGCCTAATCATGCACAAATTAAATAAAGAAAAAAAAATACTGAATTTTTGCTAGCATGTGATTTGGTTAATTTAAGTAAACACAGCTTCACCTTATTGTTCAAGTGAACAAGCCATGTTCCCTTAGTAAATGAACCCCAATGTCTACATACAACATATCTTTTCCAACAAATAAAGTAATTTATAACCAATAATTAGAACCAATAAAAAGGAAATGCCTCGTACTTGTTTTCCCCTTTTTATTATTTGTGACTTTCCTGATGATACTGGCTGTACTTTGTTTTTCTGTTAACGGCAAAATAAACATTTTTCTGATAAATAAAAAAAAGGACATACCAAATAAAGAAAATGATACATTTTAATTGATTGTGACAAGTTACATTTACATTCAGTCAGTGCAATATATTTGTATTCCTATCTTAAACTGCTGAAACCCCATTCTAATTTTGAAAAAGTCAGCAAATTTTTAACAGCAGCTTTGATTGCATCTGTCAGAAAACAATTGTATTTCTTCATTGTTATGATTGAACAGGCTAGACCTGAGGAAAACATAAACTATAGAGAACATTAGGACATTAAACCAGCCCCAGCTGTAGGATCCCAAGTTCCAGTGCCAAACAGCACACAGCCACAGATCACAGGTGTGCGCAAAACACACTAATCCATGGCGTTCTTATTATATCTAATATGCAATATAATAAATGCACACACATTAAGAGTGGTCACAAAAACGTGCACATGGGTGCAACATCAAGTGGTCCTCCTGTGAAAAAGGACCCAAACCCTGATCCCACGGGGCTTTAGGCTCCAGACGGGGACTAAGGTACTGTGGTCCGAGCAACCAAAGCCAACTTCCTTGGAGGGTCTGCCGAAACAGAACCCTCCCGGTACTAGGTGGGGCTCCCCTGAAGGGAGACCCCATGAGAGCAAGCAAACTAAGCCAGAAGGCCATGTCCGCCCACTCCCAAGACGTTCAGGGCTGGCCCGGGGACCGGCACCCTACTAATCACACAGTGAACAAATAACATGCACAAACAAAAACGTGACAAACATAGGCTAAGAAATTCAATAAAGTGGGGGAAAGGGATAGTGGAGAGGAGAGTGAAAGAAGTGGTCATTGTGTTATACAATGACTAGGCCCTCCAGCCAGGAATAAAAAATTCTTCCGGTCCTAGCCAAAAGGACCGACCCAAGAGGCAGGTGCTAAAAAAAAAAGCGTGTTGTTGCTGCAGTGACCGTGGTATCGTTAAATCAAAGTGACCCTCTATCACAGTGATTCTCAGATACCCCTGGACTGCCACTCCAGGGGCACATGCACCATAGGCTTTTTCATTCCAAATCCAACCCCCCGAACAGCCAGTGCAGCCCTCCACCCCTGCCAGCTAGAGAGCCCTTCAAGGTTTTCTTAGGGGGAAATGCCGCTCCAGTTAGCAGCCTCCGCCAATACTAGCCCTTCCAGACCTTCCATCAACCCAGCGGATTTGCATGGTCCTACCCCATCTTATCCCAGGGCATTACCAGCTCCTCCTACCGGATCGCTGACAGAGATAGCACTTACACCAGCCAGCCAGAAGGCCGGACTAGAACTCGGCAAAAAGACCAGACCAAGTGCAGCCACCCATCCTCACCAGGAGCACCCTTCCAGATGGCTCAGACACAACCATAGGCCAGCCCCCAGTATCTGTTAGGAAGCATGGCGTAGTCCCTGCTGAAACCATCCTTCCAGGTGCAATGACGTCATTGGATTGCATCCACCCTCCCCATGTAGGAGGTGCTTCAGCACCCCTCTGACAACTGATAAGAACAGGTACTACACTTGATCTTAGCCAAAAGGCCGAGAAGATTTCTTTCGTTCTGAAGAGAAACCAGAGTAATATAATAAATGTTGCCATTGCTATCCTGGTTAAACACTCGCCATCGTTCCTCCTTTTTGTCAGTAATATGGATCACACATTAGGGCTGATGGGCTGTACAGTAGGGCTGATGGGCTGTACAGTAAGGCTGATGCATTAAGCTGAAAAATTGAAAACAAGAACAAAATAAATTGGAATTGCTGCCCATGCCAACTACTCTTGCGACTCTTGTTCATATTTTCCACAAAAAAAAAAGAGAAGATTGATTGGCTGCTTTTGGCAACAACTCAAATTTTGTTTCATGTTTTTCTCAAATTTTAATGAATCAGTCCTTGTGTGTAAAACCCCACTACTGCTATTGTCTACTTCTACCTCTCTGCAGCATATTATAATCCTGTGGTTCTGTGAATGTAGATTCTAGACTAAGCAGATAAAGTAAGGCACTAACTTAAAAACACATTGTTAATTATTGGCAATTCACTACAGGGGCATATAGCACTCCAGTCCTTAGTTTTTTTTTACGTGGATTAAGCGACGAGGATTCAGTCAGTTCCGCTTATGTTTTGTTGGTTACAGTTGTCGGCTTGCAAAAGCATTCTAACTGATCTCTGTTTGGAGTCCAGAGGAGACATCTGGGGTCTAATTGACTCAAAATGTCTTAATAAAGAGTACCTGCCACTGCTTAGACCCCTCTGACACTGAGGCGCTTTAAGGCTCTAAAGCGCTAAAAATAGCGCCTGCAAAGCGCCTCTCCTGTCACTCCAATGGGAAAGCTCGAAGGCTTTCACACTTGGGCTGTGCGCTGGCAGGATGCTAAAAAAAGTCCTGCAAGCAGCATCTTTGGGGCGGTTTAGGAGTGGTGTATAACAAAAATTACGCTTTTAACCCTTTTTCTGTCACCAGCGGGGGTTAAAGGTTCCTGCTAGCGGCTGAACGACAGTAAAGCGTTGCTAAAAATTAGCGTTGACGCCTCCAACACCCAAGGGATGTTTATATTATTTGTGATAGCAATATAAGTGATCAAAAAAGAAGTAAGAAAACGGTGTAAAATTTTTTTTTTTTTATAAATCTTCCACTGTGCTTGCACACAAATCAGAACGCACATGTCAGTCCAGCACACATGTGTAAATGGCGATTGCACCACGTGAGGTATCAACATGAACATCAGAGCGAGAGAAATAATTCTAACATCCGACCTCTTGTGTAACTCCAAACTGGTAACCTGTAAAAGCTTTTAAAGCTTCACATATGGAGAGCTTTAGGTATCGAAGTTGGCGCCGTTTCACTAGCATACGCGATTTTAAAGCATGATATGTTTGGTATCTATTTACTCGATGTAATATCTTTTATATTTTACCAAACAATTGGGTATTATATTATGTTTTTGTGCCTTATATTTGAATAAAGTGTACTTTTCCCAAAAGTTTCCATTTAAAAAAACGCTGCACAATTATGTTACACCCACCATTTTATTCTCTTGGGCCTCTGCCTAAAAACTATATACTGTATAATGTTTGGGGGCAAAATTACGTTTTTTACATGTAGGAGGAGAGGAATGCCAGAATTGGCCCAGACTGGAAGTGGTAAAATTGCTTCTTTCAACATCTAATTACTGTCAGTTATTTGGGAGGCACAGTTTTACTGTAAAAATGTATATGTAGAACTATATAGTATGTATGGTAAAATTATATTTTAACAATCGATTTAACTGTAATTGTTAACCTCAAAATAATCAAAACTAATAGAAATATTTCTGGTAGTTTTAATTAATTTAAAAAGCAAGCTTAACTGCTTGCCGACCAGCGCACGACTATATACGTCAACAGCATGGCACGGACAGGCAGAAGGACGTATATATACATCCCCTTTGAGAAGTTTGAGAAGCTAGCATTGTGGGCAATAGGGATGAGCTCCGTGTTCGATTCGAACGTATGTACGTTCAACGAATTTAGAACAAAACGGGTTGTTCGCGCCAAATTCGAGAGACGCGCAACGGCCCATAATTCACTGCGGCATTGTGGGCTGATGATTGGCCAAACATGACCCTGCATGCTTGGCCAATCACAGCACGCAAAAAACGGAGAGCCATAATTGGCCAAAGCCAGGGTGGCTTTGGCCAATTATGGCTCAGGGCTTTAGCACACGCCCCACACTATATAAGGCCGCCTGCTGGGCGGCCTCGTGTAGTGTGTTCCAGCGCTGAACTGAGATCAGTCAGAGAGATAGTCTTTTTATATAGCTAGATAGAGCAGGCAGGCTAGTCAGTTTAACTTAATTTACAGTGTGTAGAGGATATATATACATCCCAGGTGTTGTACATATATTTATACACTGTATAGCTTAGCTAGATCAGTTCTTCCTAATTTACTGGCAGGCAGGTGATTGTGCTATTTAAAGACGTTATCACATGTATAGACACCCAGCAGGTACAATATTTAAAGGACTTTTTTTAAAATTATTTAAGCATCATTAAAATCACTGCTCCTGGAGCAGTGATTTTAATAATGTTTAAAAAAAAAATGAAAAATTACTTTAAATATTGTACCTGCTGGGTGTCTATAGTTTGCCTGTGAAAACGTCTTTGAGAACCCGGGTCTTGCCCGAGGGAACATGTATCAATGGAAAAAAGTCCTGCTCCTGAAAAAACTACAGTTTTTTAACCTTTTTCTATTGATACATGTTCCCTCGGGCAAGACCCGGGTTCTCAAAGAAGTTTTCCAACAATAACTTGAATATTGGTCTTTAAAATGAGCACTTTTGAATTCAAACGTTCGAGTCACATAGACTTCAATGGAGTTCTAAATGTTCGATCGAACGGGCGGTCTGTTCGAACGTTCTGGTGCGAACCGAACGCGGGGGTGTTCGGCTCATCCCTAGTGGGCAAGTGCGCGCCCTTGGCCGGGAGCTCCATGACTCTGACCGCGGGTCCCACAAACTTGTTGTCTGCAGGCATACCCGCAATCGTGTCACGGTAAGGAAGAAGGGGGTAATGCTTATGTAAACAAGCATTTCCCCAGTCTTCCTAGTGACAGGACAGTGTACACAGCTTCCTGTAATCGGAAGCTGTGATCACTGTCATGTCACAAATAGCCCAGCCCCCCCTACAGTTAGAACACATCCCAAGGCACACTTAACCCCTTCAGTGCCACCTAGTGGTTAACCCCTTCACTGCCAGTGTCATTTTCACAGTAATCAGTGCATTTTTATAGCACTGATTGCTGTAAAAATGACAATGGTCCCAAACATTTGTCAAAAGTGTCCGATGTGTCCACCAAAACGTTGCAGTGACGATAAAATACGATGATCGCCGCCATTACTACTGAAAAAAAAATTATTAATAAAAATTCCATAAATCTATCCCCTTTTTGTAGACGCTATAACTTTAGCGCAAACCGATCAATAAACGCTTATTGTGATTTTTTTTCACCAAAAATATGTATAAAAATATGTATCGGCCTAAACTGAGGTAAAAAAAAAATAATTAATTTATTTTTGGGGATATTTATTATAGCATAAAGTAAAAAATATTGCATTTTTTCCAAAATTGTTGCTCTATTTTTGTTTATAGTGCAAAAAATAAAAACCGCAGAGGTGATCAAATACCATAAAAAGAAAGCTCTATATTTGGGAGCCATTTTGCACATCCGCGCAATTGTCAGCTAAAGCGACGCAGTGCCGAATCGCAAAAAAGGGCAAGGTCCTTAACCTGCATAATGGTCCGGGTCTTAAGTGGTTAATTGACAGCTAGATAGAAGTGGGCTGCGATCAGCTGTAGTATAAGTGCCGAATCGCAAAAAATTGGCCGGTCATTGACCAGCAAAATAGTCTGGGGCTTAAGGGGTTAAAATAAACTAAAGGCAATGTAGCGCCCCCTTTCTTTCAGAAAAGGCGCTACGCTAAAGTTAGTGGGAGAGTGGGAGAGCTATGTTGCTCCCACTCTTAATTGTGCTAAATTGGGTTGCTGTCAGCCCTGAATTATCCTGTGGGTCATTCTGTGCTCCAGAGATGTAGTTCCATCTCTGGGTGGCAGGTGGCGCCAGAGGGATTCAGGCAGAGCCACTTTTCCCCAGCAGCCAATTGGAGGAGTTTTCCCTCGCGGAGCATGCTGGGGAGGGGTATATCTGTGGCAGACGCCATTTTCTCGGGGTTCTTCGCGGGTTCCAGGTGCAGCACCCACCTTCAGGGTGTGCGCATCCAATGGACCCTGGCAACATGGCCTATCAGGCCGGGGTCGCATGCTACGCAGTGTTCCTTGCTGATGCTAAAAGGGGCCCTAGCGACTTGCTGGGGGCCCATTCCTATTGAAGAGATCCTAAGCTGTGTGCTGTTCAGTGGGGGATCGGCTTGAGGAGAACCCGGAGGCAGGTGATCCAAAAGGGCTTGAACGAACCATCGGGGATCTGGTTGCCAGGAACTGACAGATAACCATAGACTGTCAGCTGGTGACCCCTACTGAAAAGAGAACCTTCTCGGAGGATTTGCTCTACAGTCCAACATTGGGCCTGTGGCAGAGGTCTTTATCTTGAAATGCTAAATTCTATTAGAGCCAAGTCAGTGAGAGAGACTTGTTCCTCCCAGCAACCTTAAGTGACATTTTGGCTGCCAGGCTTGTGGCAGATGTCTGTCCGGAGGCACTTCACCCACTCTGGCTAAAGTGGCGATGAACTGTTCTATTGCAGAAGGCATGACTGTTTTCTCTTCATCCAAGCCTGATACCGCAGCGTTATCTCCTTTCATCAACCTTTTCTCTCTACCTCATGTTGATGTTGGTCGTGTTGGACCAGGAAATAAAGCATTCAGAAAACTTCAGCGGCAGGTTTGGACATTCTCTTATTGCTCTGCTCACTGCAATCACCCCTAGACAACATACAAGGGTAACTTAATACGCCGATCCCAAATCAACCAGCGACCCCTGAGGCGGTATCGCTACAGCAATATAACTAAATCGTTCTCAGTTTTGTTTTTCCTAGCTGTATCTCATTAGACGAGATTTTCTTCACTACCTATCTTATAGACTTCACAGGTTAGATTTTAAACCCTCATCGCTTTATCCAATGCTAAAAAGAGTTTGCCTTTATTTAAATTTTAAAACCCAACTTCGAGAAACTCAAAAATTCTGTCCAGTGTGCACCAGCACTGCAAAGGTTAAATGCCCGTTTAAAAGCAGATTTATTTATGTTATCCCCCTTGCTGCTAGACTGGTCCCTGCAGAATTTTATCTCCCATGCTCTGGTTGTCTATGGTCCTGATGTCACCACCAAACAAAGGATTTGCCAGCACACTTACCAGCCAGCCTGCAAACAACCAAATTGGCCTTGTCTAACAGTTTATGTTAAAAACAAAAGGATGTCTATAGCCCTGCATTGGATGTGATGATGCTGAGGGACACTCTGCTGGAGCATAAGGTAGTACAGTCTGCCGGAGGATTGGGTAAGTAAAAGGCCTTTTCCTCTCCCCTAGATTTAAATGAGCAATTAACCCTTGCAGTGCATGCGCAGTCTCACCGCAAGGGAGCTTTTTCAAATTTCACAGAGTTGGGCTTTAATCATTTACATCTATGTCTTAATCCATCTTTCTACATATTGTTTGGCGTGTTAGTAGCGTGTCCTCGCTACAGTTGCAGATTTATAAGACTGACACTAGGTGGCCCCATAACCCCACATGTAAATTACAATCATTCCACACTAATATCTCTGAATACATCTATTGTATGACAGGAAGATGTTATGAGAATAATTCATACTATTTAAAATGCATGTATTTATTCTTATGCTACATGCTGCATAAAACATGATCGCATATAACATAATACTTAGTAATACATAATACATAGTACGCAGATTATGCACAGATGAGTTCCAACAATGGCTCTTTTGAAAGTATTTGTAATTATACTCAGCAGATCATTCAAAACAAGGTTTTTAAAAAAAGAAAGAAGTGCATATTCTTTTCTGTAGCACTACCCCCGCAAGGGCTGCTGGTAACTGGCTCCTCTACTCCTGCACAGCCAGGCAACACGCATTTCCAACTTGCATCTAGATAGAAGAAATCAGTTCATGGGCTTGCTTTGTTGTTTTATTGGGGAAAACAACGTGGATAGGCTATTGGGATTATGGGATGACCAACTTGACTCGAAGAACACAAATGAGGACAACTCTCTTCCTATGTACAGAGAAAATATCTTGGTCTGCTCTCCTTGCTAGAAACAACCAATCTCTTGGATCAGTGGCAAAGGACCTTACAGGCAGGGCCTGTGCCACCACTAGGCAAACTAGGCCGTCGCCTAGGGCGCCCGCCTACTTGTGTTCATACTCTTTTCTCTCTGCAGCAAGCAACTAAGTCTCAGCATCAGCAGGCAGCCGCCGCTGCATTCGCACATAGTGTCCGAGGCGCAGCGAAGGACTGTGTCCCAATTCCCGAATGAATGGAAGCAAGAAAACATTCATTAATGGGTAATGGTTGGCTGCATTTGATGGGCACTGCTGAGGCTGCATTTGATGGGCGCTGGTGAGGCTGCATTAATGGGCACTGGTGAGGCTGCATTTGACGGGTGCCGGTGAAGCTGCATTTGATGGGCGCTGGTGAGGCTGCATTTGATGCGCACTGGAGGTCTGCTTTTGATGGGTGCTTCATTAAAAAGCTTGGGTACACATGGGCAGGGCAAAAGGGGGGGAGCCAACAATGGGGGGGGGGGGCGGGGGGACAGCAAAATTAGGTTTTGCCTAGGGTGTCAAAAATCCTTGCACCAGCCCTGCTTACAGGCCAGGAGCTCTCAGCCCCCTTTGGAAAATAGCCCAAAGTGTTATAAAACTGCATGTAGGAGTATCTCCTCTTGTAAAAATGCTCCCAGCTTTACTGCCTGCAGGTACTACCAGCCCTCCTGGCTGCTTGTCTACCAGCCCACTCGGCTGCTCCAAAGATCAGGGTTGAAAGGGTTAAGCACATCACTATCCTTTAATACCTTTCTACGTGTGGTAGTCTTTCCCCTTGTGAATCCCTGGGTGTGCTACTGTACTCACTCTGTCCTCCTTACTCCCTGCTGCTCTTAGGAAATATTCCTTTTTAAACAGAATGCTAAAAGGATTCTTCCAAGCCAGCCTGAGCCCCCCCAGGACCTGTGGGTCCCCTCCTAGGTCATCGACAACCCAGGGACGTGCAGTGAGGTCAGTGGCTGGTGAGACACACAGGTTACATACGCTGCGAACGTTAGAGCGAGAGCAATAATTCTAGCACTAGACCTCCTCTGTAATTCTAAACATGTGAAGCGGTGTGTGACACATATTCACCCTGCTGCCAGACATCCATACGTCACACTTGTAGACAATTAAGTCTTCCGCTTTGTTTTGTTGTTTAATTTGGGGAATTTAACTTGGTTGGGGGAAAGGGATATGGGATGCCCATAGAACAATTGGTATTTGCAATGCTGGAGCTGATCCGGCTTCACTTTGGCAAATGGTTACTTATTATCTCCACAGAACAAAAATGGTGGACTCTAATGTTGACAGACTTTTTCACCTCAGAACTTCTCCCGCCTCTGCAATCTCCCTGCAGACTTCTACCTCCAGGACGCTCCACCTCCTGCACAACACTTCCCTGTCATAGCATTAGACATCCTGTCCCACCATCTTGAATAGGCTAGCCCTCACTCTGAATAATTCCTAGCTGAAACTTCTCTTGATGAATAGGCCAGGGGTCTGCAGTACCCCTTCTTGATGGCCCTGAACAGTTAATTAATAAAGCATACTTGATAATGGACTACTGATCCCAGCAAGCCCGACTTGCAAATCCTGAGTCCTCAAACTCCTGTGACTTGACACAAAACTCCACAGTCTCTCCTCTGGCTCTGCACCCAGCTCTCCTGGCATGCCTCTTCCAGATCTCTGCTGTGCCTCACTTGCCGACTCCTGTCCTGAGTCCTTCTTTAAAGATTAACCCAGACCGCGCAGACCAACTGCTCCCCCAGCTCCTGTTCTAGGACACCTCTTCATGAAC
Organism: Rana kukunoris; assembly: GCA_029574335.1. Lineage (NCBI taxonomy): Eukaryota > Metazoa > Chordata > Amphibia > Anura > Ranidae > Rana > Rana kukunoris. The sequence continues at coordinate 620,653,990 of CM056049.1, read as the reverse complement.
GTGTAAGGAGAAGCTCCCTCCCAGCTCCTGAGCTCCTCCGCCGAATCCACACCCCCCCAGATGGGGGTGTCTCTCCAGCACGCAGCACTCCATCTTTCAATTCACGCAGCTGACTCCTCCCCAGCAGGCCGACTGTGTGTATATGTAGGAGGCCTGCCCCCTACCAATCCTAGTTGGGGATTGGTCAAGGCTCCTCACGTGTACTCCATGCCACTCCAGCCCTTAGCCCTACCCCTCTCACTGAAAGCAAGGGAGGTGCACAACAGCTGAAGCACATGTCAGTCACACCCATTGGTATAACCACTCCTTGCCCCCAGATCAACAATAAACAGGCCTAGCTCACAGCATTAGGCCTGTTTAAATTTACCTGCGCTGACAGAACCTTAAACACTACACATCTAGCACCTACCTATGGTAGAGGGTGCTACACGTGTAACCTGTAAACATTTTTAACGCGTCGCCTATGAAGAGTACTGAAGTTTGGCGCCATTCCACGAGTGTGCGCAATTTTACAGTGTGACATGTTAGGTATCTATTTACTCAGCATAACATCATCTTTCAGAGTATACAAAAGAATCGGGCTAACTTTAGTGTTTTTAATTTTCTGCGCAAATGCCGTGTAACATAAAAAGTTGCAATGACCACCATTTTATTCCCTAGGGGGTCTGCTAATATATATATGTTTGGGGGTTCTGAGTAATTTTCGAGCAAAAAATTAAGATTTTTACATGTAGGAGAGAAGTATCACAAATGGCTTGGGTGGCAAGGGGTTAATTAAAATAAGTAAGTAATATAAAAATAATTATTATATATTTTTTTAAGGTAATTTACTATCGTTTCAAAAACTGTACATAAGCAGGTGGCTTAACGGACAAATTACTGAAGTTTGAAGTTATAACTTCCAACCAGTAATTTCACAGTAAATAGATAAATAATAAAGGATTTTTTTTTTTTTTAAAAGCCTATGGCGTGTGAACACACCCAAAAACTCCACCCGGTGCAGAAAAACTGTGCACACACATAAAGAGTGTTCACAAAAACGTGCAGATGGGTGCAACGTCAAGTGGTCCTCTTGTGAAGAAGGGACCCAAACCCTGATCCCCCAGGCGTTAGGCTCCAGATGGGGACTAAGGTACTGTGGTCCGAGCATCCGAAGCCGACACGGACCCAACTTCCTCGAAGGGTCTGCCGAAACAGAACCCTCCCAGTACTAGGTGGGGCTCCCCCGAAGGGAGACCCCATGAGAGCAGGTGAACTAAGCCAGAAGGCCATGTCCACCTACTCCCAAGACGTTCAGGGCTGGCCCGAGGACCGGCACCCTAATAGTCATAGATAAATAATAAAGGCTTATTTTTTTTTTTTCTATTGAAAAGTCTGTGGCGTGCAAAACACAACCCAAAAAACTTCACCCGGTGCAGGAAAAATGTGCACACACATAAAGAGTGACACAAAAAACTGTGACGGGTGCATCGTCAATTAGTCCTCCAGGGAGAACCCAGCTCTGATCCCCCGGGGCGTTAGGCTCCTGGCAGGGAAAAGAGTAATAGGAGTCCAAGTAGCCGAAACCACGAGGACCCCACTAAGGCCCATGCAGCCGAAACCACATGGCCTAACATCCTCAGAGGGACTGCCGAAACAGAACCCTCCTCGGTGAGGCTCCCCCGAAGGGAGACCCCATGAGAGCAGGTGAACTAAGCCAGAAGGCCATGTCCACCTACTCCCAAGACTTTCAGAGCCGGCCCGAGGACCAGCACCCTACTCATCACACAAAAAGTGCAGGTGCACCAACATAAAAAGAAGAAACGTGACACACGGGGTAAAACAAAAAGAAAGTGGGGGAGAAGGAAGGTGGGAGAGTGAGTAGAAAGTGATCAACGTGCAATACGTTGAACATATAGCATATAAATATATTATTTAGCTTGATGAAAACCGTACCTTTTCAGTAGCAGAAGATTCTCATTCTCCCTCTTAACTGTGTGAGAAAAACATGGGATCGTGGGTAAATCTTATACCCATAAACACATGTTTTTCCTTCTTGTTAAGAGGGCTGGGCTGAAAGAGAGTATTTGTCTTTTAGACACATTCCCCCTTCTATGACACTGCAGTAAGAGGAGAGCCTCCACTGCAGTATTTTTATTTAACAGCTGGGGCCAATGGTACTTTACCATTGGTTCAATGCTCCAAGCCGTTCATTGAGCTCAGTGCCTCTGACAATAAGTCACTGTGAGCTCATCCTCTCAGTTGGCTGCAAACAGACTGTGCCAGTTTGTATTTAAACTGGTCGCTCTGTTTGTAGCTTCTGCCAGGCTGCACTAGGAGCCCCACATTTTGATCAGTGGTGGGGTAGGACTTTGGCTACCTACCTCCCATTTGGGGTCTCTGTGACTCCAGGTTGCTGAGCTACGACGCTCTATCTTTTTTTTTTTATGTTCATGGCTCTGCCTTACCTGTCTCTCACCTGACGTCCTGACTGGACGTCCCTGCGACAACCTCCTCAACACTCTCAGCACTCTTCTACTTGAATCCCTGCTGCTTAGGCTCAACCATATTTATGGGCTGGTTCAACCTCCCTGCCAGGCCTCTTGCCTGGGGATTAGCCCAAACTCCCATCAACATTCTGACCCAGCCTCTTTACCTCCACCCACTAGTTTTTAGAATTTTCCAGGGACCTTCAGAACCAGGGGGAGATGATAGACTGTCTGCAGAGCCTTACAGACTTACACAGTTACCATGAGTCATACCAAAATAAATATACCTACATTAGAGGGTGCTACATGGGGCAGCCCATCCATAAGGGTGCACGGCACTGTCCCCCCATCCATCACTGCTTACCCCTATCCATGTGTCTGGCCCCTTGCAGGATGCTGGATGCATGCATGGATTGCAATGGGGAGTGGGTGTTTTTGAAGTACCTTATTAGAACCAGATGCTCTAATAGGCTTCAAAATAGGGTGGGCTCGGGACGCAGAGAATGCGCTCGAAGCCCACCTAGGTGTGTTACAACAGCGAATCAATATTCCCCCGCTGATCCTTCTCCTCCCGGCCCATCAGGAAGCGGGTTTAGAAACCCATCACCCAATTGGCTGAAAAGAAGGACGATCCTATTGGATTCCTAGGAGGAGGGGAGCTGCTGATAGAGAAGAGGACATGGAGCTGCTGCATGCTGCCCTCCACCTGCCTAAGTGGCGAAAAGCGTGGGAAGGGGGGGGGGGGTTGCTGCTGGCCACTCGGGGGGTGGGGGGTTGGCTTTTTGCTGCCCACCCCCAAAAGAAACACCAGCTGCCACTGGGGTGCTATATTTCTATAAACTCGGAGGCAAGATTCAAATTTACAAGATCTATGAGCAGCCTTTACTCCTGCAAATTCAGCCTTTACTGGATATTCATTTAGTGATTTTCTGCAACTGTTCTTTTATTCAGCACACACTTTGCATTCTGGATATTGGCAACCACCATCATCCAGGCGGGCCGTCGAGCAAATGAGCGTGCTCTCTTTTCTTGACGGGCTTCCCGTCGGGAAGTCGCCGAGAGCGTACACACGGCCGAGGTCCTCGCTTAGCTTCGGAGGTTCTCGCTCCAGCGAGTTCTTTTAGAGTCTTATTCTCGATCTAGAGGATGTCGTCCTCTCCTACATTACTCTGTCAATATGGCTCAAAGTTTAGTTGCTTTTTACACCGCTCTTGGCAGACTCCCAGATTATACCAAGATCAACTCACCCACACCTGATCCTCTCCGTTCTGTTCTAAATTTTATTTTATACTATCAGACATATCTTTTTGGATATTTGAGATGTGCCTAAAAGTCAAGCTGTATAAATCTGGGTTAAAGTATGCATAGACCTGAAGTGAATAAAAGTTTTATTTTCTAAAGCATTGCTTTTTTTTTTTTTGTTAAGAAAATACAAATTTCACCTTTTTTTTTATCGTGTTGCATCCTATGCCGCGTACACACGATCATTTTTTGTGATGAAAAAAAAACGACGTTTTCTGTGAAGTAAAAAACGACGTTTTAGAAATGTCATTTTTCAAAGACGATGTTGCATACACACCATCGTTTTTTCACAAAAAGCGAGGTTACGTTCACCACTCTTTTCCATTGAAGCTCGCTTCATAAATAGCTTCTGGGCATGCGCGGGTTGAAAAACGTTGTTTTAAAAGACGTTTTTGCTACACACGGTGACTTTTTGTGAAACAAAAAACGACGTTTTGAAAAACGACACAAAAAATTCAAGCATGTTAAAAAAAATTTTTGGTCGTTTTTTTGAAGACAAAAAACGACGTTTTGCCCACACACGATCAATTTAAATGACGTTTTAAAAAACAACGTTTTTTTTCATCGCAAAAAACGACCATGTGTACGCAGCATTAGTGCAGTCACTTTGCAGCCACTTTTTGTCTATATTCATGCACTCCAGCAAAGGCTGCATGACATTTCTCAAGGCCGTTCCTTGATGGTGAGAACAGTGAATGATACCTGCAAAAGATATGTTGAAGCATGAAACTGGTAGTCTCCATTGGAACTCCGTGTCACCCTATAACAAGAAGTGCCCGAACAAGAACCTTCTTGGTAGAATAGCAAGGTATTATTTTAATAAAAGCTGCAGATTTAAATATATTAAAAATACTTTTGAAATTACGCTCACATGTTAAAGCCTGTATGGGCTTTTAATAAGCTTTAATCCACCATTACTTCCCAAGCCATCGCTTGAGATGTCTCTAACCGTAATTGGTACCAGCAATCGAGCTACCTCACAAGTTCATCCTTGTCTCTTTCCCTACCTTCACTCCTTACATCTCCAATTCCTGTAAATTCTATTTGCATTACTAGAATATGCTCCTTCCAATTCCAAAGACCTCCAAATTCATGGTAGACTATTGGCTACTGCAGTAGGAGTTTCCACTAACCAGAGAACATTTCAGTACTAATTGTATCTAGGTTTGTCATCCTGCCCCCTGTCTTATCCTGATGGCCTGTACACATGATCCGAATATCGTACGACAAATCGTACAACTTTTTTTGCTTAATAGGCGCAAGTAGAAATTTAATAGGTTATTAACCACTTCCCAACCGCCGCATGTTCATATAGATCGGCAGAATGGCACATACAGGCAGATGGAGTTACCTGTACGTCCCTGCCTAGACGTGGGTCGGGGGTTCGATCGGGACCCCCCCGGTACATGTGGCGGTCCGGTTTGCTGTGGGAGTGATCCAGGATGAGGGGGCGGCTGTTCTTTTTTGTCCGCCCCCTCCGGATCCCTCCCTGCTCTGCACTTCCTCTGCCTGTATAATGTAAACGCAGGCAGAGGAAGTGATGTCAGCTCTCCTCTCGGCCGTATTTTCAATCCGCCGAGAGGAGAGAAGACATCAGAAGTAAGTTGCACTAACACTACACTGAGACCACACACATAGGCACACTTAACCCTTTCAGATCACCCCCAGCCCCCTGTCACAGTGTCACTAATAGCAGTGATCATATATTTACTGATCACTGCATTTAGTGTCAGTGTGACAGTTAGTGTGACAGGCAGTTAGTGTTAGGTCCAGGGTAGCCCTGTACCCCCCCTTAATAAAGTTTTAACCCCTTGATCACCGCCGTAGTTAACCCTTTTACCCCCTATTGCCAGCGTCACTAAGCAATAGTTTTTCTGATCGCTGTATTAGTGTCGCTGTTGCCGCTAGGTAGCTAATTTTTTTTATTGCGATTTTTTTTTACTAAAGACATGTGGCTGAATACATTTTGGCCTAAATGTTTGACTAAAATTTTGTTTATTCGATTTTTCTTATAACAAAAATTAAAAAATATTGATTTATTTTCAAAAATGTCGCTCTATTTTTGTTTATAGCACAAAAAAAAAAATCGCAGAGGCAATCAAATACCATCAAAAGAAAGCTCTATTTGTGGGAAGAAAAGGATGCAAATTTTGTTAGGGAGCCACGTCGCATGACCGCGCAATTGTCTGTTAAAGTGACGCAGTGCCGAATTGTAAAAACGCCTCTGGGCATTTAGCAGCATATTGGTCCGGGGCTGAAGTGGTTAAAGTCACGAAAATTCTCGTACGACAGGAAAAAAAACCCGGAAGTGATGGCACGTGTTGTAATGTATTTGTATTGTATTTTCGGGTGAGAACTATACTTATTAAACGAAAATCGTACGATCTGGCATCGTACGAGGAATATTTTTGTGCTTGTCCGATCGAATAATATGGGATGAACTGGTGGTGATCGGCTCTCAAAAGTAGTGTACACACAAACCTGAAAATTGTACGATTCTTCCTCGGACGATCGAATTCATCTGATATTCGGATCGTGCGTACGGGCCATTACTCTGGTAAACTGTTTTTTGATTGGAATGGAATTTTTCCATACTTTCACTATTGTTTCCCCCTGATAAAGATACCCAGAGACTCTCCCTCCTCCTTTGCCTAAGTCAAACTTGCATGTTTGTACAAACACAGTTCTTTGGAATAGTTGGCAGGATCTGGGGGTACTTAAGCAGCCATCAAAGTGTGTAGGCTTCTTTATAGTATTTATCCCTCCCACTACTTCTTATTTACTGTCCCTGTTTGCATATCACTTAAATAGCTTCAAAAGATACTAATCTTTATCTTCAAAACACTTTGAGAAGATCTAAAAAAAAATAGGGTATGCAAAGAATTTAACCACCTCAATACTGAAAACTTTCACCCCCTTCCTGCCAAGGCCAGTTTTAAGCTTTCAGCGCTGTCACACTTTGAATGACAATTGCGCAGTCATGCAACACTGTACCCATGAGACATTTTTATCATTTTTCACACAACTAGAGCTTTCTTTTGGTGATAAAAAATAAATCAACACTTGTTTTTTTTTGCTCTATAACCGAAAAAAGAAAGGAAGTTTTTCTTAGTTTCTGTTATAAAATTTTGCAAATAAGTGATTTTTCTTCATAAAATTTGACCAAAATGTATACTGTTAAATTTCTTTGGTAAAAATAACCCAAATCAGTGTACGTTTTTATCTGTGTGAAAGTTATACAGTCTTACAGTAGTTACATACAGTTATATGCCCTACCGTGGTAGAATGGAGGGAAGAAGTAAATAGAATAATGGAGACAGAAAGATGGATTTACAAAACTAGAAACCAACAGGAAAAATTAAAAAAATATGGGTAGATTGGGAAAAACCTAATACAGAAATGGAATGTTAGACTCTGCTAAAAATCTAAATACCTTTTAGGAGATACCTGAAATGAGAGGGAGGAAGGAGGAATGGACTACAACATTTTTAAGATAATGTATGAAATAGAATGCTATGTATTAGTGGGAGGGATGGCCCCCCTCTGTCTGTCCCTACTTTCCACCTCCTACCTTTCTCCCCTTCCATCCCCCTTTTTTTTTCTCTCCTTTGAGTGGTATGGTATGGGGGGGACACCGGGGCACCACCTCTCATAATTTGAATATGTATGTTATGGACTGTATATGTAATTAAGGAATAAAAAAGTTATACAATCTACAAGCTATGATAGCAATCACTGAAAATTGATCACACCTGATGTACTGACTGCCTATCTCATTTCTTGAGGCCCTTACAAGACAGGACAGTATAAATATCCCCCAAATGACCCTTTTTTTGAAAAGTAGACAGTCAATGTATTTAGTGAGGCATGGAGAGTTTGTAATCTTTTCTCACAATTGTTTGGAAAATAAAGAAATTAAATAAAATAGAATTTCATATTAACAAGTTATTTCTCACACACGGCATAGGCATACTTGCAAATACACCCCAAAATGAATTCTGCTACTCCGCCTGAGTATAGTGATACCACATGTGTAAGACTATTTCACAGCCTAGCCAACATAGAGAGGCCCAACATCCAAGGAGCCCCTTCAGACATTATTTACTTTAAGACCAGGTCTTCTTCTGACAGGTAAAAATCTTTAACATGTCACGCTTTAAAAAAAAAAAAATGGAAAACACTTGTAGAATGACGGCAAACTATGGTATTTAAAAATCTCCATAGGCTATGCTTTATAAGCCTTTATAAGCCTATTATGGGTTACCATTTTAGAGTTAGGCCACATACACACGATCGAACATGTCCGCTGAAACTGGTCCGCCGATCAGTTTCAGTGGACATATCCGATCGTGTGTACGACCTAGCGGACAGGTTTTTCCAGCGGACAAATTTCAAAGCCTAACCAGCGGACATAAATCTCCCGCATGCGTCAAATGGATTCGACGCATGCATGGAAGTATTTTACTTCCTGGATTGGTGAAGTGGCGGCGTCAACGTCACCGCGTTATCTATCCGATGGGATTTTGGTCCGATGGTGTGTACACGCCATCTGATCAAATATCCGAGGAGACATGTCCGCTGAAACGGTCCTTCGGACATGTTTCAGCGGACATGTCTCCTCGTCTGTACGCGGCCTTACAGAGGAGGTCTAATGCTAGAATTATTTCTCTTGCTCTGATGTTCACAGCAGTACCTCATATGTTTACGTATGCGACCAAAGCATGTGTTCACCTTTGCACGCAAACATGGAAGGACAGGGGTGCTTAAAATGTATTTAATTATTTTTAATTTTTACGCAGTTTAAAAATTTGTCTTATTTGGTACACTGTCACATATGTTTTTGTGCACTGTACACTGTGACAGTTGTTGATGGGACACTGGTACAGATGTTGATGTGCACTGTGGACAGGTACACATAGTGCTTGGTGCACTGTTGGCAGTCTGTGTGATCTATGTGTAGCTAAACAGTAAAATCATCAGCTACACACAGATCGCTAAGAGGCTACAGTGATCCCCCCTCCCCCTCTGAGCTCAGAAGGAGAGCTGACACAGAGGCATGTGTCTCTGTTTACATTGTGTGATGTCTGTAATTGGACACATCACAGGATTGGGAGGGCCAATCAGAGAACCCATATCCCGATCTGTGATGTGTTGTGTCCAAAGGACACAGTGAACACGAGGTCGCGCCAGCATGTAGCCACAATTCTGACAGGACTTATGGGTACATCCAGTCAGAACAGTGCTTATCCCACCCAGCCAGAGAAGTGGTGAAAGCCTGCAAATATCTATAAACACATTGTACAGAATGCCAGCAATGGGCCCTGGACAGCAGGTATATTTTCCCACTCTTTGGATTGTGGTTCCTTTAGGGATCATGGTTTGAAGATAATGTTAAATACTTAGGGGTTCTCACCCATGCAGGGTGTGGGGTTCCAGGGTAGTCCGAGTGGAGAGGATTGATTTTCAGTCCTTATTAGGGACCTGAAATTAAAGATGTTTGAAGACTTTTGGTTGGGAAGAACCTCCAAACCCTCATTACAAGGACTCTGCTCCTGAACAGGTTAAGCTACACGTAAGGAAAGTCCTGAAAAGGAACAGAAAACAGTCACAACTGGCTGTAAGAGAGAGAGAGAGAGAGAGAGAGAGAGAGAGAGAGAGAGAGAGAGGGAGCTGGACACACCTGAGTGAGCAGGTTGAATTGAGCTTGTGAATGGGCCACGGTTGCTGATGTGTGGAAACCTCTTCTATGGGACCCTTGAAGCAGCAGGGACAACTCAAAACCCCAGTGTGGGACCAGTAGAGCGGCAGTAAACCATTACCTTGATTTCCATTTGAACTGGAGTTATATATGTGTTTGTTAGCTGAAGTGAGCTATTTTGTTTTCTTGACTGTTTGTCTTTTTGGAGAAACCAATAAAGACTACTTACTTTTACAAGCTGTTTGCTAGTGATATTGGGCTACCATTTGATATTATCTATTTGTCTAAACTAAACATTTGTAATGTTTTACTTTGTACACATACAATACAATTTTCAAATTGACACTCTTCCACTGCCCTACTCATGTCCTTCTCACTCATTACATCATCCCATGCATGCTTACAAATCTAGCAATCCCTATCCTCTATTCTTCTTTAAAGGGGAGGTTCCCCTAAAAAGAAACTTTTAACATTACCTGTGTCTTCTTAATAACATTTAGAATCGGCTGGTAGTTTTAAAAAAAAACACCCGTACATACCATTTTCGGCATGTACTCTCACCGCCGCTTCCGGGTCTAGCGGCCGGGGATGGGAGGGCCTGCTTCATTGACAGGCATCCGATCGACGCATACAGCGCGTCACGAGATGCCGAAAGAAGCCGAACGTTGGTGCGCATGCGCCGTATAGAGCCGCACCAACGTTCGGCTTCTTTCGGCATCTCGTGACGCGCTGTATGCGTCGATCGGATGCCTGTCCCCGGCTGCCAGACCCGGAAGCGGCGGTGAGAGTACATGCCGAAAATGGTATGTACGGGTGTTTTTTTTTTAAACTACCAGCCGATTCTAAATGTTATTAAGAAGACACAGGCAATGTTAAAAGTTTCTTTTTAGGGGAACCACCCCTTTAATATTATTTTATTAGATTAGCATCTAGCTTTAAAATAGTTTCTTAAATTCTACCTACATATCCATCTTCTTTGCTGCTAAACTATAAGAGAACAGTAGTTACCAGAAACGTTTTTAAATGACTTACTCTAAGGCCTTGTACACACGAGGGAATATATCCGATGGGAACGGTCCGACGGACCGTTCCCATCGGATCTGTCCGCCGGATTGCTTTGATCCGATGGCTGTACACACCATCGGATCAAATTCCCCGCCGGCGGACAGCGCGGTGACGCGGTCTCTTTTCTATGGTCAACTTTTTCTTTGCCCATGATGGAGTTCAGACTTCACTCTTGGGTGCATTCCTATATTGGCTATTGTCTTTAAACTTGACTTCAGACCTCTTAAATTTTAGCCATCCTCAGTGACTCTTTGCTGTCTGACTTTAGCTGGATTGAGATATGGATTGTTGTTTCGTTGTGGTCTTTTTTGCATCTGACTTTGGCTCATACCATTTTTTTATTTTTTTAACTGCCGTTTTATATATTTTTTAATTCCTGAGGGTCACCAAACAACAGTAGGTCTATCAAGCTGCTAATAGTGCAGACTGTAACTAGATTAGTCTGGACTATAAATGTATTTAGTGGATAAATGAAAAACTGGGAAGGAATTGGAATTCAAACTGAGAAATCCCTTATTAGAGCCGAAAATGGAACTTCCGCTTTAAGTGATGGTGACCCCCTGACATGCCACATTTGGCATGTAATTTTTTGGGGGGTGGGAGCAGATACCGTCTTTTTAGGGGCAACCAGCTCCCACTTCCTCACGGGGCTCCGTGGCACCGGAAGGAAGTTCACCTCTCCCAACCCCTCCCTCCCTGCAATCTTCTGGGACACATCACAGGTCCCAGAAGATTGCCCGTCCATTCACAGCACGCAGCACAGCTCCCACAGTAAGAATGACGCACCTTGAAGAGGAGGGGGAGAGGAGCCGGGCTTTATAAGCCCGCATTCCTGGATCATGGGACAAGTGAGTGTCCAATTATTAAGAGTCAGCAGCTACACTTTTTGTAGCTGCTGACTTAAATTTTTTTCTTTCAGTGGAACCCAGCTTTAAGTAAGGATCTGTTGGCCTTATTTACTACATATTTAGGGCCAGATTCAGGTAGATCAGAGCATCTTTGCTCTGGAGTAACGCATCTCATTTACGTTACGCTGCAGAAATTTTAGGAGCAAGTGCTGTTATTCATGAAGCACTTGCTCCTAAAGTTGCGGCAGCGTATCGCAAATGAGCCGGCGGAATTCAAATTGGGCGGGTACGGTGCGCGTATTATTTAAAATAAGCGCGATCCCGCGGCGAACGTACTGCGCATGCCTCGAGTGTCAATGCATCCCAGTGCGCATGCTCCAAGTTCTGTCAGTGAACATCAATGACGTCACGTCCCCATTCATGAATGTTTTACGCAAACGACGCGATTTGTTTTTTTTCCGACGCGATGACGACGGCTATACCTAACATAGGATATTCCACTAGGGGGCTGCTTTATCTATACGCCGCGTATCGCTTCCGGAAACGTCGTAAAGTCACTGCGTCGCGCCCGAAAAAGATTGTGAATTGCCGATTTCCGCTCATTAACATATTTTTAGAGCGTAAGTCGGCGGGAACGCCCCCGGCGCCATTTTTAAGTTGAAGTAACGATGCGATGGCGAAATTCAATTACGCCGATCACATCGGAACTCCAACCCGGCGTTTCTTGTTTTCTGGTTACAGAAAACAAAAACGCCGGCTTAAAGTGACAGTTAGGCTGGCGGATCCATTGATCCTCCAGCCTAACTCTACCTGAATCTGGCCCTAAGTATTTTAGTTTTAATATAGAAGAAAAATCACAGCCGTTGTGTAAGAGTTTGGTTGATGAGAATGAGGAAATGACACTGTCCATACATAACTCCTTTTCCTCATATAGAATTTCACAAAATGTGCTAATGCTTAACAGCAGTGATTTGACCTCTGCAGCCCATATTCACTGGAAATTGCCAGATCCGTTTCTGAGATCATTCTGGGAATAGCTAAAATTGAAATGAGCACTCACATTTGAACGTTCAAGAGCAGATGGGCCAGTTAGCTCAGAATAAACAAATCATGATATTACATTAAAATGTTAAGCAGCATGTATCACATAGTGACTTCATTTGGGCTCCAGGGTATCACTGAATGTTGGATAGAGATGATATCATCAAGCTTACCAACAGACCCTCCAATCATGAACCACTTTATACTCTGCCCCTGAAACTCCCACTACTTGGAGAGAATCTGCTGCTGTCAGCAAACCCTTTACAAGAGTTGACTGGTTACAAAAGATTGCAATCAGGAAAGCAAAAAAAAAATTAAGAGTAAAATATTTTTTTATGAAAATGTTCTCAAGAAAGTTATGGCCACAAAATGTCTTCACATAAATACAGTCACTGTTGGTAATCTCCGGGCTCAGTTATATTTCATGACCTTTGATTAATCAGCGCTTCTTATAGTCCTACCACATGGTTTTGTTTTTCAATCCAAATGTGATTAAATGCAAAGCCATCTTAATAGCATCATGGGCCCCTGGGCAAAGTAATGCACTGGGACCTCTACCAGCTTGCCCCAATTTACACAACTACTTTCAGTAAAATTGTTTTAAAAAAAGGAACACATTCCATAAATCAAAGAATAGCCAACACAAAGTGCACCAGTCTACCTTGGTCCCCTGTAAGTGGTATATTGCGAAAAAAAAACCTGCTTGTGATGCAGGAGACAGATCCACTTCGGGCTCCTTGCTGACTGTCACATTCAGAAGGCCTGCCAAAGTCAATGCCTTACCTCCATCAATCAAGCTCCAACCTGCTTTGGTAGTTTGTGACTGGTGATGATAGGAGCAAAGGGAATGGAAGCTGTTCAGTACATGCTTTAGGAAATATACTCCCAGTGACCCAGTGAGGAATTTTTGGATTGTGTTAAAACTTATGTAATGAATTACACAAAACTAGTATAACTACACAATACCAGTGTACTAATGTTCTACTAAAGTACACCTAAAGCCATAACTTTATGTACATTCTGGATTGAGTGGGGGATGGTTAACACTCTGGTCAGTTGATTTTATCATCCATATTGCTTTAGATATCCCTTAATTTCATGTCCTGTAGACACAACAGGAAGTAAGATGTAATCTCTCTTTTCTTTTTTCCAAGCTCATTTGCTTTAATTTTATCTGGTAATCTTGCAATGTCCTTGGGTAGTTATGTCACTCCCAGTTTCCGTAGAGGAAGCAATGGCTGTAACCAATGCTGCTCTCTTGATATGAACCAAAAACATGTCCGTATCCCTTCATCACCATTAAATTGGAGGCAGGGCACATTTTCAGAGGATAGCTAGGAAAGAAGGTATTTGTCAGTGCAGCTCACAGGAAGTGCCAAGGACACTACATTTTTGGCAGAATCAACAAGTACTTTCTGAACCTGTGTGGCATGCCATTCCATTGGTGGTTAAATTAATGTGCTGTTAGGACTTGTTTTTTTATTGATTGACAAATTTGTCAAATTCTTTAATGCATTGGGTTGGAGGTAATTTGTGTTTCTTTTTTGCCAATAGTGTTATAATAACTTTTGAATAATTTATTTTAAATCTTAATGAAATTTAAACCACATGGGCCTATTGTAGCGCCTACTGTAGCGCCTACTTTTTTAGGAAGTCTGTTCCTTACCATTATTCATATAGTTTTAAAGTGCATGGTCCACGCCTATATTTACGGTTGAGTTGGTGGACCTATAATACTTGTACTTCCCCTTTTTCTTCATTTTTGAACTACCAAAATACCTTACAGCCTTACCTTATTAATGAAAGCAAGCTAAAAAAAATACTTTCTTCCAATCATTACTATAGTTGAGGACTGACTGGCAAACTGTAAGCCTTATGCTTTTGAAAAACACCCTAGAACAGTTGGTCAAACTATCCATTATTTATTTTTATGATAATTTTGACACATCAGTAAGACTGAGTGCATAGTGGTTGGACCTCCAGGAGCTGTAAAAAAAGCTTTGTGTGTAATAGTCATATGAGGTGACATGAGTTGTGTTGGTAGACTAAAGCCATCAGTCACCACCTAATCTTTATGGTGATGGAGCAGCACATTGAGAATTGCTTTGCAATGTGCTACATGACCTCCTACCACTTGAATAACAGGATTAAATACATTCCGATGAGATTTATTGGAGCTTAAAATTGCATTAATTGCCATTAACCTGTAGGATCAAGCCTGACATATCTTATCATATCCTCACACCAAAGAGAGGCATTGCATATTACTATGAAATATGAGATTTCCAAAGCTCTACAGACTCCTCACTTAATGCACAAACACATAAGGCTCTCTTGTATTTTCTAACTCGCATTTGCTTCCTCTTCGCTTTACTTTGTTTTAAAATGTCATTATGAGAGTGGTGGAAGTAGGCAAGATGTAGCTAGTATGATCTCTCAGGATAACATACTTGAATGAGAGGATTTTCATTCGCAGCAAAAATAGGTAATGATGTTGATATTCCATTATTGCGCTTAGAATGTAATTTATTAGTGACATTTATATGTAAAACTTAAAGCAAATCTGTTTTTTGTCCATGTACTGCAAGAAATGGGCTTACTTACAGTAAATGCCCTCTCTCCTCAACAGTGGATACTCACCTTTCCAATCCATGTAACCACTGGTAGTGAGAACAATGCTAATTACTTACTGGGGAGCATGTGAATCTTTGCATATGACAATGCTGCTGCTCAGCGATTGGCACCCTTAGCTTTTGGAATATCCAGGACTTTTTTTCAGTGGGAATGTACCGGAACCTCTGGCTGTCACAGACCTCTGATCAGTGGACATTAATTGTGACAGAGAATGCAGCCAATCACTGCTGTCACAAATGTAAACAAAGACCCAGGGCAGAGGAACTTACAGTACTCACTTTATTGGTTGCGCTGGGACTGATGACATCATCAAATGCAGATTTCAGCTGAGGAATGAAGTATTGTAAGTGCACTCCCTATTCCACCACACTTTATTCAATATGTCATGCTGTACAGATCCTATTCTGCATCTCCTCATGCCATATGCTATGCCATGCACTATTCTTGCCACTGGAGAAATGTATTTTTCCTGCTGGGGGATTCATTGATGATGTTGTGGGATTTATTGTTGCTGCTGGAGGAGTTACTATTGCTGCTGGCTGGGGCATCTATTGATGGTACTGGGGTGATTTATGGTTTAACTGAGGAATTTATTCTGTAAAAAGTGGTGGAGCTGGAAGGTGAGTAGAAACAGGAACAAGGAGGTGGTACTTGGAGGTGGGTAGGGGGCAAGAACAGGAGTAACCCAATGGTGGGGGGAGTTACTGCACTTATTCTTTGAGAGAAAAAAGCCCTGGAAACACCATAAACCACCCATGATCTAAAAATGCTGCATGATAGCATTCTTTCCACTAGGCCAGTGTTTTTCAACTCCAGTCCTCAAGGCACACCAACAGGTCATGTTTTCAGGCTTTCCATTATTTTGCACAGGTGATTTGATCAGTTTCACTGCCTTAGTAATCACCACAGCCATTTCATCTGAGGGAAATCCTGAAAACTTGACCTGTTGGTGTGCCTTGAGGACTGGAGTTGAAAAACACTGCACTAGGCAAAGCTATGGCCGGTCATACACAGAGCTAATAATCATAAATCTAGAAATAATCCTAAAACAAATGAAAAAAATATAAAAACCCCTGTAAGCTGGTTACGGCGGTGCTTCCAAAGGATGGTGATAAATACGGTATACTAAGAATAGTCTGGTGTAGTAAGTGGGGTACCCCAAGGCTCTGTCCTGGGACCAATTCTGTTTAAGTAATTCATAAATGATATTGAAGATGGCATAAATAGCTCAAGCTAAGCATTTGCTGATGATACAAAGACAATAACTTTACTGCAGGACACTGAAACCTCACAAGAGGGACGGGCAACTACATGACAAATAGGGTTTAATGTTGAAAAATATAAAAGTACCATAATGCACTTGTGGGCCAAAACATTAGTGCAAGTTACTAGCTAGGAGGAGAACTATTGGAGTGTTCCAGGATGGAAAAATATGTTAGGGTCCTAGTAGATCAAAGGCTCAGCAGCAACTGCATGCTATGCCAAGCTGCATCAAGCAAAGCAAGCACAATATTTGCATGCATAAAAAAAGGTATTTACTCAAGGGATAAAACTATCATTCTACCACTTTACAATATTCTGAGTATGTCATCCAGTTCTGGTCACAGATCCTCAGGAAGGGTGTTGGACTGAAAAACGTTCACAGAAGGGCAACAAAGCTAATAAGGGGATTGGAGGACATCAGTTACGAGGAACATCTACATCTACTCCCTGGAGAAGTGACGCTTAAGAGGAGATATGATAGCGATATACAAATACCTCAATGGTGATTCTAGCGTAGGAAGGAAACTATACAGTCTCAGGGAGCATAAGACGACACACAGCCACTCAATGAAATTGGAGGAGATGCGGCCCAACCTTAAACTGCATAACACGTCATATAGCATAAAAAACAAGTATTTTATTGAAAATGGTTAAAATGACCCCCTGTAAACAACATTATAGGGGGAAGTAGATGTAAACGTAGTTGACAAACAATACAATAAAATAAAAGTTTCATATAGCATATAGCAATATTCCAGAATGTAAGATTCCAAGAAGCCGTCGAGGCATTTCAACCTTGATAGTTTTCCTCAGGGGATTTTGCTTGAATAACAAATAAAGAAGCCCTCTAGGGTACACACATACCGTGAGTATGCACATAAACAGAGGTACAGACATGCCTATAAATAGTCTCCAGCAGAATAAAGATCATAACACAATGCACATAGCTTATGGTTTTGTACAACAAACAGAGCAGGTTGTGTGATGCTGAAGGTCCACAGAGAAAAGAGGAACTGGGGGGGGGGGGGGGGTGTATAGGTCTACATATATCATCTAAGTATATGATATAATCTCAAGGATCATCTCACATAGAGATTGCTGGGGCAGTTGTTCAAACCCATGCTAAAGTATGGGTTTTTGGTTCTATGAAACTGTAATCATGAAAGAAACTTAAGACATGTTGTTGTATTCCAACTTCTTAAAGGTTCATAGTATGTAGCTAGGGGAGAACTATTGGAGTATTCCAGGATGGAAAAAGATGTTGGGGCCCTAGTAGATCACAGGCTCAGCAGCAATGGCATGCTATGCACAAATAATGTTTCTTCAAATGGAAGGACCAGTGATGTGTGGACCCCCACCACACCTAGCCTCCCCTATCCAAGCATGTGTCCCTTTGCTCTGTACTTATTTCTAATCGGTGTTCTTTTTTCTCATCTCTAAAAGTTGGATAGGTAGTCAAGCATATCAACACCAGCAAGAAAATATAAAAAAAAATAAAAGACAAAACCCCCAAAAGGAAAGAAATAACACATAAACCTTTAAAAACTGAAAGTAATAAGTACAAATTTAGCCAAAAATACCATATGTTTACAGCCTTAGTCAAGGGTCTACAGCAGCCCTCAAAACTTCCACTCGACTGCTAGCACTCGGCGAGTAGAAATTAACTGAGGCAAGCATGGAGCCGCATCGGGGGGCAGCTGCCGACTCTCCTCCCAGCGATCAGCCAGAAAACCGTGGGGGAGTTTGCTGTCCAATTGTTGGGAGGTGAATCGGCTCACATGAGGCTCAATTGATGAGCACTGATGGGCACTGATGTGGCTGCATTGATGGGCATTGATAGGCTGCATTGATGGGCACTGATAGGCTGCACTGATGGGCACCGATAAGGCTGCACGAATGGGCATTGATAAAGTTGTTGTTAATATTTATTTCTGTAACTTAATTCTGCATAAAACATTTTTCTTTTCTATTGAAAAGCCTGTGGCGTGCATAACACAACCCAAAAACTTCACACGGTGCAGGAAAAAATGCGCACACACATAAAGAGTGATACACAAAAAACTGTGACGGGTGCATCATCAAATGGTCCTCCGAAGAGGACCCAACCCTGATCCCCTGGGGCGTTAGGCTTCTGGCAGGGACTAGAGTAATCTGTGGTCCATGCAGCCGAAGCCGACACGGACCCAACTTCCTTGGAGGGTCTGCCGAAACAGAACCCTCCTCGGTGAGGCTCCCCCAAAGGGAGACCCCATGAGAGCAGGCGAACTAAGCCAGAAGGTCATGTCCACCTACTCCCAAGACGTTCAGGGCAGGCCCGAGAACCAGCACCCTACTAATCACACACAAGGTGTACAAAAGTGCACCAACAAAAAAAGACGTAAAGTGACAAACAAGGGGTAAAATAAAAAAGAAAGTGGGGGAGAAGGAAGGTGAAAGAGGTGAGTGGAAAGTGACCATCATGCAATACGGCCCTGTTAATATTTATTTGTGTAACTTATTTCTGCATAAAACATTTAAAGCGGAGCTCCACCCAGGAAAACAACATTTTCCCATGTTGTTTAAAAAAATAAAATTAAAAAAACCTGAAAAATAAATAAATAAATACTCACCCGAAATACCTGTTGCTATGCGGAAGTCCGTAATCTGCCTCTTCCACTCCGCGGTGCCTTTTCTTCTTGTCCTTCTCCTTGTGAATGGGGCGCGCTGCTTTCTGGGAACTGTGTGTGTTCTCAGAGAGCAGCGCGCCCATTCACAAGCCAGCGTGAGACTCACGCAGGCGCAGTAGGAAATGGGCAGTGAAGCCGTACGGCTTCACTGCCTGTTTCCCATAGTGTGAATGGCGGCGCGGGACCCGGAGCGATCGTGGGACCGGCATCGGGGGGGGGGGGGCCGTCAGCGCGGGCGCCTAGGACAGGTAAGTGTCCTTATTTAAAGTCAGCAGCTACACTGTTAGTAGCTGCTGACTTTAAAAAAAAAAAAAATCGCGGCTGGAGCTCCGCTTTAACAATGTAATTTCATGGGATAATATACAAGGGCAGGGCATGTTTAGGTGCGGAATTAGGGGCAGGTAGGGATTGGGTGAGGCAACTGGTGGCAAATAACTCTTAGGCCTTGTACACACGAGCAGACAGATTTGTTCAAATCTGTCTGTCCGACAGATTTGAACAAATCTGTCTGCTGGGATTTTGGTTTGCTCGTGTGTACACACGAGCAAACCAAAATCCCCGCCAGCAGACGGCGCGCTGACGTGTCGGTGACGTGTCGGTGACGTTGACGCCGCCACGTCACCGCACCAGGAAGTAAAACACTTCCGCGCATGCAACGAATCCATTCGGCGGCGGTGCGGCGGCGGTGCGGGACGACATGTCTGCTGGTAAGTGTACTAACCAGCAGACATGTCGGGCGGACGGATTCCCACCCGATAGATTTCAAAGCATGCTTTGAAATCTGTCGGGTGGCCAAATCCGTCGGCTCGGCCGTACACACGATCGAATCTGTCTGCTGAAACGGTCCAGCAGACCGTTTCCAGCGGACAGATTTGATCGTGTGTACGAGGCCTTAAAGCCTGGCTCGTAGCTCAGGACTTTTTGAGCCCTGGTCTACAGAATATATTCATTGTACATCGCATGCCTCACACATAGTAATTGTTTGTATATTAGTTCTTTATTCAATTGTGGTGTGTGCTTTGCCTACATGCTTTTTGCTAATAGGTGTCCCTCTTTCCCATTTAAGAAAGTTGGGAGGTATGCCGTCCATATTTTATCCAAGCAAAGCTGGGCTGCAGCAAAGTCTTTGCTCCTGCAAAGTCTGTGTGGTGAACTCTACCACAAGACGTAAAATTGAGACATTCACCTCAACAGTCACTAATCGTGTATATAATATGAAGCAATTTACCACATGCTTCACAAGTCATATTGTATACCTTATAATATGCCCTTGTAAACGCCAATATGTTGGGCGGACTATAAGGAATTTTTCCATCAGAGTCAATGAGCATGTTACCAAGATACGCAATCGCTGCCCTAAACACATGGTGTCGCGTCACTACCTTGAACACCACAACTCTGACCCAAGATGTTCTCTGTTCCAGGTTATTGACAGATTTGTTCCCCACTGGAGGGGAGATTCTAAAATAAGGGGTGTCTCGAGACTCGAGACTTTTTGGATACATGAGCTTAGATGCTACACCCTTTACGGTATGAATGTTGAATGGGATGTCAACTGCTTCATTAACCAGGGGTGAGCACTTAAGTCTCCTTTATACATATCTCCTTTTTCTAATTCAGTTTTATGTTGATATTTAGTCATTTCTATCGTTATACAGTTCTTTATAATATATGCATTGGGATCTACTGCTGCAGGTGGTCTATGTCATCCCAGTCTGGGCGGGATTGCTTCGATCATTCCAGCGGTACACTCTCTGCATATAGTATCTATATTTCAGGCTGTGACTTATGCACAACCCCTATGATAGCAGTTAGGGGGCACTGTGTGTAATCTCATGTCACAATAGCTGTGCCGTCTAATGAATCCTTATTGTGAGGCTCATGGTATGTTACATTCGACATGTCATGGCTTCGTGTCTCTACAGGGTCATGTATCAGGTCTGAGTGCTTTTAGGCTCCTCTGGGTGACCCCGATCTGGAGATGTGTGCGTTTCCCGGTCGGGATTTCCCCTTTGGGCCAGTGATAGGTGACACCGATCACATGATCATCTATAAATATCAGTGGTCAAGATGCTATACACTACATTTCCCATGACCGCCGCCGAGTGCAAGCCGTGGTCATGTGACTGTCGACATCGATCACATGACCATCCATAAGCTAGATAATTGGTCGAGATGCTGTACACTACATTTCCCATGACTGCCGCCGAGTGGAAGCCGCGGTCATGTGACTGTCGGCCAGCCATGTGATCTGTGACGCTGAGCCATCGGATTGGCGACATACGCTGTTGGTTCCGGATGGCTTATGTGTAACTATGGACTCCATCCACACTATTGGCTGGGAGGCGCTCAAGACACGCCCTAATGTGGCCATTCGGTGCGCGCTCAGATTTATGAGCGCTGCACGGATTGTTAACATGGTTTTTTGCGTGTTTATATTTTCCTGGGCCATAATACAGTTGCCCTTACGATTGCCCCTTTTGACATTTTGTCCTGGAATGCAGCCTTAGGGGGTTGATCATTCATTTTCTATAATAGAGGTTTCAGCGAATGTGGTGTCCCCATATACAGAAATTTGAGGACATACCCACTAGGTGACACATCTTCGATATCATTGTCAATTATGTGTTATAAATTTTTATTATATATTAATTTATTATTTATTATATCCTTTGTTATCAATCATCTCTATATTTATTTTAATTTTTCTAAGTGATGTATTTGATATTTGGAGATATACAGTGCAGAAAATAAGTATTTGAACACCCTGCTATTTTGCAAGTTCTCCCACTTGGAAATCATGGAGGGGTCTGAAATTGTCATCGTAGGTGCATGTCCACTGTGAGAGACATAATCAAAAAAAATAATAATCCAGAAATCACAATGTATGATTTTTTTAACTATTTATTTGTATGATACAGCTGCAAATAAGTATTTGAACACCTGAGAAAATCAATGTTAATATTTGGTACAGAAGCCTTTGTTTGCAATTACAGAGGTCAAACGTTTCTTGTAGTTTTTCACCAGGTTTGCACACACTGGAGGAGGGATTTTGGCCCACTCCTCCACACAGATCTTCTCTAGATCAGTCAGGTTTCTGGGCTGTCGCTGAGAAACATGGGCCCAGATTCACAGAGCGATTACGCCTGCGCAACTGGTGTTGCGCGTGCGTAAGTCTAAATGTGCGCGTGCGTTTAGATGCGCGCGATTCAGAAAACGATTTACGCCAGAAATCTACTTTTTTTTGTCCGGCGTAATTTCGTTAGACAGACGCATCCGTCCGCGCAAAAATGCGCTAGACACACCATTGATTTGCTAGTCAAATATGCTAATGAGGGAGTTGCGGGGATCCACAAAAAAACGCAGTTGCTGCGCAGGCTACGCGATGTGCGCAACAGCAAAATGTCCTGTCTAAAGTTAGAGCACCTAAAAGCTGGTCTAAATTTTGAAAAAACGTCTACATCTCACAGAAAGCAACACCGTTACTGAGGAGCAGACCACACACAAGTGTTACACTACAATTTGACTGCCAACATGCCAGGGGCATCGTCGCTCATAGCTGCACTAGTGAATTTAGATGACCAAAGAAGGAGGAGGGCACAGAGGATGGCACGGAGGATGGCACGGGAGAGGGTATACCGCACACGCATAGACCTCTTTGGCATGAGTGATTCTGAGGTGTATCGCATCTTCAGATTCCCCCCTCATGCCATCCTGGAATTACCACAACCTTGCAGGAGGACATCAGCAGCCCAACACATGGCACCACCCATGACACCCATGACAGCTACATATACAATCAGAGCCCCATCCCCACAGATTTCGAACAGAACATGTATGGGGACAGCTGGCTGGTTGGTGAGTGACATGGGTGGCAGGCATGACTATCCCCTCCCGTGATGCACACCTCACAAGTGGCACATGCATGACTAACATCCTCCTGTCTTTTCCCTTCAAGGTGACTCTGCATATGCACTGGTACTCCATCTCATGACCCCATCTCATGCCAGTGCACATTATGCATCTTTGCACGTTAAACACACACATTAATCATGGCACAATGAGAATGCATGCATGCACACCACTGTGGTCCCTAGCACACACACCCCACATCCTCATCACATTGGATTGGCACCAGTCCACCATGCAGGACTTGTGAGCTGCAACGCCACGCCACGGCTCCAATTATGTCACTGTACATTCATACACCATTCACACAGACCTGGGGATCACTTCTCCACCACAAATGAGGGTGACACCCCTTTTCCCGCAGGAATATCACCCCCACATTCCAAAATCATACACAAACAGAACCAAAAAAATTAAATAAATGACGAGCAAAAAAAAAATGCCCAGCAAAAATATAATTTAAACAAAATAACAACAAAGAAAACACATAAAAGACAAAAATCACTCTGCAAAACAGTCCCCAAATATCTCAAAGACACGTCACAAACAAACAAAAGCACCTTGCTGTATAGGGAGGGATACAAAGGGATGTATTTTGCAAAGGAAGTGCATTTGTGTGTGTCTATTTATGCTGTCTGCGTAGTTCACAAAGTTGCCCTAGTCCATTTCCAATTTCACTGATTGCGCCGCTCCCGAGTTGTGAGCATGCGCACAGCGGAGCTGACCATGGTCTCCTTCAAGCGCGAGCCGGCCGGCCCTTCATTTGCATGGGGTCACGGCTCATTTCAATGTAACACGCCCACGTCCCTCCCAATTTGTATTACTCCTCCTTACGCCTCTGGAAAAAACCTTACGCTTGCGCAATTTCCTGCGCAAAAGCTACGTGAATCGGGGGATTACGCGGCTAGATGGCGGTGCGCTACGCCGGACCGATAATGCGCCGATGTACGTGAATCTGGGCCACGGAGTTTGAGCTCCCTCCAAAGATTCTCTATTGGGTTTAGGTCTGGAGACTGGCTAGGCCACGCCAGAACCTTGATATGCTTCTTACAGAGCCACTCCTTGGTTATCCTGGCTGTGTGCTTCGGGTCATTGTCATGTTGGAAGACCCAGCCTCGACCCATCTTCAAAGCTCTAACTGAGGGAAGGAGGTTGTTGCCCAAAATCTCGCAATACATGGCCCCGGTCATCCTCTCCTTAATACAGTGCAGTCGCCCTGTCCCATGTGCAGAAAAACACCCCCAAAGCATGATGCTACCACCCCCATGCTTCACAGTAGGGATGGTGTTCTTGGGATGGTACTCATCATTCTTCTTCCTCCAAACACGGTTAGTGGAATTATGACCAAAAAGTTCTATTTTGGTCTCATCTGACCACATGACTTTCTCCCATGACTCCTCTGGATCATCCAAATGGTCATTGGCAAACTTAAGACGGGCCTTGACATGTGCGGGTTTAAGCAGGGGAACCTTCCGTGCCATGCATGATTTCAAACCATGACGTCTTAGTGTATTACCAACAGTAACCTTGGAAACGGTGGTCCCAGCTCTTTTCAGGTCATTGACCAGCTCCTCCCGTGTAGTCCTGGGCTGATTTCTCACCTTTCTTAGGATCATTGAGACCCCACGAGGTGAGATTTTGCATGGAGCCCCAGTCCGAGGGAGATTGACAGTCATGTTTAGCTTCTTCCATTTTCTAATGATTGCTCCAACAGTGGACCTTTTTTCACCAAGCTGCTTGGCAATTTCCCCGTAGCCCTTTCCAGCCTTGTGGAGGTGTACAATTTTGTCTCTAGTGACTTTGGACAGCTCTTTGGTCTTGGCCATGTTAGTAGTTGGATTCTTACTGATTGTATGGGGTGGACAGGTGTCTTTATGCAGCTAATGACCTCAAACAGGTGCATCTAATTTAGGATAATAAATGGAGTGGAGGTGGACATTTTAAAGGCAGACTAACAGGTCTTTGAGGGTCAGAATTCTAGCTGATAGACAGGTGTTGAAATACTTCTTTGCAGCTGTATCATACAAATAAATAGTTAAAAAAATCATACATTGTGATTTCTGGATTTTTTTTTTTGATTATGTCTCTCACAGTGGAAATGCACCTACGATAACAATTTCAGACCCCTCCATGATTTCCAAGTGGGAGAACTTGCAAAATAGCAGGGTGTTCAAATACTTATTTTCTGCACTGTATGATTGAAAGATGTGATGGGTTGGAAGACACATCCGTTACATCACATCCTGTTTCAAGCCCCGCACTGTTGGGGGATGGACTTGATGGTCAGTTATGTGTATATAAGAGAGCAATATGGGGGTGCAATTTATGCCCCTGTTGAAGGCTTATTCAGCCGAAACGCGTCGGATATTCGCTATCTAGCAATTTGCCAATTTGTGATCACTTTTTAATGTATGTCATATTTTTGTTTATATGACTTTTATCAATAAACCTTGATTGGTTTTACTCATCTGCACTATTGGAGCTACGTGTTCTTCCTCTTTTTACATATTATCTACCTTGCGGCCCTGCTGAGCCCCAGCCATACTCTAGGCTTCCAACCTTTGATTAACGGCCCAAGGATTCCACCTGGAATTTACAACCTGACGTTCCACATCATTCAAGTTAGATCCGGCTTCTTGACGTGGATTTCCAGCTTCAGTTCCAGTTCCCTACTATGATCCTGCCTTCCGGTTTGCAGTGGTCCCGGTTCCCAAATACCACAGTGCCTGTCTGACTCACTACTGTACAGTACCTGAGTCCAACCTGTCTGGTAAGCGCATTTACATTTACTACCAACCAAAATGAGATTGTGACCTATTGCAAATCGCTTGTCTTCCCTTCATTGGATCACCACCCACCTGTCTTCATATAGACTTTGGATCTTTGCACACTCTGAGCACTCCTTTTGGGCCACTTCATATTCAATGCCAGTGGCTCCGATGTATTCACCTCATACAAATGTGATTCTCATATTTGTTATTTATTAGCGCTACATTTCTGTTTTTATATTCTGTGGACTTTGTTTGTATGTAGCAGCTTTTTCCTTTTTTATTTACATTAGCACCGTTTTTTCTTTATTTACAAAGGGGCCATGAATAATTTGTATAAAAGAACAGTGTACCGTAATTGTTGTGTAAGCAAGTGCAACTGAATTATAAAAGATAACATTTTATTAACACACGACACCAGTACAGCACCAAGCACCAATAAAATAATCACAGCTTTTCTTTTTATTAAACACTCCGAGTCCCTGGTTGTTAAAATGTTTGTGACAATACTGACTGCATTGACAGAATGATTGAAAGCGGATTCATTCTTAGTAAATCTTCTTATCCATACTATGCACCATGCCTTGACTGGGATTGCAGGCCCTGCTTTGTGCACCTCATGCTCCATAATACTTTGATTTCAATTCATCAATATATGCTGATTGAAGAGTGAAAGCCATGACTGACACAATTTTCCATACTTTGGTTGAATCTTTTCAAGCATCTTAGCACCCTTTCACACCTTACAGAAACACGGAATGGAAATGTGCAGGAACCATCTTGCCTCTTGTTTCTCACGTGGGCCCTTTTATGGCATTCCAACAACAGCAGATTTCATATAATGCACATACCATATAATAAAGTATGTCAACTGCACAATTGCTAAGGGGCCTTTCAAGCTGGACTTGTCTAAATGGAAGAGATTGCATATTTCATTATAGTTTTTAAACAAAAATCCTAAATGTGATTTCACTTGATGTGGTCGTTATTCTACACCACTTATTTATTTAAGGATGTTTCTGTTAATTTTACATTTTCATTATTATATCAGCAGGTAACATTAAAACAGTTCGGTAAAACTTTGCCTGCCCCCATCCAATATCCTATGTCATAAATGTTCATATTTTGATTTGAAAGTCTCCCTTTTGCGGTCTACTGTCACCTAAGGCAGAGGACCTTTAATCATCAAAAATAAAGTAAAGGCATCTTTAACCACTTTAGCCCCGGACCCAATTGCTGTCCAAAGACCAGAGCACTTTTTGTGATTCGGCACTGCGTCGCTTTAACTGACAATTGTGCGGTCGTGCGACGTGGCTCCCAAACAAAATTGGCGTCCTTTTTTCCCCACAAATAGAGCTTTCTTTTAGTGGTATTTGATCATCTCTGCGGTTTTTATTTTTTGCGCTATTAAACAAAAATAGAACGACTATTTTGAAAAAAAATGCAATATTTTTTACATTTTGCTATAATAAATATCCCCAAAAAAGATATAAAAAAAAAATTTTTTTCCTCAGTTTAGGCCGATACGTATTCTTCTACATATTTTTCGTAAAAAAAATCGCAATTAGCGTTTATTGATTGGTTAGAGCAAAATTTATAGCGTTTACAAAAAAGGGGGTAGTTGGCATTTTTATTAAAAACATTTTTTTACTAGTAATGGCGGCGATCAGCCTTTTTTTTCGGTACTGCAATATTATGGCAGACACATCGGACACTTTTGACACATTTTTGGGACCATTGGCATTTTTATAGCGATCAATGCTATAAAAATGCATTGGATTACTATAAAAATGCCATTGGCAGTGAAAGGGTTAACACCAGGGGGCAGGGAAGGGGTTAAGTGTGTTCCTATTTGTGTTCTAACTGTATGGGGGGGTGGTCTCACTAGGGGAAATCACTGATCTTCTGTTCATACATTGTATGAACAGAAAATCAGCGTTTCCCCCGCTGACAGGAACGAGAGGTATGTGTTTACACACATACCTCCCGTTCCCCGCTCTGTAACGAGCAATCGCGGGTGCCCGGCGGCTATCGTACCCGCGCGCGCCCCCTAGTGGCCGAAAAGAAGAAGACGTAGAGCTACGTGCTCCCGCGAGACCGAGCCACTGTCCCGCAGTAATATGACGGTGGGCGGTCGGGAAGCAGTTAAAAATCATTGTAGAAAGTCAATAAAAACACATAGGGCCAGATTCAGGAACGAGTTATGCCGGCGTATCTCCAGATAGTCCAAAAGTACAAGTGCAAAGTGCACTTGAAATTGCACTGGAAGTGCAGTCGCTGTTGATCCGTGGGGGACATACAAGGAAAATAAAAAACAGCATTTTCAGTGCAATTTCAAGGGCACTTTGCACTCGTAGGGCCAGATTCAGGTAGAATTAGATTCCCGCAGAGTATCAGAGATACTCTACGCCGCCGTACCTGGCTCTACGAGGAATTCAGAGAGAATTTGGCCCGTAAGGTACGGCGGCGTAGTCTATTTCTCCCGGCGGAATCAAACTACGCAATTAGGGGGCGTGAGGCATTTAAATTAGGCGCGTTCCCGCAGCGATCGAACTGCGCGTGCTCCGTTCAGAAATTTCCCGCCGTGCATCGCGCGAAATCACGTCGTTACGTCGTTACGTCATTTTTTTTGGAGTAGCGTCGTTTACGGACATTCCTATTCCGGAACGACTTACGTAAAAAATAAAAAAAAATTTAAAGGACGACGCGGGAACGACGGCCATACTTAACATGGGCCGCGTAACGTTAGAGCAGCTAATAGCTGGAATAACTTTACGCAGCAAAAAGATGACGTAAGAGATTGCAAACGACGCTCGTAACTTCGTGGATCGCCGGAAAAAGCTCATTTGCATACCCCGACGCTGAAAACGACGCAAACTCCACCCAGCGGTCGCAAAAAGATCGCAGCGTAGATCCGAAGGTGTACGAAGACGTAAGCCTGTCAGATCGAAGCCCAACGCAGCCGTATCATGGTTTGAGGATTCAAACTAGGGATACGGCGCGCGTAATTTGAAAGTACTCCAGTCTAACAGGAGTTAGACAGGAGTTACGGGTCTCTGAATCTGGCCCGTAGTTTGCACTTGTCGTGCAAAATGGATTTGCCCGTCGTAAATTACCCCCTTTGTATTCATCAAGAAAATGGCTCTATATAGTGCCAGTGCCGAGCAAGCAACTATGGTATTCACTAAGCAGCAGGTGAATACTACAGTGATTCCCAGCCTCCACAGGGATTGGCCAGGTATGATCATTGCATACTTATATTGGTCCAAGCTAGACCAATGTAACTAGGCAAGATTATGCATATCTGATATTTATTTATCTGGCACTTTTCCCCAGGTGACCATATCTGGAAAGGACAGAAGATTCCCTTTCCTTTAACTTCCTGGAGTTATAATCTGATCCCCTATGACAATGCACATAAACAGTAGTAGGAGGCAAAAAAAGACTGATGAATTGCAGGATTTTGTTAATTTATCAATAGCATTGTGTCTGTTTCCTCCAACATGTGACAGGACGCCTCATGTGAGAAAAAAAACAGTAAACCAACCCCCAATCGGTCGGTCGGTCGGTAGCACTTACCCATCACCAACGGCATGCCCTGCTTGGCGGCGGCCTCCCGTTCTCCTGCTCATAACAGCGACGGCGGCGCCTTCGGTAAACAAGTCTCACACCCACTTCTGGTTGGCTGTATTGAGAATCAGTGTTCCAACAGCAAATATTCATTTGCTGTTGTAACCCACCTGGGTGGGCTCCAGTCGCATCCTCTGTGACCCAAGCCTACCAATGAAAAAAAAAAAAAACACCTGTCCGCTGTAATTCATGTGGCCGGTGCCCTGAAAGGCATGAATTTATCCATTATGTATATAGAGGGTGGCAAGGAGAAAGGGGACAGGGCCTGGGCGCCCCTAATGGACGGGCCGCCACTGGTCATATATAAAAAAGGCCTTGGAGAAATTGCTAATACAAGTACATGGCGTCACTGCAGTCAACAGCGGAATAGCAAGTTTGGAGCTTTTTAAAAATGCACATCTTTATGAAAGCTGTAAGAGTGCTTTCACACTCACAGCGCCCGGGCGTCGGCAGTAAAACTCTGCTTTTTTTAGCGGCGCTTTACCATCAATGTTGCGTAGATTTTCAGCCGATAGCAGGACACTTTTAACCCCCGCTGGCGGGCAAAAAAGGGATAAAAGCGTCCCAAAGCAGCGGATCGGCGCCGCTGCCCATTGTATTCACCTCTCCTAATGCATTGCAAAGAAGCTGCTAGCAAGACTTTTTCTGATGCCCTGCCAGCTCACTGTTCCAGTGTGAATGGAGCGGCTCTTTCAGGGCGCTTTGCAGGTGCTATTTTTAGCGCTATAGCACCTCAGTGTGAAAGGGATCTTAAGAATTTGGAGATTCTGACACTGTTTTGTACTTGGACCCTGCAGATATCTGTTCAGAATGGACAATTTCAGACAGGGCTGCTGTTAGAAATCCCTGGGCCCCTGTACAACCTACCTACAGCCCCCCCCCTCAAATATATAATAAAAAAAACATTTTCACAATTAATATACTAAAATCATTCTTAGCGGACACACAGATAACAGAGAAGCTGTGTGAATTAGCCCTTTTTTAAATAGGTTTTTAACATTTTTGAAGAAAAACATATATTTTTCAAAAAGTTAAAATGTTTTAAAATAATTTTATTTAAATAAAATTACAATTTTTTTTTTTACAATTTTCTATTTTTTTTTTATTTTTTATAAGGGATTAAAACAAAACAAGGTTACAATTTCTTATTTTTTTTTAACAGGACAAGGAAGCTGGCAGTTGTGCCTTTGTCTCTCCCTGCAACAGCTAAAAGTCTGCAGGATAATTTTTCAGCTGCTGCAGAGAGCCGCACAAGGCATTTTGTAATTGACCCTCCTTCCCTTTGGTGTTTGGGCCCCCTGTGTGCCTGGGCCCTCTACAGGATGACTGGTGGTCCCCCCCTATCAGCGGCCCTGGTTTCAGAGTACATTTAGTATTATGCTTTAGGCTCCATGCACACCGGCTTAAAAAACTTTACTTCTACAGGACTTTTGTGTTCTGCCTGTAGAAGCAACTCAATGGTATCCTGTGTGTCCATGAACATTAGGACAATGACAGGCATATTTTTAGATTAACATTTAGAGGCAGAAAAATAAAACCTTCTGGTTTAATTTCTGATTGGAGCTCACTGGCAGAAAAAAAAGTAAAACTTGTCTAGACTTTGTACAAAAAATGCTCTATATGAGTGCTTTTTACTCCCAAGAGAACATATGTTTTTTCTTAAGCCCAGTGTGCATGGAGCCCTAATGTTCTACCAGACACAGATGTTACTTTATCTATTTTTGGGCTGCAGCATGTCCAAATGCAACTATGTCAGTCATAAAAGCCGCTGATATATTGTTGCACAATTTAGACTTACCACACGCTATTAGATTATATTACCAATATCAATGGGAAGGAAAGCAAATGAAAAGACATCGTTATCAGACAGAACAACCTGTATAGCTTGCAACATTCTCCTTCCTTCTCTATCATAATTTAAAACACTTCACATGTCCCAACTGCAGGAAATTCATTGATTGCTTGAATTTACAACTTCCTCCTCTAAATAGCCATTGTGGCAACTGTCTGTTTACTTCATTCCTACAGCGATCTAGGGTTCTTCGTATACAGTGCCTTGAAAAAGTAATCACACCCCTTGAATTTTTCCACATTTTGTCATGTTACAGCCAAAAAGATAAATGTATTTTATTGGGATTTTATGTGATAGACCAACACGAAGTGGCACATAACGAAGTGGAAGGAAAATGATAAATGGTTTTCCAAATTCTTTACAAATAAATATCTGAAAAGTGTGGCGTGCATTTGTATTCAGCCCCCTTTACTTTGATACCCCTAACTAAAAGTGGAACCAATTTCCTTCAGAAGTCACCAAATTAGTAAATAGAGTCCACCTGATACAAGGCACTGTATCTCTTGTATTTGAGATCTGCACACCTTCCACCGCATTTATGAGTAGTTCCCAATATTCCTGAAGCATTCTAAATAAAATGCATATTGTTAAAGCGGAACTCTAGCTATGTAAAAAATACTTGCTCCCCTGTTTCTCCAGGTCTTCTGACACCTAGTAAAACTAACCTTAAAGTATAACTACAGTAAAACCTTGGTTTGCAAGCATAATTCGTTCCAGAAACATGCTTGTAATCCAAAGCACTTGTATATCAAAGCTTTTATTTAACAGGGTATAAAAGAGAAGAGAGGCACCTCTAAGTGTAGCAATAAGTTGCTAAATGTTGTACCTTCATTAAATTTAACCATATCGTTACACTTAGATGCTCCTCTCTTCTCAAGTGCGTTTGATGACCCGATCCTCTGCTCTCCCAAGAGATGACCAGGGCCGGTGCTACCATAAGTCGGCTTAAGCAGCCAACTTGGGGGTGTCACAGTGAAATCTGAATTGGATTTTTAGAGTACTGCATAAAGAGAACCTGTCACCTATATGCTATCACATAGGAAGCTATTGGTCCCCTATGTGATAGCAATAACAGTTATGTAAAAAATAAATAAATAAAAATTAAACCAAAAATGTTTCAAGCATATAAGACTAATAAAAATAAAATACAAATTAACAATTTTTAGAGCCACACTCGCACACCTACAAAAATGCGTGCGCTGGGGCACCTACGTATGAAAGCGGTGATTGTCCTACACGTGTTACCGTATTTATTGAGGTATAGCGCGCTCCCGCGTATAGCGGGCACCCCTAAAGTTACCCCATTCCTGTGGAAAAAATGTTTTTTGTACTTACAGTTTTGGTGTCTTGCGCGCCGTCCATCGGCGGCATCGGGTGTCCTCCTCGTCGGGTCCGGCGTCCGTCTGCGGCTTCGGGTGTCCTCTTCGTCCTTCTGCGGCGTCCTCCTCGTCCTTCTGCGGTGTCCTCCTCGCTTTCCCGCGCCAATTTCGAATACTGCGCCGGCATATACCGAGCGCATTACACGCGGGTATGGCCGGGCAGACTCGGCTCCTCTTACGCTGACGTCCTGGACGTAAGCGCGAAAGGAGCCGAGCCTGCCCGACTATACGCGAGTGTACTGCGCTCGGTATATGCAGGCGCAGTACACTCGTGAATAGTCGGGCAGGCTCGGCTCCTCTCGCGCTCACGTCCTGTACGTCCAGCACGTCAGCGCGAGAGGAGCCGAGTCTGCCCGACTATACCCGAGTGTACTGCGCTCGGTATATGCCGGCGCAGTATTCGAAATAGACGCGGGAAAGCAGCTATCGGCGTATACCGCGCACCCACGATTTTGCCCTGATTTTCAGGGCAAAAAAGTGCGCGGTATACGCGGTATATGTGGCAACTGTCTGTTTTACTTCATTCCTACAGCGATCTAGGGTTCTTCGTATACAGTGCCTTGAAAAAGTAATCACACCCCTTGAATTTTTCCACATTTTGTCATGTTACAGCCAAAAAGATAAATGTATTTTATTGGGATTTTATGTGATAGACCAACACGAAGTGGCACATAACGAAGTGGAAGGAAAATGATAAATGGTTTTCCAAATTCTTTACAAATAACTATCTGAAAAGTGTGGCGTGCATTTGTATTCAGCCCCCTTTACTTTGATACCCCCAACTAAAAGTGGAACCAATTTCCTTCAGAAGTCACCAAATTAGTAAATAGAGTCCACCTGATACAAGGCACTGTATCTCTTGTATTTGAGATCTGCACACCTTCCACCGCATTTATGAGTAGTTCCCAATATTCCTGAAGCATTCTAAATAAAATGCATATTGTTAAAGCGGAACTCTAGCTATGTAAAAAATACTTGCTCCCCTGTTTCTCCAGGTCTTCTGACACCTAGTAAAACTAACCTTAAAGTATAACTACAGTAAAACCTTGGTTTGCTTGCATAATTCGTTCCAGAAACATGCTTGTAATCCAAAGCACTTGTATATCAAAGCTTTTATTTAACAGGGTATAAAAGAGAAGAGAGGCACCTCTAAGTGTAGCAATAAGTTGCTAAATGTTGTACCTTCATTAAATTTAACCATATTGCTACACTTAGGCCTCGTACACACTATCGGACATATCCGATGAAAACGGTCCGCGGACCATTTCCATCGGATATGTCCGATCGGGAGTTTGATCCGATGGCGTGTACACACCATCGGATCAAATTCCCCGCCGCCAGACGGCGCAGTGACGTGGCGGTGACGCGGCGGTGACGTTGACGCCGCCACGTCACCGCACCAGGAAGTTAAACACTTCCGCGCATGCGCCGAATCCATTCGGCGGCGGCGCGGCGGCGGTGGGGGACGACATGTCTGCTGGTAAGTGTACTAACCAGCAGACATGTCGGGCGGACAGATTCCCACCGGATAGATTTCAAAGCATGCTTTGAAATCTGTCGGGTGGAGAAATCTGTCCGCTAGCCCATACACACGAGCGGAGATGTCTGCTGAAGCGGTCCATCGGACCGTTTTCAGCGGACATATCCCCTCGTGTGTACGAGGCCTTAGATGCTCCTCTCTTCTCAAGTGCGTTTGATGACCCTATCCTCTGCTCTCCCAAGAGATGACCAGGGCCGGTGCTACCATAAGTCGGCTTAAGCAGCCAACTTGGGGGTGTCACGGTGAAATCTGAATTGGATTTTTAGAGTACTGCATAAAGAGAACCTGTCACCTATATGCTATCACATAGGAAGCTATTGGTCCCCTATGTGATAGCAATAACAGTTATGTAAAAAATAAATAAATAAAAATTAAACCAAAAATGTTTCAAGCATATAAGACTAATAAAAATAAAATACAAATTAACAAATTTTAGAGCCACACTCGCACACCTACAAAAATGCGTGCGCTGGGGCACCTACGTATGAAAGCGGTGATTGTCCTACACGTGTTACCGTATTTATTGGGGTATAGCGCGCTCCCGCGTATAGCGGGCACCCCTAAAGTTGCCCCCATTCCTGTGGAAAAAATGTTTTTTGTACTTACAGTTTTGGTGTCTTGCGCGGCGTCCATCGGCGGCATCGGGTGTCCTCCTCGTCGGGTCCGGCGTCCGTCTGCGGCTTCGGGTGTCCTCTTCGTCCTTCTGCGGCGTCCTCCTCGTCCTTCTGTGGCGTCCTCCTCGCTTTCCCGCGCCAATTTCGAATACTGCGCCGGCATATACCGAGCGCAGTACACGCGGGTATGGCCGGGCAGACTCGGCTCCTCTTGCGCTGACGTCCTGGACGTACAGGACGTAAGCGCGAAAGGAGCCGAGCCTGCCCGACTATACGCGAGTGTACTGCGCTCGGTATATGCAGGCGCAGTACACTCGTGAATAGTCGGGCAGGCTCGGCTCCTCTCGCGCTCACGTCCTGTACGTCCAGCACGTCAGCGCGAGAGGAGCCGAGTCTGCCCGACTATACCCGAGTGTACTGCGCTCGGTATATGCCGGCGCAGTATTCGAAATAGACGCGGGAAAAGCAGCTATCGGCGTATACCGCGCACCCACGATTTTGCCCTGATTTTCAGGGCAAAAAAGTGCGCGGTATACGCCGATAAAAACGGTATATACCATGCCAGTGAGAGCAATAATTGTAGCACCAGAGCTCCTGCGCAACTCTGATGACCTGTAGGGTCTTTAAAGCTGGTGCCGACGCATGCAATTTTAAGGTTTGACATGGGTATCTATTTACTTGGCACAATCTCATCTTTTACATTTTAACCCAAAAAATTTGGTAATAAATTGAATTTATGTGCCCAGATATTTACTTTAATGTATTTTTACCTAAAATGTTGCCTTCCATAATGTCATGTAACATAAAACATTATAACTACAAAAAATGGATTCTCTAGGGTGCTTGCTTTCAAAAATGTATATTTTGGGGGTTTTAAGTAAACAAAAAACTTTAAAAAAAAAAGAAATTACTCCAGAACTTCAACTGGACCCCTTCATTACACACAGCCACTGTGGATGGGAGGACAGTAGGGGGCAATTAAAATGAACCTTCACCTGAGTAGACAAGAATCCCTGCACCGACCCTGGAGACAACACTCCTTCATACTCTGAAGGTGTCCCTTGGCAATGTTGGCATCATCATGTTGAATGCAGAGCATTGGTTTTGATGATTAGTGTTGCTCACGAATATTCGCATTGCGAATATTCGTTACGAATATTGCATATTCGAGTATTCGCGAATAAATCGAATATCGCGGTCAATATTCGCTATTGCGAATATTCGTATTTTTTCAAATTTATTTTTAAAACAGATCACATCCTAGTGATCTCCATCGACGTCTAAAATCATTGCTGGTATGATTAGAGACCCTGGGCCGAGTAGCTGAGGCGATCCTTTTATGTTGCCGAATATTCGCAATGCGAATATTCGTATTACGAATATTCGCGAATACTTTCTCTGCCCTTCTGTGTTTTGTGTATTAAAAAGTTTAGTTATATAAGTTTGTGTAAGTAGAGTTAGTGTTTAGTGCATATTAGTTTAGTAATCCAGGAAATGATCTCCGTTTTCGCGTGTTGACGAGAATTTCGCAATCAATTTCGCATTCGCATTAGCGAAATTTCGCAAATTTTTTTTTTTTTTTGATAAAATATCACGAATATTCGATATTAACGAATATTTTGCGAATATTCTTCTATATCCTATGACACTGTTGGGACCAATCTAGCAACAAGGAAAATCAGAAGATCACATAAGTAGATCTCATTTTCTGTGTCCTTTAGACGTTAGACCTAAAAAAGCAATTAACCCTTGCATTGCAAGCGCAGGCCCTATTGAAAGGGATAACTTTAAAGCTTCTCCGAGTTGGGCTGTAACAGTTACACAGGTTAATGTCTGTGCTGCATCGCATTCTTGCCAAAGTCGTGCAGGACCCTTTTTTGGTCCACACCAGAATCGGGTGTGAACACCCATGTGATTTGTTTCCTGTCCGATTTGACATTAACTTTGTATTGACTCCCAGCGAATCGCATAAGGCAGCGTGAACTGACTGCAAATCAGGTGCGATGCAGGAACCCGCAGTGGATTTGCAGGGTTCCCATATCGCCTCAATGTATCAATGTAAACCGAACCTTAAAAGACACCCCAATATTCCTTTGTTTTCATAGTCAGCTGTCTCCCCCTATTAGGCAGTGGAAGAAACCTGTTCTGTCTACGCGTTGCAGAACAGAAATTTCAAGGTCAAGTATTTTAACCGGTAAAGACCATTATGCAGGTTAAGGACCAGGCCCCTTTTTGTGATTCGGCACTGTGTCACTTTAACTGACAATTGCACAGTCGTACGACGTGGCTCCCAAACAAAATTGGCGTCTTTTTGTTCCCACAAATAGAGCTTTCTTTTGGTGGTATTTGATAACCTCTGCGTTTTTTATTTTTTGCGCTATAAACTAAAATAGAGCGACAATTATGAAAAAATAATATATTTTTTACTTTTTGCTATAATAAATATCCCCAAAAAAGATATAAGAAAAATGTTTTTCCTCAGTTTAGGCCGATACGCATTCTTCTATCTATTTTTGGTAAAAAAAAGTCGCAATAAGCATTTATCGTTTGGTTTGCAAAAAAGTTATAGCGTTTACAAAATAGGGGATAGTTTAAGCCATTTTTATTAATCATTTTTTTTTTACTACTAATGGTGGCAATCAGCGATTTTTTTCATGACTGCGACATTATGGCGGACACATCTGAGACTTTTGACAAATTTTTTGGGACCATTGCCATTTTCACAGCGAGAAGTGCTATAAAAATGCAGTGATTACTGTGAAAATGACAATGGCAGTGAAGGGGTTAACCACCAGGGGGCGCTGTAGGGGTTAAGTGTGACCTAATGTGTGTTTCTTACTGTAGGGGGCAGGGCTGGACGTGTGACATCACTAATAGTCTGATCCCTGATATAGGGAACGACAATCACTGACACTGCCACAGAGAAGAACGCGGGCGCGGTCTCGCGAGCGTCCCATAGCTAGGCTCTTAGTGAGGATGTATGTATATACGTCCATGTGTCCAGCCGTGCCATTCTGTCGACGTACATAGTTGTGCGGCGGTCCTTAAGTGGTTAAATGCTTATTTGCAGTGTTTTTCCTTTCCAGTAATGATTTTATATTTACTTGTAATGTGAACTTGCTAGAAAATTTGACTTTTACCAGAAAAGTGAATTCCTGTCTGGACTGGCTTAGCTCCTCCACCTTTTTAGTTCCTACATAGCCATTTATGTAGCTGTTGGGGAAGGAGCAAAGTGAATGCTATAGGGTGTCAGAACTTTGTCTGCTGACATCAAATCCAAGATGGCGACACCCAACAGCAGTCTTAGGGACTTTGAATGTCTATGCAAGAGAGGCTTCTACAGCACATGCACAACAATTGTTAAATGCACTTATAATTTTAGATTGTTTTATATATTTTTTTTTGCATTTTTGTGTATGTAAATTTAAGTGATAATATGAACATAATATGTCCTGTATGACTTTTTGATTTACGTGTTTTCTTTGTGTAGCGCCCCCTTTCTTTCAGAAAAGGCGCTACGCTAAAGTTAGTGGGAGAGTTATGTTGCTCCCACTCCTAATTTTGTTAAATTGGGTTGCTGTCAGCCCTGAATTATCCTGTGGGTCATTCTGTATTCCAGAGATGTAGTTCCATCTCTGGGTGGCAGGTGGCGCCAGAGGGATTCAGGCAGAGCCACTTTTCCCCAGCAGCCAATTGGAGGAGTTTTCCCTCACAGAGCATGCTGGGGAGGGGTATATCTGTGGCAGACGCCATTTTTCAGGGTTTTTCGCGGGTTCCAGGTTCCAGGTGCGGCACCCACCTTCAGGGTGAGCGCACCCAACGAACCCCGGCGACATGGCCTACAAGGCCAGGGTCGCATGTGACGCGAAGTTCCCTACTAATACTGAAAGGGGCCCACCGATCCTAAGCTGTGTGCTGTTCGGTGGGGGATCGGGAGGCAGGTGATCCAAAAGAGCTTGAACGAACCATCGGGAATCTGGTCGCCAAGAACTGACAGATATCCATAGACTGTCAACTGGTGACCACTATAGAAAAGAGAACTTTCTGGGAGGATTCGCTCTACAGTCTAACATTGGGCCTGTGGCAGAGGTCTTCATCTTAAAACGCTAAATTCTACTAGAGCCAAGTCAGTGAGAGAGACTTGTTCCTCCCAGCAACCTTAACCTCCCTGGCGGTATTCCCGAGCGTGACTCGGGGTTAACATTCAGTGCCAGAAGCGGTAACCCCGAGTCACGCTCGGGGTGCATTTTTTTTTCCCCAAAAAAATCATTGGCGATCCGGCGGGGGATTCCCGCTGGATCGCCGGTCAGACTAGCCTCCCTGGCGTGTGGCACGGCGTGTGGCACGCTGGATGCAGAAAAAGTTTACTTACCTTTTCTCTGCGATCCAGCGATGAATCCCCGCAGTACACGGCGGGCGGATGTCCGCCTGATGCTGTGTGTTCCGCCGATTCCCTTCCCTGCGAGCGTCGCGACGTAGGGGGGGGAACGGCGCCAAATTTAAAAAAGTAAACAAACACTATACATACAGTACACTGTAATCTTATAGATTACAGTACTGTATGTAAAAAATACACACCCCCCATGTCCCTAGTGGTCTGCCCTGTACACTACATGTCATTTTGTATAATAAAAACTTTTCTTTCTCCCTGCAAACTGTAGATTGCCCATAGCAACCAAAAGTGTCCCTTTATGGCAAAAATTGTTTTAGAGCAGCTAAAAAACAGCGATAATAAATCAGAATCACTTGCAGAATTTAGCGATAGCGATTTATGGGGAAATTCGTCATAAAAAAAAAAAAAAATGACAGCAAAAATTCTGCAACTGAGCAAATTTCAGTGATTTTGATTTGATTACATTATTGAATAATTTTTACTATAATTATATTATCATTTGTGATCATTTTTTATAATTATTTATTATATTATAATTTTTAATTAAAAAAAAAAAAAAAAATCATACCCGGGATGCCTATTAGACTCTTGTTTGAATAGATTTAAGTGAGTTATTCCTAAGAATTACAAGCCTACAGTATAAAACGCCAAATTCCCTTGCAAATAATGGTACCGCTTTTAGCACCTAAAATCTTAAAGAATCATACCGCCAGGGAGGTTAAGTGACATTTTGGCTGCCAGGCTTGTGGCAGATGTCTGTCCGGAGGCACTTCACCCACTCTGGCTAAAGTGGCGATGAACTGTTCTATTGCAGAAGGCAGGACTGTTTTCTCTTCATCCAAGCCTGATACCGCAACGTTCTCTCCTTTTATCAACCTTTTCTCTCTACCTCATGTTGATGTTGGTCGTGTTGGACCAGGAAATAAAGCATTCAGAAAACTTCAGCGGCAGGTTTGGACATTCTCTTATTGCTCTGCTCACTGCAATCACCCCTAGACAACATACAAGGGTAACCTAATTCGCCGATCCCAGATCAATCGGTGGCCCCTGAGGGGGTATTGCTACATATGTTTAGTAATAACTTTACCATGCTTTTTCCTGAAGAAGTCAGAATGGCGAAACACGTTGAAGTATAAGCGTAACTAAAGAGAAAATGTTTCCCATACTAAATGAATGACAATATATGTTTGTACAAATGTTTTAAATAAGTTTTTGTGACTTAATAAATACTGTTACCCTTCTGTTAAAAAAATAAATAAATAGTGTTGTTTTTAGGAATGATTGGTGTACTTAACTGTTGATGCACTCCTGCATCTCCTATCCTCGTTCTAGTGCTGTATATATTCACCCACAGCTATCATACGGACCACACGCACGTTTTTCCCTGTGAGAGTTTGACAGATTATTAGAAGACAAGAGGTAAATGTGCCAGGAAGCAGCTGGTGACGGGAAGAGTGTGAGCTGAGAGGATGCTGTGCGACAGAATGTAATTATTGTTATGTGCGTATCTCACTTCTATCCTCTGCAGCACTGAACAATGGCGACTACATGGCATTTCACAGACAAACACAGACACAAATGGGCCCTATTTACACATTGTCAGTAGAGTGAAAAAGACACCTACTACTGGCCTTGAGCAAGTGATAATTATTTAACAAGCCTTTCATTACCCTGGTACACATATCCTTACTGATCTTATAATGAACTGGAAAAAAGACCATTTACATATAATATGTAGAATGTTT
Source organism: Rana kukunoris (assembly GCA_029574335.1). Classification (NCBI taxonomy): domain Eukaryota; kingdom Metazoa; phylum Chordata; class Amphibia; order Anura; family Ranidae; genus Rana; species Rana kukunoris. The sequence goes on along the minus strand of CM056049.1, from coordinate 620,613,175 downwards.
ACTTATCTAAGGAACCATTCACACCTGTTTGTTTTCCTGCAGTTAAACATACATTTTATTGCATGAAAAAAAAGTGTTTGAAGTAGAAACCCCATTAATATATTATGCACCTAGTTTACAATACCACTACAATCAAGCAATTTTTTTTTTATAAAATTGCAAATGCAATTTTCCAGTCATTAAAGTGTAGGACCAGTAAAAATGATTATTTTTGGATTTGAATGGAGTGGAAGAGGATTGATTTGGTATTTTAAGTGAACATAACTTTCCTGTATTCGCTAAGTTAAATTAATATTCTTTAACACTTTAACAGGTAACCTAACAAGAAAATGGAAAAGCCATCATTAATCACATTGTCTAGATTCATTGTCTGTATTGATGACCTGTGGACACAACGATGGGCCCCTCCCTCTAGACTCCTGTCGCAAATGACAGCCCCCAGGTCAGCTGCTGAATGGCAACAAACTGTCTGCGGATGCTGGCTGATGTCGCTGACCAAGTATGATCATTACTGTGTGATCAATTATGTTACCTGGTAACCCATGGAACAGAATCGGGCCAGTGAAGAAACTGTCATTTAGGCCCCTTTCACACTGGGGCGGGAGGTGCCGTGGCGGTAAAGCGCCGCTATTTTTAGCATCGCTTTACTGTCGGAATTGTGTCGGTATTCGGCTGCTAGCGGTGCGGTTTTACCCCCTGCTAGCACCCGAAAAAGGGCTAATACGCCGCGGTTTCCCATTGCTTTCAATGGGAAGAAGTGGTGGAAGAGCGGTAAACACACTGCTCCTTCACCGCTCCAAAGATGCGGCTAGCAGGATTTTTGGAGCGGTCCTGCTGGCACACCGCTCCAGTGTAAAAGCCCTTGAACTTTCACACTGGAGAAACAAAAGCCGCTGTTTTAGGTCGGTTTGCAGGCGCTATTTTTAGAGCAATAGCGCCTGAAAACCACCCCAGTGTGAAAGGGGTCTTAGTGGCAATAGTTTCTTCTTTTTTTTTTTATGTCCCTTTTGCTAGAGAACACCCTACAGGTGCACCACTTAACATGCAGGTTTAAAGTGGTTGCAAAGGTTTTTATTTTTATTTTTTTAAATAACAAACATGTCATAATTACCTCTACTGTGCAGCTTCGTTTTGCACAGAGTGCCCCCGATCATCCTCTTCTGGGGTCCTATGGCGGCTCTCGTGGCTCCTCCCAGCATTAAATAACCCCCTCTGGGGGAAGCTCTCTCCAGAGGGGGTTACTTTGCGGGTGTGCTCCTGTGTCATACACTGGGAATCCATAAACACAGAGTGTATGACTTGGCCCCGCCCCCCGACGGCCACGTAATTGGATTTGATTGACAGCAGTAGGAGCCAATGGCAGCGCTTCTATCAATCTATCCAATGAAGAGTCGAGAAGCCATGAAGAGAACGACGCGGGGTTGCGCCCACAGAAATTCGGGGCTCAGGTAAGTAAAACGGGGGGCTGGGTGGCCGGACACTGCAAGGTGTTTTTTCACCTTCATGCATAGGATGCATGAAGGTGAAAAAACACAAAGGTTTACAACCCCTTTAAGACAACCCCTAAGCATGCTATTTAAAGGAATTGTGTATTTTTATTGCTGCTCTTTAGACCCTAGGCCTAGGCCCAGAGCTTGCACATTACTTTGAAAAAGGGCATTTATATATATATATATATATATATATATATATATATATATATATATATATATATATATATATATATATATATATATATATATATATATCATATTTCAAATTGATTCGGGCACAATGTTTGAGGTTTGCAGATGTGTGGATCCTCCTGATATAACCATTAGCTACTGCCTTGTGCTGTCCCCAGGGATATTCTTAGATCAGTTAGGCCCGTTTCAAACATGTGGACCGTTTTTCCTTTTTTCATCCATCCGTTGATGGATAAAAACGGACATCAATGCATCTCTATGGAAAGCACATGTGAATGAATGATCATCCATTTACATCCATTTCTGTCAACTTCCGTTTTTTGGAACGGATTAAAACCCCTATTTTTCTTCAGTTTAAAACACATGACTGAAGTGATCAAACGAATGGTCCGCAAGTGTGAAAGGGGCCATACTGTCCTATACTTGTGTTCATACAGATGGTGTACCTTTATATTATATACTGCCCTCTACTATAGTTTATGCTGTTTTTGTCTAGAGGTACTTTTATATCAGTTACGGCCTTCTGCTCTTCTTCATACTGTTCTCTGACCATGTTGTCACCCCCCCTAGATGTAATGTGATAGCAGACACGAGTCTAAACAAGGCTTGGGTCAGGAAAAGGCCACTCTACAGATTTGTTAAATAGTAAATTTAGAAAACAGTAAAAAATCTTTCTTCCTTTATCTTTGTCTCCTGAGTTCTGAATCGCACTTCCTCCGAATCTACTGCTGCAGGGCAAATTGTTTGACAAGGCTACTCCTTTACTTATCTGATGACCCTATGCTGGCTTAGGGTGCTGAAAAAGTTGTATGTCCTTCCTTTTGAAGATCTACAACATTGTCACATATCTAGAATACGTGTCCTGAACATGATACCCTTTATATATACACCACTAGCCACTACGTTTCTTCTATATAAAGTCATGGCTCTAATAAATCATCACTGTCGCTGAATATAACTCAGTAGTACTATTGCAATGCAAACTATGTTATATACAGTTAGGCCATACATATATCTGAACTACCTGCTGAACCAGACAAATTTCAATCCATGTATGGGCAGGCTACTTGTACAGAAGTCAATCTACTGATCAGCTTCTGTACAACCACCGTGTTGTATTTTTTCTGCTCGCTGGCTATAACTGATTACAGTAGTGTATTTTGATGGTGGGGAAATCTCCCCCATCAGAATACAAAGACTCAGGCCCCTTACACACGACCAAGCTTCTCGGCAGAATCCAGCGAGAAGCTCGCTGGGATCCATATTCTGCCGAGAAGCTCGATCGTGTGTACGTTTTCGCCGAGCAAACTGTCGAGCGAGGCGTCGAGCCAAAATAGAGAGCAGGTTCTCTATTTCCTCGACGGGCCATCGGGACTAATGGCTCGACGCCTTTTTCGACAGCCTGGTCGACGAACTCGACGGCCGGCCGAGAACCTCGTCGGGCGGAACAATGTGTTTAGCCCGACGAGGTTCTCGTACGTGTGTAGGCGGCCTCAGGCCTCGTACACACGACCGTTTTCCATTGCAAAATCCAACAAGAAAAATGTCGGCAGAGTATTTTTGCAGAGAAATACGGACGTGTGTATGTTTTTCGTTGAGAAAACTGTTGTGGATCTCGACGAGAAAAAAAGAGAACATGCTCTCTTTTTTTTCGTCGGGAGTCTCAATTTCCTCGTCATGTTTCTCGTCTGGCTGGTTTACGACGAGAAACATGTTCGTGTGTATGCTTAGAAACCCGCGCATGCTCAGAATAAATTATGAGACGGGAGCGCACCTTCGGTAAAGTAGCGTTCGTAATGGAGATAGCACATTTGTCACGCTGTAACAGACTGAAAAGCGCGAATCGTTTCTCACCAAACCTTTACTTAACACGCAGTAACATGAGATTAGCAAAAGTAGCCCCAAGGGTGGCGCCAGTGGAATCGAACTTGCCCTTTATAGTGCCGTCGTACATGTTGTACCTCACCGCGTTTGAGAACGACGAGATTTTGTCTTGACAGTGTGTATGCAAGGAAAGCTTGACAAGATTTTCGTCAAGCCTGACAAGGAACTCGTCGAGGAAAACGTTTCTTTTACGACGAGATTCTCGGTCGGGTGTACGAGGCCTTAGTGGGTAGGATTCCCTCATCCACCTCAAATGTGTGGATGGGTGAATTGAGTAATTTTTTTGTTCAACCTGCTGGTTAAAGGAGCAAAATTACTAATCTTTGGACAGCTTTAGAAAAGACAATTTTCTATTTAGAACTATTGGCATTATCAGGGGTGATCACATTAGTATATATGATGTGCTAAGATTTCCAGCATGTTGATTTTAATTAGTCTAGATCAGCAGTCGCCAACCAGTTGTTTGTGAGCCACTGATGGTCCACAATAACATTTTGGTGGTCCCCAAATCAACATATACAGCCCAATCTTGTTTCCAGTGTTGTTCTCAATGTGCGCTTACAGTCAATATTTTCAGTGCACATTGATATCTGATGCCTCCTCTGTAGTTCCAGCTCCTGTAAACTCAGAGGGAGGTGTCAGGAGTAGTGCAGAGAGCAGGAGATGAAGAAGGAGGCAACTTCCAATGGCGCTGATCTGTGATTGTGTGACTGCGGGAGCAACCATGGAGCTTTGACACATGGCTGGATAAGGAGGTGAACTTCAATGATGAGTCTGTGTAAGGCTGATATGGGGGGGGGGGGCAGAAAGCCGCAACATTGTAAGTATAAGGCAGCAGTGTGATCCAAGGGAAGAGGGACAGAGAGCTGAAGCATTCTGTGCATAATTGTCCGCAGGATTAAAAATTGTGGGTTTAGTGGTCTGTAAGGTCCAAAAGGTTAGTGAATATTGGTCTAGATTGGTGGTCTCAAAGCTGAAGCCTGAGGGCCGTGCACAGTCCTTTGCTAGCCTTTTTTTTGGTCCTTGAGACACTATTCCTCCCACTTATTTGAGACACTATTCCTAACACTGTCAGCAACAGTGGGATATATTTCCTGCCGCTGACACCAATAATGGGCATTATTCTTCCTGGTAATATCTATTCCTCCTTCTAATGATCACAGGTACTATGTAACTGATGTTGGGTCTGGGACATTTTCTACCCCCACTGGCCACAATCCGACCCCCCTAAAGTCTGAAGGAAAGTAAACTGGCCCTTTATTTGAAAAGTTTGGAGACCCCTGATCTAGATGGTAGGACACATACATTTGTAACAGGTCCATTTTTGTTGCAGTTTTATTTTCCTAGTCCATAATTCAGTCTCAGTGAAATGTATACTCTTGTGGACATAGGCAACGCTGTAACCTGGCCTAGGCCAACAAGGCCCAGGCCTAGGACAGCACTTTGCAGGGGGGAAGCACGGAAAGACTCCCCGCCTGTTAGTGTAATGCAAGCTGCTTCCAATTTTGACTGTCCTATCAGCCTGGACCACAAACCTTCCTTACTGTGCTATATGTTTTCTGCTGCACCATTGGCATGGTTATATCTTAGTCCTCTCCATAAAATTATCAGAAATTTGTGCTTAACCACTTAAGGACCACCTACTGCACATTTACGTCGGCAGAATGGCACGGCTGGGCACATCAACGTATATATACGTTGATTTTAGTACCCAGCCGTGGGTCGCGGGCGCGCGCCCGCGGGCGCGCGCCCGCGACCCGGTCCAAACCTCCGGGACCGGGACCGCGGGATTCGCGGACCCGGTCGCCGCTGCAGTGCGGCGTTCCGTCCCTGGAGCGGAAGAACGGGGAGAGCCGTGTGTACACACGGCTTCCCCGTGCTTCTCTGTGGCTGTAGCATCGATCGCGTCATCCCTGTAATAGGGGGACGCGATCTATGACGTCACACCTACAGCCACACCCCCCTACAGTAGTAAACAAAACACATAGGCACACATCCCCTACAGCGCCACCTGTGGTTAACTCCCAAACTGCAACTGTCATTTCCACAGTAAACAATGCAAATTTAAATGCATTTTTTGCTGTGAAAATGACAATTGTCCCGAAAATGTGTCAAAATTGTCCGAAGTGTCCGCCATATTGTCGCAGTCACGAAAAAAATCGCTGATCGCCGCTATTAGTAGTAAAAAAAAAAAAATTAATAAAAATGCAATAAAACTATTCCTTATTTTGTAAACGCTATAAATTTTGCGAAAACCAACCGATAAACGCTTATTGTGATTTTTTTTACCAAAAATACATAGAAGAATACGTATCGGCCTAAACTGAGGAAAAAAAAATGTTTTTATATATTTTTGGGGGATTTTTATTATAGCAAAAAGTAAAAAATATTGCATTTTTTTTAAAATTGTCGCTCTATTTTTGTTTATAGCGCAAATAATAAAAACCGCAGAGGTGATCAAATAACACCAAAAGAAAGCTCTATTTGTGGGGAAAAAAGGACGCCAATTTTGTTTGGGAGCCACGTCGCACGACCGCGCAATTGTCAGTTAAAGCGACGCAGTGCCGAATCGCAAAAAGGGGCAAGGTCCTTTACCTGCATTTTGGTCCGGGTCTTAAGTGGTTAAAGTGTAAACTATAGGCAACACTTTTTTTTTTTTCATTTTGGATAGAGTAAGGGAGGGTTATAGCCTGTCAGTTAATTTTTTTACCATTCCTGTACCATTGCAGAGATTTCCCTTCACTTCCTGCCCCATAGCCAGGAAGTGAAAGGAAATCTGTGCAAATTAAGGGAATCTATTGCCCCCCCCAGGCCCTAAGAACTAGTGTCCCCACTCAAAAATTTCAGGGCGGGTCTTAAACGGGTCTTAAACAGAAAGGGGTGTGGCCGTGACAGGAAGGGGGGGTCATATTTAAATTAGGGGTGCACGAGTTTAGTCAGGCCTAGGGCAGCACAAAACCTAAATACACTATTGGACATAGGGGGTTATTTACTAAAGTTAGAGAGTGCAAAATGTGTCACAATTCTGCAGAGAAACCAATCAGCTTCCAGGTTTTATTGCCAAAGCTTAATTAAACAAGCTAAGGTTAGAAGCTGATCGATTTCTCTGCAGAAATGTGACTAATTTAGACATTTCTAGCTTTAGTAAATAAACTCCATAGAGTAAGGTGACCAGATTTTTAAATGGCAACAATCAGCGACTCTCTGCCCGTCGCCGCCCACCTCACAGTCTCTCAAGTTTTATGCCGCGTACAGGCGATCATTTTTCATCATGACAAAAAACTAAGTTTTTCCAACTTCATCATTAAAACTACGTTGCCCACACACCATCGGTTTAAAAAAATGCTCTATCAAAGCGCGGTGACGTACAACGCGTACGACGGCACTCTAAAGGGGAAGTTCTATTCGCCTTTGGGCTGCTTTAGCTGATTCCTTGTTAGTAAAAGTTGATTCACGCTTTTCTGTCTGTTATAGCGTGATGAATGTGCTTACACCATTATGAACGGTAGTTTTACCAGAACGAGCGCTCCCGTCTCAAAACTTGCTTTTGAGCATGCGCGGGTTTAAAACGTCGATTTAGCCCACACACGATCATTTTTTTCAACCCGAAACACGACATTGTTTAAAACTACGTTAAAAAATGCAGCATGTTCGAATTTTTTTTTTTGTCGTTTTTCAGGACCTGAAAAACGATGTGTAGCCCACACACGATCATTTTACATGACATTTTTCAAAAACAACGTTTTTTTAATGCCGAAAAATGATCGTGTGTGCGCGTCATTACTCTTCGGGCCCCGGCTACTACTGGATGGGGAGCGGAGGAAGATCACTCCGCCAGGAAAGGCAAGGAGATAGGCAGGTGGCTGGCAAGGATTTGAGCCAAAGCAGAAGAACATGCGAGCGAAGCTGAAGAAATATTCCCTCCGCTCCGACCAGCACATGATCATCAGAAAGGGGCACAGATAATGGGAAAAATACCACCCCTCCAATGCTAGTAGGCACGGCGGAGCGTGGGGGTGTGTAATTCTAATTTTTTTATTTTAATTCTGCATTGACTGTCTTTGAAATTGCCCCTGCCCCCTATTAAATCCAATCTGGGGACAAAACCAGGGACAGACTTGGTCTGGGGACAGTGTCCTCAATCAAGGGACTGTCCCCTGAAACTGGGGATGTCTGGTCACCCTACCATAGAGTGCTATTTTGGCCTTGGACCACTAACTGCCCTTTCTTTCCATTGCAGAAACACTGTGATGCATTAGTGATATGACAATCACATTGAATGTTCTTATCTTGTTATTTCGTGGTTCATGTAAAACATGTATTTATTTCCTCAGAATGGTGTCACTTTAAGTGCTTTATGTTTGCAGTTTACGACAATGTATTCAGTTGCTGACTTGTTAACTGCCGAAGGGGATAAATAACTATTTCCTATGTCCATCTCCAATGATACACTTCATTACATCAGTCCTGTCTTGTGCACAGGACTCTTTACTCCCATCACTCACCAAGTACTCCAGAGAGGCTGCAAAGCTCATTTGTAATGCCAAGACAGAGGGAAAACATTGCAATGATTTATTCAATACATTTGACAAAGTCATGCTCCTAGTTTAAGTGGTTTGGCGCAAAGGTTCCTAAAAACATGAGACATCTTTTATTCCAAGGAAAGACAATGCTGTTGACATTCCAGGTTGACTTTCTGACAACTGAAGCAGCAAGTAAAGAGCTGGAGGGAAATACCTGAAATCCTTTTGTAATAATCCCTGTAAGGAATATGGGATGCTTTCTGAATGATTTCACCGCAAAGTCTTCCGTTGCTACAGGGACACATTTCTGCTATGTGCTCATTCACTGCAGCTATGCAAAGTATTTCTTTCTTTGTTTTTTAAGATATGCAATGACTTTTAATGACATTTAAATCAGACTCCTGAGGGCCTATGTGCAGAAAAAAGACTTGCTTTCAGTCATGTCACTGTTGTCCCAGTTGTCTGCCATCTTGGAAAGTTGCCCCATCAGGATGCATGTGTCGCAGACATCCACATTTTTTCCTTACCATGTCTTGTAATCAGGAAAATAATCATATTTCCTGGCCATCAGTCTTGTGCTGTCTCCTTCCTAGCCCAGTTGGTTGCCTAGACTTATTGTAACACTAGCTAGATCAGTCACCATAACCAAAAAAGCATAGGCATGTGCAGGGGGTGTGCTGGGTGTGCCCAGCACACCCTAATCACCCCGTGAAGTTCAGATTCCGCCTGCTCCCTGGGTGCCCCCTTCCTTGTGTCCTCCTTTCCGCAGTGCTGCCAGTTTCTCTCCCGCTGGCTGCTGCTGTGGGCACCCAGGGTGATGTTTCAGGATGGAGAGTGGCCCCTTCCTTTCCTGAATGAACACAGTAAGGGCCCTTTCACACGGGGCAGATCAGTAATTATCCCTGTGAACCTCTGTTTGCTCAGCGGGGATCCCAGCTGAGAGGTCGGATGACAGGGTGGTCCCTGCACACTGTGCGGGGACCACCCTGTCTTTTCTCCGCTCTCCCCTATGGGGGGATCAGATGAGCACGGACTGCCTGTCCATGTTCATCCTATCCAATCTGCAGACGGAAGGAAAATTAGGGTTTTCTTCTGTCTGCAGAATCTGAGGAATGTGGAGGCGGAAAGAGATCGGGTGTCAGTGGATGAACATCCGCTGACACCCGTGATCTCATAGGGACCAATGTATTTTTCTCATTTGCACACGGATATACGGTCCGCAGTTGTGAAAGGGACCTAAAGGCCTTATTGAAACGGGTCATCCGTCTTAATCCATCTTCCGTCCCATTAACATCTGTTTACATCCGGTAATTTACTCATTTATATCCATTTTTTCATCCGTTTTGATCCGTTTACAGTTGTTTCTGTGGCTTTGATGACATTACCCAGAAACCATTGCTCCTCCCATGCTGCATTGTAGTTTTTATTGACGGATTTGTCCTTGCTGTGTCCTTGTCCTTGTGTGTGCTATCTGTGTAGTGCAATGGAATTCAACAATTTTGCCACTTTGTCCCGACATATTGAGTCCCACAAGGCTGGCCTTTCATGCACCAGGTTTATTAGTTGCTCCTGGGACACATCTCTGGCCATGTTCTCCTTGGGGATGTACTTCCAATGTACTTCCTATTGTCCAACTACTGCCTGGGTCATGGCTTGAGTTCACATACAAACAAAAAATGTTTTCTTCAAAACTGATCTTAAATGCTCGGACGTTAACGAACATTGTCGGTTAACGTTATATAATATCCGTTTTCATGGATCTTGGTGTAAACTTGTACGTTCAAAAAAACCGGATAAGATCTGAAGCGGAGGTTAACTGATGGTAACGGATGGTCATCCATTTGCCCATAGGAATGCATTGTCGTCCGTTGACGGATGGATGAAAAACAGATACAAAAACAGGCCCCGTACACACGACCGGTTTCCTCGGCAGAATTCAGCAAGAAACTCGATGGGAGACGTATTCTGCCGAGGAAACCGGTCGTGTGTACACTTTTCGCCGAGAAACCCGTCGGGAAACTCGTCGAGCCAAAAAGAGAGCATGTTCTCTATTTCCTCGTTGGGCAATGGGAAAATTTGGCTCGACGAGTTTTTTAACTGCCGAACTAGGAACTCGATGGGGAAAACGATGTGTTTCGCCTGACGAGTTTCTCGGTCGTGTGTACGCCACCATAGACGTTTCAATCGCGTGAATGGGGCCTAGGATATTGTGTGTGTTTAAGCTTTGGGTTGCACACCCTAATGCCAAAGGCTATGCACACCTATGCACATTGAGGCAGCGGGCAAATGGCATGAAAGACAGTTTTCTTACTCTGTGTCAGTAAACCTAAAACACATTGGAGTTCATTTACTAAAACTGGACAGTTCAAAATCTAGTGCAGCTCTGCGTAGAAAACCAAACAGTTTGCAGTTTTTTTGACCAAAGCTTGCCTGAACAAGCTGAAGTTAAAAGCTTATTGGCTGCCATGCACATCTACACCAGATTTTGCAAGCTCTAGTTTAAGTAAATCAACCTCATTATACATCAGTGCGATTTGCACTGCTGATTTTATGACAGCTTGTGACTTCATACAGCAAAAGTCTATGCAAGTCACAATGAAATCGTCAAAAAGTAGTGTAGGAACCTTTTTTAAAGTTGCTGCGTCATAAGTCGTGGCAATTCGAATAGTTCGAATGGGGTGCGACTTGTCATGCGATTTAGAACTGTCAAGCTTAGTGCTGACAAATCGCACTAGTGTTAACAGGGGCTAAGTTGGCTATGCAGAAATCTGTCCCTGCTTGTAATGTCTTTTGAGCATATCAGCACTGAGTGGGATATTGTTCTCCTCTGAAATTCTGATAGGGTAAGGCAATTTACTGACCATTGAAAAAAAAAAAAAACTCCTTGTGGTTTTGACAGAGTGGCATTGTTGCAGTATGGGCACTAGATGTGCTGCCCTCAGCAAGCTCAGTCACAGATTTAGACCCCTTTCACACTGAGCTGTTTTTTAGGCACTTTCACGCTAAAAAAAAAGCACATAAAAAGCTCACGAAAACCTATTTCCATTAAAATCAATGAGTGCTTTCACACTGGTGCAGTGCGCTGACAGAGTGGTGAAAAAATTCCCCTCTCCATTGAAATGAATGGAAAGCTTTTCATAAGCGCCTGAAAAGCTCTTCAAAAGCGCTCAGTATTTTACTGGCAGTTTAGCGCCTCAGTGTGAAAGGGGCCAACAGTATTTAAGAGTCCTTGGGACACAACTGCAAAGCTCCAGCAGTAGAAAGGGGCCCCAATATGTGATCACCCAAGTGTTTCCAGCATTCAGTGGGAGGGGAGGATGAAAGAATGCTACGTTTCCTCTGCAGCAAGCGCAATGGCAATCCGATCGCTGCAACCCCGCTGGACCTCAGGGAATTCAGGGGTCTAAACCAAGTGTTGAGATCAGAGGGGAAAAATTGTGTCTGCAACACACTTCTACAAACTTAAAGTCAGCAGCTACTAACAGTGTAGCTGCTGACTTTAAATAAGGACACTTACCTGTCCTAGGCGCCCGCGCTGATGGCCCCCCCGATGCCGGTCCCGCGATCACTCCGAGTCCCGCGCCGCCATTCACACTATGGGAAACAGGCAGTGAAGCCGTACGGCTTCACTGCCCGTTTCCTACTGTGCCTGCGCGAGTCTCACGCTGGCTTGTGAATGGGCGCGCTGCTCTCTGAGAACACACACAGTTCCCAGAAAGCAGCGCGCCCCATTCACAAGGAGAAGGAGAAGAAGAAATCAAACCGCGGAGTGGAAGAGGCAGATTACGGACTTCCGCATAGCAACAGCTATTTCGGGTGAGTATTTTTTATTTATTTTTTCAGGTTTTTTTATTTTTATTTTTTTAAACAACATGGCAAAATGTTGTTTATATGGGTGGAGCTCCGCTTTAAAGTTCACTTTAATTGTCAGAAAACACAAAAACAGGCTTTTTATTCTGCATCAAGGCAAACAAAACCTATAGAAGTTTCTTTTTTTGACATGACATGGTCTCTAAACACAAAAAGGTATTTCTGGTTTGCTTCAGAACAGATTTTAAACTTTAGGACATGTACCAACCAGGTGAAAGTCAAATACACGTAAGTATTTCAGGCACCCCAGTGTGGCAGCTTTACCATGGGATGTAGGCTTTCAAAAGTGCTATCTCCCCTTCACACACAACCTCACCCCTGCTTCTCTGAGCTCACCTGTTTATTAGGCAGCGCTACAGTGAAATTGAATTAACCTCCATCCCCAGCCTAACTCTCCAAACAGAAATCTATACATTTCTGTTGCTACTTTCAAAGCGATCAGAGCAGCTGCAATTGTTGCTTTTTTTCATTGATCCCGAATCCTGAACCTATCTAGCTGATCACATACTGATAACAGGGGCGGACTGACAACTCATTGGGGCCCCCGGGCAATAGAAGATTATGGGGCCCCCGGGCAATAGGAGATTATGGGGCCCCCAGGCAATAGATTATGGGGCCACACAGTATAAACACACATACAGTATACACACAATATACACACAGAATACACATACACACACTGAAAGGGTACTGGAGAGGCGGGGCAGCTATAATCTTGGAATTTAAAAAAACACAGATTTTACATACTGTCCCTGGTTTTACTGAGGCTGTCAACCCTGATGGGGCCCCCCTAGTGGCATGGGGCCCTCGGGCAGTACCCGAGTGCTCGAATGGTCAGTCCCCCCCTGACTGATAATCAATATGTTTAGTGCAGTCCTAGTTTGGTGTGCATATTAAAGATCCAAATAAAACCTACTGTTCCTAAAAGGTTTACCAAAAACCTTGAATGTTTTTCTGAAAAGCAATAAAAAAAAGAACAAATGTAACTGGCTCACTAGTAGTTAAATGACTAGGGTAGCTAGGAGCTAACCATACCACTTACACCTTACCACTTACTTGCTACCTGCCACACCCCCCTTTACCTTGAAAAAGTGACCACACCACACCTGATTTTGGGGTAAAATGTCCGTGCCCGGCCTTTTATTAACAACCAAATATTAACTTAACAAAATTCACATTTTTCAAATAACATTTTAAATAACCTAATGCTTTTGAGGGTACCGGTCTAACCATACCCTTTTCTTGTGTCAGAGGCACCAGCTAGCTAAGTTGCCACCCCAGTTGCTAGTTATAGACTCAGGGCCTAAAACCCAGCTGACCTCAGCCACCCAGGGTCCTTAACGCTCTCCGTTCACTACCCAGTGAATCGTTCCCACTCGAGGATACCATACTTGAGATGGTTCCCCACCACTCACCCAAATTATATCGCAACCAAGGACCCCAAAATGCCCCACATAAGTACACAAACCTAACCAACGATTAGGGGCGGAAGGGAGGGATGTTCTTCCTTAGCTATCTCACTGAACTGTTCCAGGGATGTATTCTGGCCTAGGCCGACAAGGCCCAGGCCTAGGGCGGCACTTTTCGGGGGGCGGCCGGCCGGTCCTCTTGCCATGGCGTCCCTCTGTCCTCTTCCCACGGCGTCCCTCTGTCCTCTTCCCACGGCGTCCCTCTGTCCTCTTCCCACGGCGTCCCTCTGTCCGTCACCCATGGCAACCCTCTGTCCTTCTCCCAGGGCATCCCTCTGTGCTCTTCCCATGAATATAACAGGGGTGTGGCTACGACAGGAAGGGGTGGGTCATATTTAAATTAGGGGGTGCGCAAGTTTAGTCAGGCCTAGGGCAGCACAAAACCTAAATACACCTCTGAATACAAAGCCAATATTTCCTTAGCTCCCCCCCAGCCTGCTAACCCATCAATAAGGAACCTTCCTAATTCAAATACTAATATCTGCTTTAACCCTCTGTTTTCCTGGTTACCCTTACCACCCTGTCATGTGCCCCACTTCATTGACTGCGTTCCTGCTCAGCTACGGGGCTTTCTTTTACTTTACTAGCACCAAGCTAACCAACATGTCTAAAAGCTCCTGCTACGCTGTTGGAGGAAAAAGGCAATGTATGAACAGGTATTTATTGTATTTATCACTGAAATCTCTTATCCAAGCATATGAAATCTCATAAGCTAGCTGGTGATAGAATTTTTGTGCATGAATAATACAATAACCCTCCATGTATGGCTCACTCAAGCTTTTTTCTACATACTCCTTCAATGACAGTCAAGGGCACTTGATACAGTTTTATTCCTACATTTAAAAATGGTAGCAATGGTCAGACAAAAAACATTAGCTGCTGTTTGTTGTGCTTTTTCGTTTTTGCGCTGCTGGTGCGTACATTCTATAACAAATCACACTTGGTAAATTCTGCGTTTAGCCGTAGCCTGTGCTTATGTATTACGCATGTGGTTGCTTAGTCAATTATGGAAGCATATGATTTTTTTTATTTTTGAGTGATCGATGCATTAGTGTACATGTACTGCGTGTTCTTTAATAAATCAGGTGTTCTAGAAAGTGCATCAAGATTACCCCAAATTTTGTAGAGTGTAAGGCCTCGTACACACGATAGGATAGCCAGAGGACAACGGTCTGATGTACTGTTTTCATCGGTCAAAACCGATCGTGTGTAGGCCCCATAGGTTATTTAACCTTAGGTTAAAAAAAAGCCAACTTGCTTTAAAATTAACCGATGGATACCTAACCGATAGGTCAAAACCGATCGTTAGTAGGCAGGACCATCAGTTAAAAATCCACGCATGCTCAGAATCAAGTCGACGCATGCTTGGAAGCATTGAACTTCATTTTTTTCAGCACGTTGTTGTGTTTTACGTCACCGCGTTCTGATACAATCGTTTCCATCAGTCAGCTTCATCGGTTAACCAATGACAATGGTCCTTCTGACCGTTCTCATCGGATGGACTGATCGGGTGTACGAGGCTTAAGGAAGGAACAATCATATGACCTCCAATTCCTTTCTTTTGATTCACATCCAGGTGAGGGGACAGCTATCTAATTAGTCTGAAATGATGTCCCGACAGATAATACTTTAGAGACTTAAGTACCCACTTAATGGCTAAGCAGTCTCTCTCTCCAGTATTACAGTATTTCAGCAATAAGTAAGCTTTCTGTTTAAGCATACCACTGGGTGTTTCTCCCCACTGGCTACTTGTGTAAGTACTACTCTAAAAGCACAGTACTAGGAGTTCTTTAATTAATAAAGGAATTTACATAGGGCTGACGTTAGGGGCAAACTATAATGGTTTTAGGTCAATTTAATTGAATTATTTATTGTTTTAAAACTGATATCTTATTTGTATAAGAAAACTTGCATAGTTTGTTATGTACTATATAGTAAAAATTGTATTTGGTGTAACAGAGCATTATGGGGTTTCTAAAGAGAGAGCGTAACAGAAGCTATTTGACTTCAGGCTCTTTCTCTGATTGAAGGTTCTAATGGAGCTATTTGAAAAGAGCAGGCAAAAAAGAAAGAGAGATGATCAACAGCACAGCATTGTTTTGTTTTAAAGTAAAACAGTGATGTAATTATAGCCATCTCACATGGTTACCTTTGGGGCTCGAGGATTTTTGAGGTGCACCATTATTGGGGCTTTTGATGTAAATTAAACATAAACATTCTGAGCCAGATCCACAGACACCATCTGCCCGCGCGGCGTGTCCCATATACGCTACGCCCCTGTAAGTCACAGCGGCGTATTGCTAATCCTCAATGAAATGCTGCTGTAACTTACAGGGGCGTAGCGTAAATGGGTGCCGGCGTTCGCGGGTGTAATTCAAATGTACTAGTGGGGGGCATGTTTTATTATAATTATGAATGACCCGACGCAAACTACGCTTTTTTTACACTGCGCATGCGCCGGCCGTGGACGTATGCTAGTGCGCATGCGTGAAATCACGCCGCAAATAGTCAATGAAAAGTATGTGAACGTAATTTACACCCAGGCCCATTCTGGATCGACGTACGCAAACGACGTAAACGACGTCCAATATGATTTCCCTTCTAAATGTTTTTTTTTCTTTGTCTGAATTTCTCACTTCCTGTCTCTCCTCATTACGTTTGCCCCCATCATTCGATCCGTTCTGGCTGGGAGTTAGTCAGCCAGAACAGTTTTGTAAAAAACTTTGTAAAAAATGTTTAAAAAAAATGTAATTTAAAACGATTGTGTGTGGGCTTCAGAGCATTTTTCGGGTTCTGAAATTGTATTTATTTTTTTCGAACATGCTCTATTTTTTCACAACGTTTTAAACAATGTCGTTTTTCGGGTTGTAAAAAATGATCGTGGGCGGGCTTTAACGACGTGAAAAATCCACGCATGCTCAGAAGCAAGTTATGAGACGGGAGCGCTCGTTCTGGTAAAACTATCGTTCGTAATGGAGTAAGCACATTCATCACGCTGTAACAGACAGAAAAGCGCGAATCGTCTTTTACTAACACGAAATAAGCTAATGCAGCCCAAAGGGTGGCGTCATCTGAATGGAACTTCCCCCTTATAGTGCTGTCGTACGTGCTGTACGTCACTGCGCTTTTCAGAGCATTTTTTTTCACGATCGTGTGTAGGCAACTTCATTTTCTAGAGCCTGAAAAACGTTGTTTTTTACAACCCGAACAATGATCGTGTGTACGCGGTGTGAAAGGAAGTCAGGTAAATCTGTGTGTGTTGTCCCAGACGGGAGATACTTTTCTGCCTTGTTTAGACAATACACCAATTACTATTGGGCGTCGGCTGCAGAGATGACCAGAGAGGTTTGGGGCAATTAAAGCACCTATAAAGACAGCCTAGGGTTGACGACTGATTGCTGCACCCTGAGGCTGTGTGAGTGAAGGAGCAGTCACAACCAGTACTGAAGAGGTGAGGTGCTGATGGATATTTCTGTGTGAGAAATATCAAAGAGACTTTTTTGTTGTTTTCTGCTGTAGGGACATTTCGATTCATTATGCGGTGTCATTGGTGGCTGGTGCTCAATATTCTGGCGTGGGACAAACCAACGTCAATTCCCCCCCTACGTGGGAGACAGAAAGGAAGCCAGCGATTCCCACACCCCCTGCAGGAGATGGACTGGAAGACGTCAATCCCCCAATTCGCTATAGTCACACAACTGGGTGGGGTCAGGGCGCAGTGCTCTTCACCCTGAGCCTACCCTTTTTTGAAGCTGATTAGAGCCTCATGCCTCGTACACACGACCGGTTTTCCCATCTGGAAAACTGCCATGAGAGATTTTGTAGGAAAACCGGCCATGTCTATGCTCCATCGCAGTTTTCCCGACAGGAAAACTGCCGGGAAAAAAAAGAGAACCAGCTCTCTTTTTTCCCGCCAGGATTCCCGGTGTTTTTTTCCCCGGCAGTTTTCCTATGTGAAAAACTCCTGTCGGGGAAACCTCTCGTGTGTAGGGGGAAAAACTTACCAAGCAGGTTTTCCCCTCTGGACTTTTTACCGCCGGGAATCCTGTACGTGTGTACTAGGCATAAGGCTTTAATAACGTGCTTCAAAAAAATTATTGGTGATCAACTTCTCTTTCTCTGCTATTCCTGCAAAAGCTTGTTCAGAGACTAGCTGGGCAGCCAGATGCTTATTGAAGCCATGGCATTTTAGACACAGTTAGTAAATGGAATTATAGCCCTTTAAATGTTTCTGTGCTTACACATGTTTGTGCCTTACTCATATGTGCAAGTTCAACTTCAAATAGAAAGTAGAAACAGTAGGATCTATCCACCAATAGTCTTGCCATTGTCTAAGCAATTCCAGATTTCCACATGCAATTTATTATAAGGAGATCACAGCTCAAGTGCATAACAGAAGCTCTACACTAGCAACAAAACAGTTTCACAACAACAAAAAACCTCCAAAGCAAAAAGAAATGATGCTGGTCCGAGCAGTAACTAAACATACAGGTTTCTTCAGGAACATTTTAGGACATGAAGATGCAAAGTCTTTGAGATCCATAATTTTAAGGTCGGGACGGGAAGGCAAGACCACCTTGGAAACTGTTATGTTCTGGTTCCCTGTACCACTACATTAAGCAGACTGGATTTTCTGCCAGATTGGTGGGTTGCACCAAGCAAACCCTGAATGAGGTGATTCACACTCTTTGAAAGGTAAAATGTAAAATGGACCTAGACTAGGCAAACTTATCTTTCAAATGATGTAAGAATTACTATTAACTAGTTGTAAATGATATAGCATGTACAGTAAGCAATCTGGAACTGCTCTTTCACCCAGGCTTACTTTGACATCCATTGGAGAGTGTCTATGAAATGTCTCTTCCTGGTCATAGACCCACTGGCTGCTGTGAGGCTAGGAATACATAGTGCGCCTAGGCATAGATTCCAGAATCTGAAAATGGCAGGACAGTGTTAGTGCTCTGCTTCCTGTAAAGTCAATTTGTGTACTATGGAATTGAAGTCTCAAATGTCCTCCAACATAAGCTCCGTCGCACAGACAAGAGGAGGAGGAGAAATGTTTTGAGCGCACATGTTGCAGGACAAAAAAATCATCTTTAGAATCAGCAGCTCATAAGATGGCAAGTGAAGAATATGAGCAAACATTAAATTAGGGCAACATTATTACAAATCTCATGTCCCTACAGCAACATCTGTGCAAAATCGCTGCAGAGAGCATAGGAATACACTGAGGCCCCGTACACACGACCGTTTTTCTCGGCAAAAACCATCAAGAAAAATGCTGGCAGAGCTTTTTTGCTGAGAAAAACAGTCGTGTGTATGTTTTTGTCTGGAAAACTGTCGTGGATCTTGATGAGAAAAAAAGAGAACATGCTCTCTTTTTTCTCGTCGGGAGTCTCAATTTCCTTGGCGTATTTCTCGTCGGGCTGGTTTACGTCGAGAAACACGTTTGTGTGTATGCTTAGAAACCTGCACATACTCAGAATAAAGTATGAGACGGGAGCGCACCTTCGGTAAAAGTAGCGTCCGTAATGGAGATAGCACATTCGTCACGCTGTAACAGACAAACTTTTACTTAACATGCGGTAACATGAGATTAGCAAAAGCAGCCCCAAGGGTGGCGCCAGTTAAATCGAACTTCCCCTTTATAGTGCCGTCGTACATGTTGTACTTCACCGTGTTTGAGAACGACGAGATTTTGTCTTGACACTGTGTATGCAAGGAAAGCTTGACAAGAATCTCGTCAAACTCAACAAGAACATCGTCGAGGAAAACAACGTTTCTTTTACAACGAGATTTTCAGTCGTGTGTACGAGGCCTCAGAGATAAACAATAATCACAGGCTGGGAAAGCACCAAGAGACTTTAATGAAGCTTGGCAAATGCCCTGTGTGTGCTGATTTTCTATTTATCTTAAAGGGGCCCAGTAGTAACCACCAGATCTGCTTATCCCCCACTCAGTACTAACTCCCAGCTCTGCTGATCCTTTGGTATGCTGATCTTTCTCTTTCTGCTGTCCCTGCTCCTGCTATATTGCTCCTATACTGCTCACCACGTGTGACATCTCCATCTCTGGTCCCTCAGCTCTGCTGATCTTCTGCTGCTCAGTCCTCTCTCTCTGGGCACCCCGCTCACCTTCTGCTATGTTGCACATCAAGTGTGCCATCTGCTCCAGTCTGAGCTACGCTGAACTTCCAGCTGTACCACACTGCACACCAGATGTGACGCTTGCACCAGACACTTCCAGAACATATACATATGAAGTGACTTCTGATGACATATTTACGGTTTTCCCAGTGCATCCTGGGATATCTCATACCTGCAATACCTCCAAAACAAAGCAAAGCTAATGCTGAATTAAAACGATCCTCAAAGGTTTCAGGTGCTTTAGGCAAGCATTGTCATAGACTTCTGGGGAGGCTTTGGAAATGCTTTGAAGCACCATGAAAGCGACATGAAACATCCTGGAACAGTCTCACTTCTCCATAGGTGGTTAAGCTTGCAAGGACCGTTATGGGTAGAAGTAAGATAGACTCTCTAGTTGGTTGAAGAAACATCTTGACAAGCTGATCTTTTTTTTTTTTAAAAGGTACATTTTATTGTACAACCAGCAATATCACATCAGGACAGGATACTTTATACATTAGTAGTCATTATGGCCAGGTCGCATCAACAGCCAAATTCAGAATGAAGACAGTTACAGTATGTACAACATATTGTATGAGCGTATTCAGATAACAAGAAACAAACATAAAAACATCCACTAGAACACCCTTATGCAATTACCATGAAACAATATCCCATCTATATCCGCCACCCAACATATCAGCTATTAACCCCTGTCTGCAGTCTACAGTTAGGTCCCATTACACTCCCACCTCTCCTGACACCTTCTCTATCCACTCCGCCCACACTTTCTCAAATTTATTAGGGCATCCTCTAGCCATATAGGTCAATTTGTACATCGGCAACGCAGTATTTACCAACTTCAACCAACCCTGCAGAGTCGGAGGGGATGGGTTCCGCCATGCGAGAGCCAGGGCCTTCTTGGCATTGCAAAACAGGATTCTAAGTAGAGTCTTTTGCGAACTGGACATATCCTCCTCCTCCAGATCTCCCAATAGGCATCTGGCCGGGGAACATATGTTTGGGAGATCCAGTGTATCCTCTGAAAATGTCAAAATGTCTCTCCAGAAGCCTTCCACCCGAGGACATTGCCATACCATATGGAAGAAGTTACCCTCAGCAGCATAGCAGCGAGGGCATTCTGCTGAGTTCCCCCTACCCATTCTATGTAGTCTCAAGGGAGTAAAGTAAATCCTGTGTAGGAAGTTAAATTGAGTCAGCTTATCCCTTGCTGAAATCACCGAAGGGACTAACGTGTCTAGGGCCTCAGCCCAAGAGTCTTCCGTCAAAGACGGTATGTCATTCCGCCACTGCACCTCCACTCGTTCCATTCTAGGGGAGGAGGTTGACAGTAGCATGAAGTAATATCTAGATATCAGCTTTGAATGATCTCCATCAGTAATCACCACCTCCATACTGGAAGGGGAGAGTGCCATCCCCCCCACCGTATTGAGCCACCACCGCATGGCGTAGTTGGAGATAACGAAAGAAAAACATATTGGGGACTCCAAACTCAGTCTGAAAGTCCGAAAAGGTCTTAAATACCCCATTTCTGAACAGCTGATGGGCAGACTTGAGTCCATAAGCCGTCCAGCATGAGCCTTCTGGGACTTTGACTATTTCATGCAACTGGGGGTTGTGCCAGCCACAATGGGGCGTTAGGGGAATTTGTTAGGCTAGATCCTCCCCCCCCTAACATTACAGATATGGAATATCTTATAGGATAGTTTCAGTAACCCCGCGCCCTGATCGGGGTAGGGTCCATTCTTATACAAAACATTAAGCAATCCTTCATGTGATCCGATCTGTGCTGCCTGGGTTGTGACCGATGCGTTGTTCAAACTTGGGAAGCCCCACAAATGGACTAGTGTTGAGCAGAATATGCCATATTCGATTTTGCGATATATCTCGAATATATAGTCGAATATTCGAGATATATTCGCTAAATACGAATATTCGTGATATTTTTTGGAAATTATTGTGAATTTTCGCTATTGCGAATGCGAATGCGAATGCGAAATTTCGAGAAATGCGGAATGGAGCACTCTGATTGGCTCAGAATATTCGTGATATTTTACAATACAAAATAATTGCGAATATTCGAGAAATGCGGAAGGAGCACTCTGATTGGCTCAGAATATTCGTGATATATTACAATATAAAATAATTGCGAATATTCGAGAAATGCGGAATGGAGCACTCTGATTGGCTCAGAATATTCGTGATATATTACAATATAAAATAATTGCGAATATTCGAGAAATGCGGAATGGAGCACTCTGATTGGCTCAGAATATTCGTGATATATTACAATATAAAATAATTGCGAATATTCGAGAAATGCGGAATGGAGCACTCTGATTGGCTCAGAATATTCGTGATATATTACAATACAAAATAATTGCGAAATTTCGAGAAATGCGGAATGGAGCACTCTGATTGGCTCAGAATATTCGTGATATATTACAATATAAAATAATCGCGCGATATCGCTATTGCCGAATAATCGCTTTGCGATTTTTCGGCAATATAAAATGAGCGCTGCAGCTACTCGGCCCAAGGTCTCTAATCATACCAGCAATGCTTTTAGACGATGGGGATCTCTAGGATGTGATCTGTTCTAAAAAAAAAATTGAAAACATTCGTATATATGAAATAGCGAATATTCGCCGCGATATTCGTGTTATTCGCGAATACTCGAATATGCAATATTCGTAGCGAATATTCGCAATGCGAATATTCGTGAGCAACACTAAAATGGACATGTGTTAGTTGTGCTGGCAGATAATAGCATTGCAGATTCGGCAGTGCCAAACCTCCCAACCTGACCGGCAAAAATAGTGTGTCCAGGGACACCCTCGCTGGTTAAGGTCCCCAAAGGAATGTAGAAAGCAGCTTATTAATACCCGCAAACCACTTCTTAGGGATATAAACCGGTGCATGCCACAGCAGGTACAGAAACCTGGGCAAATAGACCATTTTAAATACATTAATCCTTCCGAGAAGGCCTAACGGTAAATTCGCCCATGTCTGCAGGCTGTCCCTCAGTCTCACCTTCATGGGTGTCAGGTTATTAACCAAATAGGAGCTGATCGGTAGTTGAATTTCAACCCCCAAATACCTGAATTTAGAGACCACCTTCAAGGGGACCTCCGGAGGTAGACACGGGACATAGGAGGATTTATTCCAATTAACTTTAAATCCTGAGAAGGTACCAAATGTTGCAATTTTGTCAAAGGCCGAGGTCAGTGAGCCCTCCGCCTCGGCCAAATACAGGAGCATGTCATCAGCATAGAGAGATGTTTTTTCCTCCAGCTCACTGACCATGCACCCCCTGACCGTGCCATCAGCTCTTAATAGGGCCGCCAGTGGCTCTATTGCCAGGGCAAACAACAGGGGTGACAGTGGGAACCCCTGTCGCGTACCCCTAGCTATTTGAAAGGGATCCGTAATGATATTATTGACCCTAAGTCAAACGCTGGGCTCAGCATAGAGAATCTGGACCCATCGTATGAATCTAGGGCCGAACCCCAACCGCCCAAGGACCGCCACGGGGCAAAGCCATTTGATCGAATCGAACGCTTTATGCGTATCAAGAGAGAGAACCACCCGAGTGTCCAGAGTGGGCCCTTTGGATTGTAGGACAGTAAATAATCTACGCAAGTTAATAGCCGTCGATCTTTCGGGTATAAACCCCGTTTGGTCCGGATGGATAATGGAGGTAATCACTTTGTTTAGGCGTTTGGCGAGTAATTTAGCTAGAATTTTAGCGTCCACATTAATTAGGGATATCGGTTTATAGGATTCACAGAGGTCATGGTCCTTGTGCGGTTTGGGGATTAGGACTACAAGCGCCTCCCTCAAAGACTCAGGGAGCCTCCCCCCCCTATAGGCATCCATATACATTTTGAGCAATTGGGGAGCCAAGCTTTCCTCATGTGTGGCGTACCATTCGGCCGGGAACCCATCCATACATGGGGTCTTGTTTGGGTTAAGGGATCGTATAGCTGAGACAACTTCCTCTAACGTAAGAGGAAGGTCCAATTCCTCCGCCCCTCCCCTCGACAACTCCCTGAGAGGTATTGAGGATAGGTAGTTCTGGACCGCCTCCGCTTCATAGTCCACCCTTGAGGCATATAAATCTGTATAGAACTCTACAAAGGCCTGGGCAATATCCATTTGCGATTCTTATAGGCGCATCTGGGCATTATATATGCGAGGAATAGAGGTAGGGGCTTGATGCAAGTGAGCCAAGTAGGCCAACAACCTACTGTTCTTATCACCAAATTCAAAAATCCTATGAGCCTGATAAAGTAGTTTTTTCTGCGTTTTCTGGACAAGCACTAGATCTAACTGCCACATGCTTTCTCTCCATATCCTATGGGTGTCAGGTTTGGGGTCCTTGATATAGTTAACTTCAGCATCTGTGGCAATCTGTTCCGACTCCCTGACCTTCCAGTCCCTGTCTGACTGGACCTGTTTAACCTCCGCCCTGACTACCCCCCTGAGCGTGGCCTTAAACGCATCCCAGGTGACCCCAGCTGGCACTTCACCTCTGTTTTTCAACCAGTATGTATTAATGGACCTAGCAGTTGATCGTTCAAAACACTCCTCCTTAAGCCACAGTGGTCTCAGTCTCCATAAAGTATACCCTCTGGGTTTCGCCATATCAATGGAGACCAGCAGAGGAGAGTGATCCGAGATAGCCCTAGGCAGGTATTGGACATTCACCACCCGAGGAAGGATAGCACTAGACACGAAACACATGTCCAGTCTAGATAGTGTGTTAAATGTGGAAGAGTAGCAAGAGTACGCCCTGGTGTCCGGGTGTTTCCACCTCCAAGCCTCCACCAGATCATACTGTCGCACACATGCCTCCAACGGGGACCCGCTAACAGAGACAAGCTGATCTTTAGGAGACTCTGCTCCCTGTTTGTGAAGAAAAATACTTTTACAATGGCTGGTGTAGGTGACACTAAAAAGCATCTTATGCCTTTCATGGGTAGTAGGGTTTCTGGCGTGATACTTGAGCTGTCAGCTGTATCAGTTTGGGTTTTGACTGATGTATCAGTAGCTGAATAACAGTTTAGGTCAAGACTGTTGTAGTAATGTAATGTCAAAGTCTTTGGAGCTCTCACTGGGACTCTCTAAGTGAAGACATGTAATTGTTTTGGAGTTGACAGCTTTTGTTTCATCAATGACAGGACTAGCCTGAGGTTGCAGTTGGTCCTCTGTGAGCAATTCTGTAAAATCTACTGAATTAGACAGTGATTTAGAGTAACTAGTTACACAGTTCATAAACAGATGAAGATCAGAATTGTCATGCTGGATCTTGATATTAGTAGATTTCTGGTCCCCTTTTTAAGGTTTAGTCCTGCTACAGAGAGTCCCAGAGCAGAAAGGGAAACGATAGGCAGAGGGACTGCATGACAGGGAGGGACAGTGCAGGAGATAGTGGCTGGAGAGGTTGCTTTAAGAAAGGAGGAGTAGTCCAGGGACAGGAGGGGCTGCTGGGAGAATTTTAGTTAGGGAGGAAGTGACGTTTCGTCATTCCTTCATTTTACATCAAGGTAGAAACGTCCCACCCACCCTCCCCAGATGGTGTGTAGGTGGGGGGCAGTGTTGGGTCTCTGGAAGAGGAGAAAAAGCAGGAAGTTTTAGGAAAACGGTGGTAGCCATAGGTGGTATGGGGTGATCGGGTACCTTCCGGTCAATGAGGGTTGACCAGGAAGGGGTAACTGGTAGGTCACTATGGACATGTGTATTGCCTCTGAGGCGGGGTCTTGCGACTGAGGCCTAAGTTAAATAGTTTTTGTCCCAGTGTCCAAGTTGTGAGTTGTGGTCTCTTAGACCACCAAAATATTGGAAATTTTGTATAAAGCTATTTCAAACGGTTATTTATATTAATTATAGAAATTGTTAAATAAATAGGCCGTAAGGCCAATTTTACTCCACAACGTTGTCAGTCGTTTTATTGGGGTAATTGGTATGTGGAGGAGTTTATGTACATGGGTGGTCATCACTGAGGATCGGTCCTTAACCACTTGCCTACTGTGCACCTACACCCCCTTCCTGCCCAGACAAAATTTAAGCTTCCGGCACTGCGTCGCTTTAACTGACAATTGCGCGGTCGTGCGACGTGGCTCCCAAACAAAATTGGCGTCCTTTTTTTCCCACAAATAGAGCTTTCTTTTGGTGGTATTTTATCACCTCTGCGTTTTTTTTTTTGCGCTATAAACAAAAATAGAGCGTCAATTTTGAAAAAAATGCAATATTTTTTACTTTTTGCTATAATGAATAACCCAAAAAATATATTAAAAAAATATTTTCTTCCTCAGTTTAGGCCGATACGTATTCTTCTACATATTTTTGGTAAAAAAAAAAATGCAATAAGCGTTTATCGATTGGTTTGCGCAAAATTTATAGGGGCAGATTCACAGAGAAATCGATTATCGTAGCGTATCAGAAATACGCTACGCCGCCGTTTTTTACCTTGATCTACGTGGAATTCAGGTAGATTTTCTACGGTAAACGACGGCGGCGTAGTGTATTTCTCCCGTCGTAATCCATCTGCGCGAGTAGGGGGCGTGAAACATTTAAATTAGGCGCGTTCCCGCGGCGATCGATCTGCGCATGCTCCGTTCGCAAATTTCCCGCCGTGCATTGCGCGAAATCACGTCGTGACGTCATTCGTTGTTTATGTAGCGTACTTTACGGGCGATCCACGTCCCGACGAGTTACGTAAACAAAATAAAAAATTAAATAAATTCGAAGCGGGAACGGCGGCCATACTTAACATGGGCTACGTAAAGTTAGAGCAGCAAAAAGCTGCTCTAACTTTACGTATAAAAAAATAGACGAAAACGATTGCGACGCTCGCTCGTTTGTTCGTGAATCCCCGTAAAAACACATTTGCATATCCCGACGCATTAAAACGACGCGAACTCCTCCCAGCGGCCGCAAATAGATGGCAGCGTAGATCCGAAGGCTTACGAAGACGTAAGCCTCTCGGATCGAAGCCCGAAGCCGGCGTATCATGGTTTGAGAATTCAAACTAGTGATACGCCGCGGGAAATTTGAAATTACTCCTGTCTAACACCAGTTAGACAGGCGTAATTGTTTTGTGAATCTGCCCCATAGTGTTTACAAAATAGGGGATAGTTTATGGCATTTTTTTTTACTATTAATGGAGATTCAGGAAGTGATGGAGCAGACTTGTTTTGTGGGACTGTGTGAAAACTGAATCTGGTCGTATCCAGGGGAAACCGTACATCCTAGAGCTTCAGGAACGGCAGCTGAGTAATCACCGTCCAGTACAGAGCCTGTCCGGAGGAAAAAGGGATTGTTTTTCAGGAAGGCTGATAGGAGTTGAGACACGGCAAACTACCTCACCTGCAGTACCTCATGGTTTCTGAAAGGACTTTTCGTTAATCGGTTGGAAGACATCATCGACTACAGTTTCAAGACCCGGGTCAGTAATATCGTGCACGCACCACCTGGTGATGTTTGGCGCCTAAAGATTAGGCCTGTAGTTAGTTAGTCAGGGTCATTACAGTGTATCAGGCCAAAAGTACTGCTATAATCAGTTTAAGTATCCTGCTTCTTAAAGAGACATTGCATATGGAGAGCAATCTTCCAAACTACAAACCTGTTTAGTGTCTTCACTAAGGAAGAAAAACTCACACACGTGTTATCATACCGGTTATGCAAAAGGAAGGGGGGAATTATTGCATAGAAGTGATAAGTTTGTAAGCTGCTGTGCTGTACCGCAGATGACCCCGGAACTAAGCAATCGTTCGCGTTCTGATAAGGGTAATAAAAGGTAAGGAGGGACAGTCCTATTTGTATCCTCCAATAGGCAAATTGCGGCAAATTGCCTCGGTATCCACCCGGGGGCATCTTGCTGTGCAGCACAGGGGTTCTCAGCTACGGCTTATTGCTGTGTTAATTTTGTGATTTTCGGTTTAATACCTTGTTACAGTAAAAGAAAAGATCTGTTTCACAATCTCACATCTTTGCTACTCCTATTGAGTGCCCCCTCAGCCAGCAGCTTTCTATGGGGGCACCCGAACCAAGTCAGAGCTCCGTGTATCCATTCAGACACGGAGCCCCGACCCTGCCCCAACTCTCCCCTGATTGGCTGACTGACGTTGAATGACACCCACGGAAGCCAATGGCTCAGCCAATCAGGAGGAGTGTCCCGAATGGCTTAGACACTCATGGGCATCACTGGAGGGAGAAGGGGCTCAAGTACCTTAGATTGTAAGCTCCTTGAGGGCAGGGACCGATGTGAATGTACAATGTATATGTAAAGTGCTGCGTAAATTGACAGCACTATATAAGTACCTAAATAATAATAATAATAAAGTAAGTAAATGGGGGGTGCTGGGGGAGGGGGCTGCTACACACAAGTTTTTTTTTTTATATTAAATGCATTAAGATAAAAAAAAACCTTCTGCCTTTACAACCCTTTAAACATGCAACATTTTCTGAGAGGGCGTGGTTTGTTTTGAATGGGACAGTTTTTTGCCATTGTTGGGGAAGTGGGAGCTGCCGCTTCAGGTGAGTGCACTAAGCAATCAATGTCCTTCTCAGAGACGTGGGTTCCGGCAGTACATGGAGCAAGACTTGAAAATAAATCTATACACCCCACTGCTTGCTGTGTTTTGTAGTGCTTTATTCCTTTTTATCATTAAAGGCCACCTTTTTAAGGTTATCGTGTAAGGGCCCTTTCACACGTGCGGACCGTTTTTTAGGTCCGTTTTTTTCATCAGTTGATCAGTTTTTTCGTCAGTTTTTTATCAGTTTTTCGTCAGTTTTTCATCCATTTTCATCCGTTTTTCGTCCGTTTTTCGTCCGTTTTTCATCCTGTTTTTCCATCCGTTTTTTCATCCGTTTTTTTTTTTTAGAACTTTTTTTTTACTACATATTTTGATGAAAAACAGATGTTAGCGGATCGGATGTTAAACGGATCGTCCGCTAACATCCGTTTTTCGTCCGTTCCGTTTTTTTGACGGAAGAAAAATAGGGTTTTCTTCCGTTCAAAAAAACGGAGCTTAACGGAGACGGATGCAAACGGACATTAGCGGATGCTCATCCGCTAACGTCCGCTATCCCATAGGGATGCATTGCGGTCCGTTTTTCATCCGTAAAAAAACGGACGAACGGTCCGCACGTGTGAAAGGGCCCTAAGTGCGGCTGTCCATTTTTTCTTTTGAATTTTTGCCATTGTTGTTGATAGTGAGTTTAACTTCAGTCCTCCTAAATTAGACCAAGAAGATCAGAGAAGACAGGATCAAACAGTCTTTTTATACAATGTAAAGGATAAACCCCTTAGGTTTCACACTAAGTGGTATAACAAGCATGCTTTACTGCATATACAGACTGATTTTACTGTTGTGGGTTTAGTAACACTTTAATCATTCAGCTGGGGTGGCATCTTTATTGTTAACATAGTTTTCCATATCATAATAAGCCCCTGTCCGCAGACCATGTTACCCACCAACACAGATTTGTAGGGAAAGACCCATGTGCTCTCAACATTGGAATAAGTTGAACAAGGAAGAACAAAAGTAGGACTTTAATTGAGGCGTGCACCCCAGGAGATTAACGATGACACGGCCACCTTTCTGCCCTCCTAGCCCATAGTCAGTGACATACCTGTAAGTACCTTGGGGAATAGTTACTACTCTATTTCTTTCCCCTTTCTCCTTAACTGGATCTACTATATATATCTTTACCTAAAATTATATTGTTTTAATATCTACAGACTTCTACTTCATACCTTGCTCCTGAAGAGTGGCAGTAACGTCGTAACGCGTTGAGCTAATAGACGCCTCCCTTCATACTCGCTGCTACTGTACCATCTATCATTTTATATATCGATTTAATTTATTTATCATTCAATCATGGCTACAACTACTACGGAGGAGCCAATAGATGCACCCCTTTATATTTGCTGTTACTGTACCACCTATTATTTTATATATTGATTTAATTCATCTATCATTTAATCATGGCTATAATTATTACGGAGATATTTTAATTAATTTGGTTTTGTACAATGTCTATATTATGAACCAACTACATATTACTAGGAGCCAATAGATGCCCCCTTGGTCAATTATGACATTTTAATTACCAACCATTTCTTTTTATACCAATTGGACTGTACCAACGTATCAAGATTATATTTATATATCATGGAGACATGTTCCAATGAATTGGCTTATTTTTATTGTTTCTAGTATGAACCAATCATATTATTATCTCGATTATTGATACTATGAACTGTTGGAATTTATGCAATATCAAATTCTTTGACTATTGTACCAGGGTTATCATGCTACTATTGTATCTGTTATATTTTTACGCTATTAAATAACTGACTGTTAATTGTTGTTATGCAATGCTTTTATGTTATGTGTTTGGTTCTACTGGATCAGTTACCTGCCATTTTCAATTGTCATCGTTAATCTCCTGGGGTGCATGCCTCAATTAAAGTCCCACCTTTGTTCTTCCTTGTTCAAAATATTGGGGATGGAAGCGCTTGGCTTTATGCCTTGCGCATCATTTAAAGTCCCATCCGTTTAGTTTTGCATATACATTGGAATAAGTTTCTTTGTCAATGCAGGTGTTTGGAAGCTGGCAGTGGGTTATAGGGTGAGTAAGTGAGTCAGTGAGTAACTTGTATAGTGCTGACAAATGCGAACCAAATCGCCTCAAGGCGCTTTTGGGGGGGGTGAGGATGACAGGAGGTAGGATGTTAGCAAGGCGTTAGCAAGGCGTTAGCAAGGCGGCAGTGGGGTGCCAGGTGTGATGAGGATGACAGGGGGTAGGGTGTTAGCAAGGTTGAAGTAGGGTGCCAGGTGTGATGAGAAAGAGGATGAAAGGGGGTAGGTTGTTAACAAGGTTGCTGGGTGTAATGAACATGAAGATGAGGATGACAGTGGGTAGGGTGTTAGCAAGGTTGCAGTGGAGTGCCAGATGTGATGAACAGGATGAGGATGACAGGGGCTAGGGTTTTAGCAAAGTTGCAGTGGGGTGCCAGGTGTGATGAAGATGAGGATGACAGAGGGTAGTGTATTAAGAAGGTTGCAATGGGGTGCCAGGTGGGAGGAGGATGAGGATGACAGGGGGTAAGGTGTTAGCAAGGTTGCAGTGGCATGCTGGGTGTGATGAACAGGATGAACAGGATGAGGATGACAGGGGGTAGGGTGTTAGCAAGGTTTCAGTGGTGTGCCAGGTGGGAGGAGGATGAGAAGGGGTAGTGTGTTAGCAAGGTGGCAGTGGCGTGCCAGGTGGAATGAGGATGACGGGTGAGAAAGAGGAAAGGCACAGAAAGAGAAAAAAGTATCACAAATATGAAAAAAGAAAACAACACAATCTGTATTATTTGTGAATTTAGAAATTGTAAAATAAATGTATTTTTAAAAGTTTAGAAATATCTTTTCCCTCATATGCAAACCTTCAGGCTGTAACTGATGCTTGGAGAGGTCAAAAAAGAACAGTGCAGTAGCATATCGTAGTGTTATCTAGTTCATGGGAATGACTGCCTCTTGAAATACACTAGCCTGTGTCCTTATGCTGTTATGGGAGGCAAAGCTTCCATCAATCAAGATGAGACATCCCACTTACTGTTTTCCTTTTTAGTTACTGGGCATGGAGGAGGAGGGAGGGACTGGGCTGTCATTTAGGATCTGCATACACACCCAAATGTGTAATGTCAATATCATGTGACCTGAAAAGCTCAACCGAAACAGGAAATGTTCTCTCTAGCAATAGAGACCAAACTGAGCATGTGCAGCAAGACTACTTTGACTGTGTCTTATCCGGACTTGTCCAGAATGACTCTGCAGGAGGGGGTGGATCTGTGCACACAGGATCAAACAGCTCTTTTGCACAAGCATGCTATTCTGCATATACAGACAGATTTTGCTGTTAAGGGTTTAGTAACACTTTAAGCTTTAATTAATTAATGAAGCATAATATAGAGATCATGGAGGCCCTAATGGCACGTCTGACTGATAAGGTAGACCATCACCATGCAGTTTGGGAACCCTGGCATCTTAGAGAGATGTCTACCTTACTTCTGTCTACCCTACTTTAGTTTTCTCTTATTTCTTTTCCTTTGTGGATTTCTTATATGAGAAACTAGTTGGCATCTGATCATCTCCTGTGGGTTTGAAGTTATTAGGATCACTTTCCTCAGGAAACTACTACAATATTATTGTACAACTAGTTTGATTGACTTTCCTGTAGTTTACATACTATACTGTAGCTAACCCTAGCTGCAGATTTGAAGGCTTCATTCATTCAAGTGAACTAATGTAAGTACTCCATGACAGACTGCTATTAGATTCCTGTAAGATTTCCAGTACTTGTTGTTATCCTTTTTATGTTGAAAAAAATACAAAAATGTACTAAATATTGTCAATTATAAAAAAATAAAAATAAGGATAGTAGCTGATTGGTTGCCATGCACAGCTGCTTCAGTTGTGCTCTAAAGGGGGTTTCAGTTAGTGTCAGAAAACAAAGCTGAAGTAACAATTAAGTATGTACCGTATTAGCCGGTGCATAAAGCGACTGGGCGTATAAGACGACCCCCTAATTTTACTTTTTTTTTAAAAGATTTTTTACCTGTACTCACCGTATAAGATGACCCCCCCCCCTTCCGAGGCTTCCGACGCTTCATATTTCTTCCTTCTGGAGCCATATTCTTCTTCATTCTTGCTGGAGCTGGAGCCATATTCTTCTTCCTTCTCGCTGGAGCTGGAGCCGATCGCGGTGAGCCATGTATTCTATTAATGAATACAAAGCCTGCATGGATTGGCAGAGGTTGTAACATCAGCACTCTCTGACTCTCAAAGCCAATCCGAGCAGGCTACTGTATGTAGCCTGCTCGTATTGGCAGAGGTTGTTACTCCAATCCGAGCAGGCTCTGTATTCATTTGAATACATCGCTCACTGGGATTGGCTAAGCGCTATATACTGTATGTAGCCGAAGCTACATACAGTATTACCACACATACAGCAGGCATCCGAGCAGCTGACCCGGCGTATAAGACGACCCCTGCTTTTTGGCCATTTTTTTAAGTGTAAAAGGTAGTCTTATACGCCAGCAAATACAGTACATCAGGGCATCCATATTTGCTTAATGCATATGCATAAGGCCTCATGCACACTGGACGTTATATAAAAACGGCAATAGCTCTAGCTGTAGAAAGCTGTAGCTGTAGAATGAGTTCTGCAACTTTTTTGCAGTACCCTTTTTCAGTGTTTTTTAGCCAATTTTTTTTTAACTCCCCCAAAAGGTTATGGCTCTTAAACGCCAAGAAGCCACGCTTTTCATCTTTTTTTTTAACTTTTGTTAGAATTTTTACAGCTGAAAAACTCCTCTTAAAACCCCCTATTTCGTCCCTGCCAAAAAATGCTGATAACAGCATATGTGTGGATGGACACATAGGATACCATGCTGGGGAGTGTGCTGGCTGCATACAAAAAAAAAGCCTGGAGCCAAAAATAGCAGCTGTAAAAATGGCCTTATGCCTCATACACACGACCAGTTTTGCCATCGGGAAAACTGCCATGACAGCTTTTAGCTGGGAAAACTGTCCGTGTGTATGCTCCATGACAATTTTCCCATCAGGTAAACCGCCGGGAATCCCAGAGGGAAAAATTAGAACATGTTCAGCTAACATGTTTCAACAAAATGTTATATTTCGAACAATAACAAAAATATTGAAATAAGAGATCCGGTAAATATTCAAGTCATATCACAAGCTATTTCCTTCACACTGCATGCCTACAGAAAGCATTCTTTGGACTGTTACGCTAATTTAATGCACACTATACCATTTATACTTTTTTTCTCTCCAAAATCCTCCAGATGTGCATGATAAGGAAATGGACCGTGATTGATAAGTAACAGCAATTTGTCAGAAGCAGGATACAGTTCCGTTGACTGAGAAGAACTTGTATTATTACCATGGAGAGGTGATGGAAAAAAGCTTTGTTTTTTTGCCAATGACTACCATCTTCCAAGGTGCTGATAGGAGCACTATGGCACACCATGTGAACTCCTTTAACAAAGGACTTTTTTTCAGATGGAATTATTGTTGATAGACTACAGACAATGTTCTGCCTCATGAACTGCTGAGTGCAGGGAGGGCTGTGCTGCCACTCTGAATCATTACTGCACACCTCTAGAAGTTGAAACCTCTCCAAGACTATCTAGTTACAGCTAAAGCTTGACATGAGCCATTTAGGAAGGGGCACTGATAAAATCTAAAACACTGCTTATCTATTATTTTCCAGTGCCTTAAATATTAGGTTGCATTTATTTAAAGTGTAATCTTACATCCACACTTCTAGGATTTGTGTTGAAAAATACAAGATAAATGCTATTTTCTTAACAAGTGCTGACAGTGCTGGCATGTATGTAATTGTTTAAAATGTTTTATTAAAGAAAATAAGAAGATCAGGGTCGGTAATGGAGCCAAAAAATATTGTGTTCTTAATAAACATTTGCACAGTGTAAGTACAGTCGGTGTGTAAGATGGTCACAAGAAAGCGACATCTCTAGGATGTTATCATGTCTAAAATACTCTCCAGAAAGTAATAGGTATTGACAAAAAAATTGTTTTTTTTAGGTGTTTTGGCTTTAAAGGCATAGTAAGCGTACCTACCTGGGCCTTACGTTTTTCACCTGCAAAAGCTGTGCAATGAACGTGTAGTTTTATTTGTTGCCGTATACTCACAGCCTTTAGCAGTGATGGTGAACCTTGGCACCCCAGATGATTTGCAACTACATTTCCCATGATGCTCAGGAACTCTGCAGTGTATTTGAGCATCATGGAAAATGCAGTTCCAAAACATCTGGGGTGCCAAGGTTTGCCATCACTGGCCTATAGTAAATGTTCACATTCATGTATCTGCAGCTCCAGCTTGTGTTGAAACCTGAGGCATTTGCCAGCACACAATGGATCAACAAGATAGCATCCAAATAGATTGTTTATTGCATGATCACATCACAAGAACAGTGCAGCGTTTCGAAGCCACGCAGGACACCTTCGTCAGGCCCCATGCCTGGTGAAGAGGTCCTGCAGGACTCTGAAACGTTGCACTTTTCTTGTGATGTGATCATGCAATAAACAATCTATTTGGATGCTATCTTGTTGATCCATTGTGTGCTGGCAAATGTCTCCTTTGTGACTTTCTGAACCAGTTTCCAGCTGGTTGTGGCAGCAGCACCCAAACCTTTAAGAACCTATCCAGGAATGAGTGCAATGGGAACATGAAGTATTATATAAAACATTAGGCATGGTGCATGGCATTGAACAGGTTAATGCATGACCTTTGTCTGTAAGGGCAGACCCAGAGTCTAGTCCTGGGAGGGGCACTGCCAGAAAAAAAGGTGTTGCTTACAGAACTGTATTTAATGTAACATACAAGCCTAACCCTTTTTTTTTTTTTTTTTAACCTCCCTGGCGTTGTTCCCGTGTCTGACACGGGGTAAAAATTTGCTGCTACTATCGTTGATCCCGTGTCAGACACGGGCTCGCCTCGCAGAATCCAGAGACAGTTTACTTACCTTCTTCCTGGATCCAGCGATGCATCCCCGCTGTGTGAGCGAGCGGGTGCTCGCTCGATTCACACAGCGTCCCCGTGTGCCGCCGAGCTCCGTTCCCTGCGACGTTACGACGCACGGGGACGGAGAACGGCGCCAAATTCAAAAATGTAAACAAACACTATGCATACAGTACAATGTAATCTTATAGATTACAGTACTGTATGTAAAAAATACACACCCCCCCATGTCCCTAGTGGTCTGCCCTGTGCCCTGCATGTCATTTTATATAATAAAAACTTTTCTTTCTCCCTGCAAACTGTAGATTGCCCATAGCAACCAAAAGTGTCCCTTTATGTAAAAAATGGTTTTAGATCAGCTAAAAAACAGCGATAATAAATTATAATCACTTGCAGAATTTAGCGATAGCAATCTGTGGGGAAATTCGTCATAAAAAAAAAAAATTATGACAGCAAAAATTCTGCAACTGAGCAAATTTCAGTGATTTTGATTTGATTACATTATTGAATAATTTTTACTATAATTATATTATTATTTGTTATAATTTTTTATAATTATTTATTATATTATCATTTTTAATTAAAAAAAAATAAAAAATCATACCCGGGATGCCTATTAGACTCTTGTTTAGATAGATTTAAGTAAGTACTTACTAAGAATTGCAGGCCTATAATACATAACACCACATTTCCTTGCAAAACAATTGCAACGCTTTTGGTACAAAATTCCAGACAGAATCATAACGCCAGGAAGGTTAAAACAGTGACGCGTTTATCATTCCGCATTAGATTATTACATTACAAGCTTTATTATTACACTTGTCCCCCACTTGTTTCACCTTTCTTCTTCATTACTGTCACCTACTTGTGTCACCTTCTTCTTCATTACTGTCCTCCACTTGTGTCACCTTCTTCTTCATTACTGTCCTCCACTTGTGCCACCTTCTTCTTCATTACTGTCCCCCACTTGTGTCACCTTCTTCTTCATTACTGTCCTCCTCCCCCACTTGTGCCACTCACATTCTCCTTCATTACTGTATACTACTATTCCACCCAATCCTCACCCTATCCCCTCTCTGGGGCTGGGCTCTGGTGAGTGGTCCACTCTGGTCCCCCAGACAGTCGCTCAGGCTGGCCATGGGTAAGAGGTAAAAAACTCGGACAGCCGGGGATCTGAACCAGCCTAATCAGCAGTGCAACAGCAGCACACAGAGAGAAAAGGTCAGTCCAGCTGCTGCAAGTCACTCTCTCTGCAAGCAATGCCACCGGGTGGCGGACGGTGGTGGACCGCAGGCGCCGGAGATGGGGCGAAGCGGTGGAGACACTGACATGAAGAAGATCACACACACAACGAACCAGTCCCTTTATACTGCCAAGTCACTTCCTGTCATGTCGCTGCGCCTTGAAGGAGGAGGTGGGTGGAGACAGCTGTGAAGTGCACTGTGAGTGAGACTGTGACATCACTGGTTGCTAAACGCCAAGCTGGGTGGCCCTAGCAACCAGTTGTAGAATGGTAGCTGTGTCTCTAAATCAGTAATACTTGAGGGGAGGCAATTGCCCTGTCCCCCCCCCCCCCGATCTACCCCTGGTCTGTAGTGTATGAACTAACACTTCCTGTGAAAAAAAACATATTCTACAATCCATGGGTCTCTCAGTCCAGAACCGGTGCAAGTAAGTGTTGCACTGTTATTAGATCTGACAAACACAAGCATTATTCAGTATTCAGTATTCAGAGGAACACAATGCAGTTTGGAGATAATGTGTTTCATCATATTAGCACTCACACATTTTGAAATGCAATATAGAGGGGATGAAGAGGAAAGGTAGCAGGTAGCTAGCTGAAACAATTGATTAGCCGTGACACTACGAACTGCAGCCAAAACATGTGAGCCCATCATTACAAGGAAAGGCAAAAAAACAACACCGGGATATATAACAAATGCCTAGTTAAAACAACAAAAACCATTGAAAATGAATTCGAGCCTTACCAGTCTACAGTATCTCACAAAAGTGAGTACACCCCTCACATATTTTATTTAATTTTTTCATGTGACAACACTGAAGAAATTACACTTTGCTACAATGTAAAGTAGTGAGTGTACAGCTTGTATAACAGTGTAAATTTGCTGTCCCCTCAAAATAACTCAAAACTCAGCCATTAATGTCTAAACCGCTGGCAACAAAAGCGAGTACACCCCTAATTAAAAATGTCCAAACTGTCAATATTTTGTGGCCACCATTATTTTCCAACACTGCCTTAACCCTCTTGGGCATGGAGTTTAAAAGATCTTCACAGGTTGTCACTGGAGTCTTCTTCCACTCCTCCATGATAACATCACGGAGCTGGTGGATGTTAGAGACCTTGAGCTCCTCCACCTTTCGTTTCAGGATGCTCGATAGGGTTTAAGTCTGGAGACATGCTTGGCCAGTCCATCACCTTTACCTCAGCTTCTTTAGCAAGGCAGTGGCTGTTTTGGAGGTGTGTTTGGGATCATTATGATGCTGGAATACTGCCCTGCGGCCCAGTCTCCGAAAGAAGGCGATCATGCTCTGCTTCAGTATGTCACAGTACATGTTGTTATTTATGGTTCCCTCAATAAACTGTAGCTCCCCAGTGCCGGCAGCACTCATGCAGCCCCAGACCATGACACTCCCACCACCATGCTTGACTGTAGGCAAGACACATTTTTGAGCCCTGGTTCATACTGGTAAGATTTGACATGTGATTTGACATGTCAAATTGCATGTCAAATCGGCGGCATTTGCTGGCAATGGCACCGTCCTAATCGGTATTTGAACTTCTCACCTGGTTGCCGCCACACACGGTTGACACCATCTGAACCAAATAAGTTTATCTTTATCTCATCAGACTACAGGACATGGTTCCAGTAATCCATATTCATAGTCTGCAAAGGAAAACGACTGTGATTTCATACCTACTTTTTGAAATCGGTGCAGCGTCGCGCCGATTAGGACGGTGCCATTGCTGGCAAATGCCGCCGATTTGACATGCAATTTGACATGTCAAATCGCATGTCAAATCTTACCAGTGTGAACCAGGGCTCAAAGCAAGCTGATAATTCAACGAGTTGATCTTTTTTCTTTACACTTTTATCAAAAAAAAATCTAAATAAAAGCTATACATTTCTTTTAACGCATTCCTTTTTTCAACCTTAGGCAACAGGCAATGAGACTGTCATTGTCTGAGGATTCAAGGAATTCTGGGAGTTTAGAACTACTATTTTAAAAATGAATAAAGTGAAAATAATCTTAATGCCCCATGCCTCTACATAACTGATGACAAACACAACAGGAAAAGCCGAACACTCAATAAACTGTAAACCTCACTGAAAGCTTTGAGACTCAGTCAAGGAGAAAAGTAAGAAGATTGACTTGAAGAGCAAATTTCATGGCTACGCACAATATTTTAAAATCTTCTTTTCACCACATCAAGCAATTTGCCTTTTTTTTTTACTTTAGACGGTGGAATGATGTGGTCATAATTGAACTTCTAAAGATGCCATAGCAAAGAACTGTCTCTCTAGGGATTATTGTATGTTCTCATACAATGTAATGGTCTAATGAGTGCAAGCTGGTCCAGACTGTGAGAGAAATCTGGTTTACAGCTCATATTTCATCTGGTCAAAGCGAGCTATCCCATCCCTTGCACTAACTTGCATAATTGCAGCATTCTTATCTGTTAAGCCATGCATTACAGATTTACATTATAAATATACAATTGTTTTCCTAGAAACAGAGCCAGTGTTTAAAAGTATTATAGAAAAAATTCTCACAGTAAAGAGAAATTACATTTTCATAAGGCTTGGTGTAAAAATATCAATAGTGGCCCAAAAAGGGCAACTAAACATAAGAAAAAGACAGATTTGCTTTGTTTTCATATATCTGTAGAAATGTTCCAAACGCATATCAAAAACTAGGATATATAGGGCCAGATTCAGAAAGAATCGCCTATCTTTCCGGGGGCGTAGCGTATCTCATTTACACTAACTTTGAGAGGCAGGTGCCGTATTCACAGAGAACTTGCGCCCAAAGTTACGGCGGCGTAGTGTAAATGTGCAGGCGTAAGCCCACGTAATTCAAAGTAGGCTGGTAGTGGGCGTGTTGTATGTAAACTAACCGTGACCCCGCGTAAATGACGCGCCGAACAAACTGCGCAATGCGCCGGCTGTGGACGTATCCCAGTGCGCATGCTCCAAAATCACGTCGGAAATATTCATTGATATTGACGTGAATGTAACTTACGTCCATACTTAACATGGGCTGCGCCTCATATAGCAGGGGTAACTTTACTCCGGCCGAACGCCTACGTAAAGGACATATATCAATACAACGGGCGCAACTACGTTCGTGAAGCGGCGTATATACCTAATTTGCATACTCAACGCATAAATCTACAGAAGCGCCACCCAGCGGCCAGCGTAAATATGCAGTTAAGGTCCGACGGCGTAAGAGACTTACGTCGGTTGGATCTTGCCTAAATTCCGGCGTATCTGATTTTTTGAATCAGGCGCCGAGATACGACGGCACTCATTGGGACTTACGACAGCGTACACAAAGATGGGCAGGAACACACACTATTGGGGAGGATGGAGGCAGCCTAAGGGCCCCCCCCCCGGCTACCCAGGCGCATGCGATTCCTTGTTTTTTTTTTTTTTTTTTTAATATTTTTGTGCGACGAGAGAGAGGGCACTCAGGAGTTGGGATAGGCAGACCCTCCCCCCGGAGGCAATCGACTTCCATGCCCCTGGTGGATGGCGGGTGTGAAGGGGGGCCTCCCACTCACCCCGCCCTACCTGCTCCTCTTGGGAGCCCACTGGGGCCCAACGGGACCCCAATGGGGCAGAGGGACTCCCCCTATGAGGGAGTGAGGGGGCCTAGCCCACCCAGCCAGCCCCGTAGGTCCTTTGCCTCTCTTTATTTTAAGAGACCGCATGGCCAAAGGATGGTTTTAAACCAATTTTATGTGCATGCAGTGTGGTGGTTTTTGTGGGGGGGGGGGTGGGCGTACTAAGCAAGGCGTACCTTGCATAGCACACCCCCGGGAGCCGGGCGGACCACCAAACTCAATTCACATGTAGCCGAGACGGGATCCGAACCCTTGGCTGCAGAGGTGAATGGCTTGTCACCAGTGCCAATCACGTTGAGCCACCACAGCTCCCCCGGTTGATTGATTGATTGATTCCTTGTTTTAGCAGTAACTATATCATTGTGATAGACCCACCATGATGTATGTTTTTATGCTTTGTAATACTTTTGAACCCCTATAATTTTTATTTTAGAATGCCTGTCCCCCTGAAGAGACCGATCGAACGGTCGAAACGCGTCGGGGATCCACATTGTGCATTCACCTGCAACTTTACGATATGTATAAATATTTATGTCTACTGCAACAAGGATTGAGAAACCTTTGTACCCTCTCTTTTATATATTGTTTAACATTTACCCATACTCACTGTGATATCCGATATTATCGGTCAATAAATATTGTTTTATATGGAAACTGTTTAATCCTTTGATCCCGCTGCCTAATAACACCGCTGGGCAACCTTTCTCTTTCTGGAACACACACTAATACCCATATTATGGACTGGGAATTATGACAGGAACATCTCCCTGCTGGGACTATCGAACATAACAAGGCAGGGGTCAATTCAGCCCATGAAGATCCACCAATTGGTGATAAAATATCATTTTTATGTGGATTAACCCTGAGGCCGCGTACACACGACCGGTTTTCTCGGCAGAATTCAGCAAGAAACTCGATGGGAGACGTATTCTGCCGAGAAAACCGGTCATGTGTACACTTTTCGCCGAGCCAAAAAGAGAGCATGTTCTCTATTTTCTCGACGGGCAATGGGAAAATTTGGCTCGAAGAGTTTTTTGACAGCCGAACAAGAAACTCGAAGGGGAAAACGATGTGTTTCGCCCGCCGAGTATCTCGGTGGTGTGTACGCGGCCTGAAGCATACATATTTAGGTCAGTATCTGTTTGCAAGGAATTTTGTGTCATCTGGGTTATATCTGCACATGTCAGTATTTCTGTGCTCTCCTTTGGACAAATCCTTAATGATTTCCTTTTACACATCTGCTTAATACTGGTTTGCTGTTTATAAGTCAGCCCCGCTGCTGGCTCTTGTGTGCACTGATTGTGATTTTAGGTTGAAGCAACATCTTGTGTGTACTTCATCCAAAACAAATTCAAATGAAATGAATGTTTGTGTTTCAGCAGGGAAAACCCATACATGTAATTCTTGGTGTTTCCTGAGGTTACGTGTTGTTTTCCTACAAGGAATTCCTGGCAAATTGCAGTTCTGCTTATGATATCTTTCCATCTTGCTGTGTTCCCCAGTATATCAACATCCCTCTGTATTAGGGCAAGCATAGCTTACCTTGTTGAGGAAGCACATTTAAATAAACCTTAAATGCTACTTATTTAAAAGGTAAAACAAACAATGACCACATTAAAATCTAAAATTACTGTAGTTCCTCCGAATCTGCCTGGAAAAGATGTTCTTCAGAGCTAAACCTATCCATCTACAAGGCGACTACAAGAAGAAAATACCACAAAGGAATTTTCCAAGCCAAGAAAAATTATTTTTCGGAGGCTATCAACGGCGCCCTAAACCGCCCCCGCGAACTCTTCAAGATGGTCACCCAGACCATGAAGCCAGGATGCATTGAAACCCCCAGCTCGGACACACAAGAATTTTGCAATGAACTATCGGATTACTTCATTAATAAAATCGAGGTGATCCGTGAAAGCATTCAGCAAAACAATTCCCCCCTCAGCCCCCCCTGCAGCCTCTCACACAACACCCATAGTAATTCTTCTATATCAGGTAAGTTCGCCCTGGAACCCATCTCCATCGAGACCACTAAGAATGTCATTTGTACTCTGCGTAATAGCACAGCGCAAATGACGTTATCCCCACTAAACTGCTGAAGGAATGCGCCGACATTCTGCTCCTCCCATCACGCAGCTTATCAACCAGTCTTTCTTGGAAGGCATAGTGCCCTCACAGTTGAAAGAGGGTGTAATCCAACCCATCCTGAAGAAACCCTCCCTGGACCCCAAGGATCCACTCCACCGCCGTCCCATAACTAGCCTCAACGTACTCTCAAAGATAATGGAAAAAGTAGTGGTACAACAGCTGCAACAGCATCTAGATACCCACAAGCTACTTGACCCATTGCAATCAGGCTTCCGTCCCGGACACGGGACAGAAACAGCATTACTGAAAGTATGGGACGATGTTCTCAAGGCCGCAGACGAAGGAGAATCTTGTCTTCTAGTTCTGTTGGACCTAAGTGCCGCTTTCGACACTGTAGACCACAATCTGTTACTGACTCGGCTTGCTGAAGTAGCCAGAGTCGCAGAAGGCGATCTATCTTGGTTCTCCTCTTTTCTGGAAAACCGATCGCAAACAGTGAAGTTAGGACCTTTCACGTCTGACAAACGCACAGTAACATGCGGAGTCCCTCAAGGATCGCCTCTGTCACCAGTGCTGTTTAACATATATCTTCGTCCTCTCTTTGAGATTATAGCGCCAAAAACTGCTCTACCACTCATATGCAGATGACACACAACTCTATTTCCGCATCTGCAACAGACAGGATCACCACCTCAATCTAGAGACATGTCTCTCTTTGATAGAGGACTGGATGACAAAGAGTTATCTTAAACTCAATGGAGCGAAAACAGAACTTCTCCTGTTTCACGCCAAGCGTATGAATCAACTTTCAACAGCATGGACCCCCCCGCCCATTCTGGGCAAGCTCATCACCCCTAGCGCCAAAGTCAAAAGCCTAGGGGTCATTTTTGATCCTTTATGACAATGGACGCACAAATAGGGTCAGTAGTCAGCGGATCTCACCATCTGCTGCGCCTACTACGCAGACTCACTCCGTTCATCCCTAAAGAAGATTTAGCGGTCGTGGTGGGAGCAATTGTTAACTCCAGACTGGATTATGCAAATGCCCTTTACCTCGGCCTCCCCAAGTACCAAATCGCTCGTCTGCAAGTCGTTCAGAATACGGCCGCCAGACTGGTGACTGGGAAAAAAACCCTGGGAATCCATCTCACCTTCACTGAGAGCACTTCATTGGCTGCCAGTCAAAGCAGAATCGCTTTTAAAGCTCTCTGTCTTACACATAGATGTGTCCATGGGAATGCCCCCCTTTATTTTGCGAAAAATAAAAGCGCATAATCCCAATCGCGTTTTGCGATCCACGAATCAGAACCTGCTCCAGGTTCCGAAAGCCAACTTCAAGTCCAAGGGAGAAAGGAATTCGCGATCCAAGGTCCCAAACTATGGAACGCTTTACCAACCAGCATTCGGTTGGAGGAGAACCACCTAGCATTTAGGAAAAAGGTCAAGACTTTTCTCTTTTGATATCAAAGGAGACAGGAACAACAAGCGCCCAGAGGCGATTCAGTTCGCATGTGCCGCGCTATACAAGTTTTCATTCATTCATTCATTCATTCATTCATTCATTCATTCATTCATTCATGAAAGTAAACTCTTTTGGCATTCCCATGTTTCCTACTACCACCCACATATGCAGGGATCTGATGTTCCCATCCTATATGCAGCTACCTTTCCTTATCTCAGATGGTTGAAGTTGGTCTGAGCTACAAAATTAAACAATGATGCAAGAAGAGCTTCCCCTATTCCTTGTTTTTTTACTCCTCTAATTAGACCATAGGGGTCTTAGTTCAAAGTGAACCTGACTGCCTTTTAAGCATTTAAAAGTAGAAGACCATGAAAACCTTCCGATGTGTGTCTCTCTCAGGGGCGTTGCTAGGTGGCAAAAAGACCAGGGACTTCAGCCCGAGGTCGAAGGCCTACATACACTGACCTACCTGACCTACCTACACTGACGGTAGTGACCTATATACACTGACCTGACCAACACTGACCTGACCTACACAGACCTGACTTACACTGACCTGACCAACACTGACCTGACCTACACTGACCTGACCGACATACACTGACCAACCTACACTGACCTGACCTACACTGACCTGACCTACACTAGCATTTACATACACATTAAACTGTGTGTGCTGTCTGACCTACCTCCGAACAGTGGTGTCACAGCAGGCACTACTGCAGTCAGGCAGTCATTCCGTGAGGGGAGGAGAGGAGAGCCT
This sequence comes from Rana kukunoris, assembly GCA_029574335.1. Taxonomy (NCBI): domain Eukaryota; kingdom Metazoa; phylum Chordata; class Amphibia; order Anura; family Ranidae; genus Rana; species Rana kukunoris. The sequence continues at coordinate 620,568,854 of CM056049.1, read as the reverse complement.
CCTGGCGCCTGCCTGAGCGCCGAGAGGGGATGTGACGCGGCGGACTTCTGGAGTCTGCAGCGTCTATGATGGACATCACACGTCTCGTGGTCCCGGCATTGAACCAGTGGGATGTCCATCATAGGCGTTGCCCAGGCTCCAGAAGGGTGGGACCTGCTATGAAACTTGAGTCGGCAGGACTCAGACACATTCGGCAAGGCTCGGTTCTGGTCCGGATCAGCTCGGTCCCCAGCAATTCCGCCCCACTCGGCCACATTCGGCGGCGCTCAGGATCAGATCGGTCCTGGCGCTCGCCACTCGGGGCTAATAATGGAGACCTAAATGCCTGAGACTCTGGCTTTTCGGGGACCCATTTGGGGCTCCAGCCTCCCAAGCCTGGGCCTCCTGACGCCCCTGGTCTCTCTTAAACCATACCTCCCAACTTTGGAGATGAGAAAGAGGGACACCTTTTTAAGAGAAAGTAGGTGGGCAGAAGACATGCCCACTTTATGTGGATTATGAAGAATTAATAAACCAAAAATGATTACTTAACCACTTCAGTCCCGGAAGAATTGGCTGCCCCCCAATGACCGGGCAATTTTTTGCGATTTGGCACTGCTTCGCAACAATTGTACGTGAGACATTGCACCCAAACAAAAAAAAAAATCCCCACAAATTGAGCTTTCTTTTGGTGGTATTTGATCATCTCTGTGATTTAAAATTTTTGTGCTATAAACAAAAAAAGAGCGTCAATTTTGAAAAAAAAACAATATTTTGTTCTTTTTGCTATAGTAAATATACCAATTTTTTTATTTTAATTTTCCGCAGTTTAGGCCGATATGTATTCTTCTACATATTTTTGGTAAAAAGTTAAAGCTTATAGGAGATAGATTTATAGCATTATTATTATTATTATTTGTTTTACTAGTAATGGCAGCGATCTGCGATTTTTATTGGGACTGCGAAATTATGGCGGACACATCGGACACTTTTAACACATTTTTGGGAACATGCCTAAATTGGCCCTAGTATATGAATGTGAGTTAGGGACCTTAGATTGTAAGCTCCTTTAGGGTAGGGACTGATGTAAATGTACATTGTATATGTAAAGCGCTGCGTAAATTGATGGCGCTATATAAATACCTTAATAATAATATAGGGGTCAGTGCTATATAAATGTGCAAAAAATATACAAAACAATATTTGTATAAAAATCAATGCGCTTCCTAAAATAACAAATAAATAGCAGCCAACACAACAGAATATGATCAATTCTGCAGGAAAACAAACAATAAAAACAAAAAAGTGTAGCGCTAAATATATATGGGCTGATAAATAAGATTAAATTACAAATCTAATATCATGTGATAATAACACCAGAGTGCTCAAAAGTCCGTAAATGTACAGAAGGAAACCAGGATGCCCTGGAAAGATGCAGTCCTTTGGGGTGAGCAAAAGCAATTAATCTGGCAACAGGTGACTTAAAGTTGAAAAAATGAAGGGCCAGATTCAGGTAGAGTTACACCGGCATATCAGTGATACGCCAGCATAACTCACACTTTGAGCCGGTTTATCTGTTTTCTGTATGCAGAAAACAAGATACGCCAGGATTGAGTCCAGATACGAGCGGCGTAATTGTATTTCGCCGTTGTATCGGAACTTCGATAATATGTAAATCAGCGAGATACGGCAATTCACGAATGTACGCGGGCCCGACGCAGTCACTTTACGACGTTTCCGTAAAGGGGTTTCCCGGCGTAAAGATAAAGCAACAAAAATCATGCGTATACTATGTTAAGTATGGCCGCCGTGACCGCGTCGAATTTAAAAAGTTGAACGTCGTTTGCGTAACTCGTCCGTGAATGGGGATTGACGTCATTGACGTTCACGTAGAAAACACCGTCCTAATGTGGAGCATGCGCACTGGGATACATTGACGGCCAGCACATGCGCAGTGCGTTTCGCCGCGGGATCGCGCCTAGTTTAAATACTACACGCCCCCTACCCGCCCAATTTGAATTCTGCCGGCCCATTTTCGCTACGCCGCCGCAACTTTAGGAGCAAGTGCTTTGTGAATACAGTACTTTCTCCTAAAGTTTCGGCGGAGTAACGTAAATGAGCAACGTTACGCCAGAATAAAGATTCGCCCATCTACCTGAATCTGGCCCGAAGTGAAGATCTAAAGTGAATCCACCACCAGAATAAATGGAGGCTTACCAGAATGCATGGACCCAAATAAGCCTATACTTAGTGGATCATGCAGGCTTATAAAGTGATGGTATCCAAATTCCGGAGGTATCTTAAGTAGCAAGCTGGAAGGGGATTTCCAATACGATGCCGTATAGATGTACCAGAGACAAGGATTATCCCAATATCAGCCAATGATGATAAAGGTTAGAACCCGTATAATCAAATCAAAACTCTCCTCTTCTGCCGATTCCAAAGACGTCTCTGGAAATCCCCTTCCAGCTTGCTACTTAAGATACCTCCGGAAATTGGATACCATCACTTTATAAGCCTGCATGACACACTAAGTATAGGCTTATTTGGGTCCATGCATTCTGGTAAGCCTCCATTTATTCTGGTGGTGGATTCACTTTAGATCTTCACTTCATTTTTTCAACTTTAAGTCACCTGTTGCCGGGATTAATTGCTTTTGCTCACCCCAAAGGACTGCATCTTTCCAGGGCATCCTGGTTTCCTTCTGTACATTTACGGACTTTTGAGCACTCTGGTGTTATTATCACATGATATTAGATTTGAAATGTAATCTTATATATCAGTCCACGTATATTTAGCGCTACATTTTTTAGTGCTATATAAATGCACCGAATAATGTAAAAATGACACTGGTAGGAAAGGGTTTAACACTAGGGGGCGATCAAGGGGTTAAATGTGTTCCCTAATGTGTGTTCTAACTGAAGGGGTGATGGGACTGACAAGGGGAAAAATAGATTGGTGTCCATACATTGTATGAATACACGATCAGTCTCTTTGCCCCTGAGAGAACCAGGATGTGTGTGTTTACACACACATCCCCGTTCTTGTTCTCTAACAAGCAATCGCGGGTGCCCGGCAGTCATCGCGACCGCCAGGTACTCGCATTGGCTCTGGGGAAACGATTCGGGCACCACCGGAGGCGTCTTAAAGAAGCCGACGTACAGCTCGGCGGCTCACGCAGGGGGGGCAGCCAGCCGCAGTATAAATAATGCATAATGCATAGTCCGTATATGAGACCAAAAATAGGAAATAAGAGCAGAGAGACTTGGTGCCAAAAGAGGGGCAGTCTCTGCAATTGATGGACCTTTGAGAACTATGCTTAAACTAGTTTTATATCAAAGATGCAGCAGTAAAAAAAACTAAATCAGATTGTAAAGCCAGATTTACATATGAATTAACAGTCCGTTAAAAATCATTCTTTATTCTGCAACAGAATGAATTGAAATGGCAATCAGCACGTATAGAGACAAAGGGCCAGATTCAGGTACATTGGCGCATATTTTGACCCGAGTAGCGCACCTCCTTTACGTTAGACCGGCGCAATGTAGAGGCGCAATCACCGTATCCTCGTAGTATTTGTGCAGAAATTTGCACCGGTGCAACGTAATTCCCGAGGCGTAAGGCGGAGTAATTCAAATTGGGAAGGACGTGGGCGTGTTACATTGAAATGAGCCGTGACCCCATGCAAATGAAGGGCCGGCCGGATCGCGCATGCGCACATGAAGTAGACCATGGTCAGCACCTCTGTGCGCATGCTCACAACTCGGGAAGGGCGCAATCAGTTAAATTGGAAGTGGACCCGGGCAACTTAGTGAACTACGCAGAGAGCTTAAATAGACAGACATAAACGCCCTTCCTTTGCAAAAGTACATCCCTTTGTATCCCCTCCTATACAGCAAGGTGCTTTTGTTCTGTTGTTTGTTCACGTTTGTTGCTTTGTGACTTGTCTTTGTGATATTTGTTGACTGTTTGGGCTAGTGTTTTGTATAATATATTTGATAGTGTTTTTTGGTGACTGGTTTTGAGACGTTTTTGTTGATAGATTTTGTTTGTCTGTTTTGTTGCTTGATTTTTCCTGCTTGTTTTTGTGATTGATTTTTGGTGATTGTTTGGGAGAGAGTTGTTGTATGAATATGACTGAAAGGAAGCACAAGACCAATTTTACTTTGGGGGAGAAACAAATTATTGCCCGGGCCCTTACCCAATATGGGCGTTTCCTGCACGGCCCAGAGAGTGCCAACACCACCCCGGCCAGGAAGAAGGAGATATTGCAGAACATTACCGACCAGGTAAATTCAGTGGGGGGGGGGAGACCCAGACACGCGAGGGTATCGTCAAGAAGATCAATGATCTCCGGCGTCTGGTCCGTGGGAAGCTGGCCAAAATTGCAGCCCATGCCAGGGGCACTGGAGGGGGCCCACCATGCCCTGTTAGGCTGACAGCGGAGGAGCGTGTGGTGGCCCAGACCTTTAACAGGCAGCAAGTGGAGGGCCTGCCTGTCTATGACTCCAGTCAGGAGCCTGTGATGACAGGTAAGGTTTTTTTTTTCCTATCTTGTGTGTAGCATGTGTGTGTGTGTGTGTGGGGGGGGAATATGTGGCAAGTGTGTGGATCCTCCAACCTGTGAATGTCATCCACAGATGTGCAGGAGGGTGCTGGGCCATCTGGCCTGACTGCACCATCCCCGGGACAACAGCCTAATGAGGACCCCCAGACAAGGCCGGAGTCCTCGGAGGAGATTGAGGAGGAGTTTGAGTTGGAGGAGGAGGTCATGTCAGGCAGTGGCTTATTATTTTTGAAGGACTCTTCCCCTCTGGCTGGCAGCAGCCAGCCCTCCATAAGGGGGAGCCCCTCCCACTCCTCCCCCAACAGGGCTCCCCTCCCAAGGGGCTCCCCTTCTCCCCAGCCACAAGCATCATCTGGAGGCAGGAAGTCGTCCCAGAAGACCAGGGGGGTGGCCGAGGTTCTGCCCACCAATCTCAGAAGGGACCAGGCCCTACAGACCCACCATCTGGGACAGGTCAGCCAGAGTTTGGGGCGGATGGAGGAGAGCCTGTCCTCCATAAAGGATATGCTTGGGGACCTGGACTGCCACTCCTGGGCTCTTACAAACTGCCTAAACGAACTGCAGACTACTACAGCAGGCGTTGGGCAGGATGTGAGGGCCCTCACCCAGGCTATCCAGGCCAATACGGCAACACTAAATGCTGGCCTGAACAGAATAGCCGTGGCCTTGGAGGGCAGGCCCGCCAGGTGGGCAGAGACCAGGGGCTGCTCCTCCTTCCCCGGATTACCCCCACCCATGAGTCTCCCCTGAGGAGCCTGGGCCGTGGCCGTGGGCGTGCCAGGCGTGGGTCACGCCAGCGGCATTAATTTTGTTTCCCCCTTTTTTTTGATCTGCACTTTTTTTGTTTTGCTGGAAATTTTTGGGTTTTTGCTGGACCATTTTTTTTTTTGGGTTGTGAATGATTTTTGAATGTGGGGGTGACATTCCTGCTGGAAAAGGGGTGTCACCCTCATTTGTGGTGGAGAAGGGTTTCCCAGGACCAGGGAGAAGTGATCCCCAGGTCCGTGTGAATGGTGTATGGATGTACAGTGACATAATTGGAGCCGTGGCGTGGCGTTGCTGCTCACAAGTCCTGCATGGTGGGCTTGTGCTAATCCAATTTGATGAGGATGTGATGTGTCTGTGCTAGGGACCACAGTGGTGTGCATGCCTGCATACTCATTGTGCCATGATTAATGTGTGTGTTTAACGTGCAAAGTTGCCTTATGTGAGCTGTCTCCTGGCTGCTCTTCCCTTAGAAGACGGGGCCTTAGCACTCGGTGATAGGGGGGGATTGTCTGTAAATGTTTAGGGGTATAACATGGTCATCAGTGAAAATATTTTATGTCAATCTGCAGGCCCTTTCTCACTGCGAAGTTGTGCAGCATGCAACATGCACCAGATGATCTGGCACACGATGTAGTTTGGGGTAATACAACAGGGTACCCCCAGACTTATCTCAGCGCTTCAGAAACGTGACTTCAGGAGGCCATTAAGGTGCGCTCCACTTAAGGACTGCACGGGTTTGGGCGTGGGCTTCATTGTATCATTTCCTCTCCTGGGGTTTGGGGGTTCCGGATAGGAGTAATGAGATGGGGTCCGACAGTGCATATGCAGAGTCACCTGGAAGGGAAAAGACAGGAGGATGTATAGTAGTGCATGTGCCCCTTGTGATGTGTGCCTCATGGGGGGGATCGGGGACAGTCCGATCGGACCTGCCACCCATGTCACCGTACCATGCCAGGTGTCCGCGCGGCATACAGGAGCGTTCTGTTCGAATTCCATTGGGATGGGGCTCTGATTGTATATGTAGCTGTCATGGCTGGATCCGGGGTGTTTGGCACCCGCCCCCTCCGGATCGCTCCCAGCCATATGAGGCCTTGGGCATCGACTATCACATGTATGTTGATGGAATGCCAATGCTTCCGATTGCGGTATATGTGCTCCTGTCTAAACACAGGAAGGAGGAAGCGCCACATGTGTGCAATCACTGGCCCCCACGGTGCGTGAGAATCTGGCAATTCTGTAGAAATCTGTCATTGCCTTCAAGCGCCGCAGGTCCTCCTGTGTGGGTTTGATGATTTGGTTGGCCATGCGTACTGAGAATTGCAGGGATAACCTGGTCTGCACTAACATCTGCTACACACACATGGAGGATTGTGACGATCCCAGCCACCACTCCACTTGTTCTTTGAAAAGAGCCACTGGTCAAGGAAATGCAGTGTTGCCAGGACCTTGACCAGTGGCTGCACTGCATGTGAGCGGTGTGTTGGGCTGGTGATGTCCTACTGTAGGGTTAGTGTTAATTCAGTGTGGACAGACAGGGGTGAATCTGAAGATGCGATACACCTCAGAATCACTCAGTGCCAAAGATGTCTATGCGTGTGCGGTATATCCTCTCCCATGCCCTCCTCCGTACCCTCCTCCTTCTTTGCTCCTCAATAAAGTTCAGTAGTATAGCTATGGATGCCCCTGGCATGTTGGCATACAGTTTGTTGTCCTGCAAGTGTGACTGCTTTCAGCTCGTCCCTAACAGTGTTGCTTTAGCTGTCACATGTAGACGCGATTGTCTAATTTTATACCACCTTTTATATGGACTCGCTGTATTTTAGACAGGATGTGCAGCTGTTGCGCACAGCGCTAGGTAGCCTGCGCTGCACCAACTTACTTTTGTGGATCCCCGTAACTCCCTGCGATTTGCATATTTGAACTAGCAAGATCAATGGTGTGTCTAGCGCAGTTTTGGGTGCACAGATGCGCCGGTCTATTGTAATTACGCCGGTCGAAAAAAATTAGATTTCATGCGTATCTCGTTTTGGGGATGCGGCGCATCGATACGCATGCGCAGATTTAGACTTACGGCGCGCATCTCCTGTAATGCCGGCGTAATGGCTCTCTGAATCTGGCCCAAACTGTATCCAATGAAAAGCCGTCACCAACACTTGTTCACACTGCCCCTTACTTCTTAATATGGACCTTCACCAAGGAATGTCAGACATGCATTTTCCAAAGCAATGCATCTGTTTACGGATGAAAAAGGGACATACATTGATCCCTATGAGATTGCGGGTGTCAGCGGATGAACATCTGCTGACACCCGATCTCACCTGGGTCCACAATTCTCCAAATCTGCAGACGGAGGAAAACCCTATTTTTCCATCCGTCTGTGGATCGGATCGGGTGAACACAGACAGACGGTCCGTGTTCATCCCATCCCCCCATAGGGGAGAGCGGAGATCTGACAGGGCGGTCCCTGCACAGTGTGTGGGGACCGCCCTGTCATCCCTCCTGGCTTAGCGGAGATCAGCAGAGCGATCCCCACTAGCAAGCGGAGGTTCACGGGCGGATCATCACGGATCCGTTCCATGTGAAAGAGGCCTTACACTTGATAATTTTTGTAAATGTTTGTATAACATGGTGGCAGCAGTGAAAATATTTTATGTTTATAATTTTTGCTTGGAACACACAGATAAAATTAAGATGTAGTTGTAATAATTTGGAAGATTTACTCAGCGCTAAGTTTTTTTTACACATTAATAAAATTAACATGTAATCTACTTGAAAAAGAGGTTATATTCAATGAAAAATAAATAATGTGTGGGGAATTAATTGTATATAATCCCTGAGTGAAGAGTATCTCCTCTGGGAGGGCCAAACATTTTTTTCCTTTTTTACACTTGTTTTTGTATTAAACTTCTCCTGTGTCAACTTTTTTTTCTAGTTCCCTGACCCCTAGAAAATCAATATACTGTACACATTGATTTATGAAACAGTGCATCTGACTGACAGTAGATGCCAGATCAACATTCTACGCACATGTAAAATTAGTACAGTAAAACCTTGGATTGCGAGCATAATTCCTTCCAGAAACATGCTTGTAATCCAAAGCACTTGTATATCAAAGCATTTTTTTTTACAGGATATAAAAGAGAAGAGAGGCACCTCTACAGTAAGTGTAGCAATAAGTTGCTAAATGTTGTTCCTTCATTAAATGTAACCATATCGCTACACTTTGAGGCTCCTCTCTTCTTTTTTATACTCAGTTGTGACATGACGCTACTCTTATATCAAGACATTGCTTGTATATCAAGGCAAAATTTATTAAAACATTTTGCTTGTATTGCAAAACGCTCTCAAACCAAGTTACTCTCAAACCAAGGTTTTACTATATAGAGGTGAACAAGACAACTGTGTGTTTAGTCCAAAGAAAAACCACACCACAAAATACAGAAAAAACACATTGCCTGCATGTAGCCCTTCCCCCGTATTTGCTCTTCTGTATTCCTGAACTGAACAATGGGCCTTTTTTGGGAAAAGACAGCTACTGGAAGTTTTTTGTTTGTTACATCGCGCATGGACAGATTTCTCACCGACCATTAAGTAACGATCATAATGCATCTGAATCTATAGTAACTTTTATATTTAATAGTACATTGTTTTTTTAAACAGGGGCATTTCCAAGGACAAATCTTTGAAATCAGAGAATGCCTTAAACATCAGGACAATTGGCAGCCGTGACAGCATCATATCTGCAATTCCCAAACCTCAGGATTACATAGCAGAGAATAGGAAAGGTTATTTTAGCACATGTGCTCAACACAGAACACTAGCTGTCCTGTCCCTGTTCCTTTGTTGCTCAATATCAGATAATAACTGGATGTGACAACAATTTAACTCTTATATATGGAAAGCTTTTGCAGATTGTGTTTTAGGCTCCATTTACACCAATATATTTTTTCATGCTTTTTACAGAAACGCAGGACATTTTTTTTTAACATGGGTTCCTATGGAATTCAAATCAATGCATTTTTGTGCCTCTGTGTTTTTGGAAAGGGTCAGAGACTTTTTTTTTACATTTTAGTTCAATAGACTTCAATGGAGAAGCTGCAGAAACATGTAGTGCATTTTTAATGTGATTATGCTGCGATTTGCATTTTTTTAAATCTGCTCTACAACAAATTTGTCCAAAAAAAGCATAAAAAAAGCGAAAATGCAATTTGCTGTAAAAAAATGCAAAAAAGTACTGCAGAAACGCTCAAAAGCAACCTGCATAGGTGTGAACGAAGCCTATTGCCTCGTACACACGATCACTTTTTGTGATGAAAATAAATGTCATTTTTTCATCATAAAAAAAAAAGACATTTTTCAAACTTCATTTTAAAAAATGACGTTGGAAAATGATGAACGAAGTGATGCCACTCTAAAGGGGAAGTTCTATTTGCCTTAAGGCTGCTTTTAGCTGGTTACTTGTTAGTAAAAGACGATTCCTGCTTTTTTGTCTGTTACAGCGTGATGAATGTGCGATCTCTATTATGAATAATAGTTTTACCTCCTGTCTCCTAACTTGCTTCTGGGCATGTGCGGGTTTAAAACGTCATTTTTTTACGTAGTTTTGCCCACACACAATCATTTTTTATGACACAAAAAATGACATTTTGAAAAATGACATAAAAAATTCGAGCATGTTCGAATTTTTTTTTGGTCATTTTTCAGAAGACATAAAATGACATTTTGGCCACACACCATCATTTTAAATGACATTTTAAAAAATGACATTTTTTTTCATCACAAAAAGTGATGGTGTGTACGGGGCATAAAACTGACTAGTGCCTGGTACACACAATGAGATTATCGGGATGATGATCGTCCGTATATTTTTGCATGCTACTCTCATATCAAAAATGAGGAGGTTATTAAAGTTACGAAAATTCTTGCATGGCAGAACAAAAATTTGGAAGTGTTGTAATGTATTTGTATTGTATATTTGGACGAAAACTGTACTGATTAAACCAAAATCGTACGATTTTCCTGCTTGTCCCATGGGATAATTTTGTATGAACTGTTATGATTGGCTCTCGAAAACTTTGTACTAACGTTCAGATTATCTAAATGATCGATTTGAAAGTGGTATTTTCGTAGGATTTGTAAAGCACTGCGCAAACTGTTGGCGCTATATAAATCCTGTATAATCATTTTCTGATCGTGTGTACAGACCATAATGTATTATCCATCCTGTATAAGAGGTGCTTATACAGATTATGTAATCGTTGTTTGACTTACCTGATTTCTGCTGTGTTGGACAGCAAGTGCCAGTTTAGTACTGTATTTTCCGGTATGTAAGGCGACCGGGCGTATAAGACGACCCCCGCTATACTCACTGTATAAGACAACCCCCCTTCCAAGGCTTCATATTTCCCATAAAAAAAATGTAGCTGCGCTATCACATTAAATTATTACATAAATAGTAATATAGAATATAAGAAGGAATAAATCCTAAATATGAAATCAAAAGTAGAATCAAAATCAATGATAAATGAATAAAAAAATAGTGATGTGAAAATCAAAGTGGTCAATGAAGTCTAAATTAAAGCGGAGTTCCACCCAAAAATTGAACTTCCGCTTAATCCACTCCACAACCCCTTACATGCCACATTTGGCATGTCATTTTTTTTGGGGGGGGGGAGTGGGGGCTTCAGGAGGAGTGGGACTAGACGATCGGCTGTCCAATCAGCAGCGGGCCACGCGTGCATGCGCAGTGCCGCTCGCGCATGCGCAGTGGGTGCCCGGCCATGAAGCCGAAGGCTGTCACGGCCGGGTGCCCACACTTAGAATGAAGACGCCGGCCAGGGAGGGGGGGAGAGGAGTGGAGCCCCGGTCGGCGCGTCGCTGGAACGCTGGAGCAGGTAAGTGAATGTTTATTAAAAGCCAGCAGCTACCCCCCACGCTACCCCACTGGCTCCACCCCCTCTCCGTCCGCCAACTTCCGCCAACTTCCGGGTATCGGATCTGGCATCGGGAGCATTTGTGTGAGTACTCACACAAATGCTCGGTATTGGTCCCAATACCGATACTAGTATCGGTATTGGGACAACCATACTGGTCAGGATCTGTTCTGATCTCCCTTTGTATGTCTGGGGTGCATGTAATTCTGTATGGATTTAATAACTAAAATCCTAACCATAGTACATAAATATTAGTAAGCCCTGTCATTTAGAAATAGGCACCATGTGATGGTGTTGGAAAGTATGATCTTTCATGTCCCTAGGGTGTAGAAGATTTGTTTGACTGCAGGGAAGGATGTGGTGTACATTAAATGCCTCTGTTGTAAAAGGTTTAGTTCTGTGAGCTGGTCACTGCTCTTTCTTCTCCTGTGTAGAGATGATGTCTGCTGATCCCTTCAACCTTTATTTTAGCTGTTTGATGACATGTAATGTGGTAGCCTTTATTTTTATGGTTGTTCCTGGAACACTGGGGGCTTTGCTGCAGGGTCTCTCTGTGTTTTGATCTTTTATAGTAGAAGGATACTGTTGCACAGCTGAAGTGGTGTGTCTGTTTGACATCTGCTCTCTCTTTCTCTCTCAATTTCTGCACACACAATTTCTTAATATACAGAAACTTCGAAAGTGATACTCAACACACACTGTTTAATTTACACCGTCCCTTCAATTTCTGTATATGGATGATGGCACGGTAATTATTTTAATACCTTTAGTACCAGTGGCGGCTGGTGCACCAAATTTTTGGGCAGGCGCAAACGAAAAAAACAAACAAACAATTGCAGCCTCACTGTACCTATAAATTGTCACCACTGTGCCATCAAATGCAGTCACTGTGCCATCAAAACGCAACCACTGTGCCATCAAATCGCAGCCACTGTGCCATGCCATCAAAATGCAGCCACCGTGCCATCAAAACGCAGCCACTGTGCCATGCCATCAAAACCCAGCCACCGTGCCATGCCATTAAAACACAGCTACTGTGCCATGCCATCAAACACAGCCACTGTGCCCCCAATTGCCACCACTGTGCCCCCAATGATCGCCACTGTGCCCCCAATTGTCGCCACTGTGCCCCCAATTGTCGCCACTGTGCCCCCAATTGTAGCCACTGTGCCCCCAATTGTCGCCACTGTGCCCCCAATTGTAGCCACTGTGCCCCCAATGTTGCCACTGTGCCCCCAATTGTCACCACTGTGCCCCCAATTGTCGCCACTGTGCCCCCAATTGCCGCCACTGTGCCCCCAATTGTCACCACTGTGCCCCCACTTGTAGCCACTATGCCCCCACTTGTAGCCACCGTGTCCAGTACCCCCCCCTGGCACTTACCTTTATGGCTTCGACGTCCCTCGATGTCCCTCGTCCCGCCCTCGATGACGCTTCAGCCAATCAGGTTACCTGATTGGCTGAGACGCATGTCAGTCTTATCCTCGGACGCACGGCCGGTACGTCCCGAGGGTGAGCTTCAGGAAACCGACTACAGCCTCAGGGCCGCTGGCCCTGATAGGCACTTCCCCACAGACAGTCAGCTGCCGCTATTTAGCTGACCGGCACTCAATGTCCGGTCAGCTGAATAGTGGGTGGCAGCGGCGAAAATATACACAATCATACAGTGTATGAATCTGTATATTTTACTGGCTGTGAGAGAGCCAGAGGGGGCGGCGCTCCTGCGTCCCTATGGACGCACCGCTACTGTTTAGTACCCTTTTCCTAATTGATATACAGCTGTCACGGGACCCAAAACATAAGCAAGGGGAGATTCTTGCTCTCTGCTGCTGGTCACATGTTCAAAAAAAAAAAAAAAAACAGCCATTGGAATACAGAGTAAAAATAAATAAATAATATTAACCTCCCTAGCGATAATCCTGAGTGAGGCTTGGGGTGAATTTTCATTATCAAAAGCGGTAACAACAAGCCACGCTTAGGGACGCATCGCAGTATCCTGGGAAAGCTACTTACCTTGTCATCAGGATCCTAAAATGTCCTCCCGCTGTGTCCGCGGATTGTGTACTCCGCTCGATCTATCACTGTGCCGGGCTTCGGACAAAAAGTAAAGGAAACAAAACACATAAAGTACACTGTAATCTTACAGATTACATTACTGTATCAAATAATTTCACCTCCCTTATGTCCCTAGTGCTTTGTTCAGTGCCATGCATGTAGTTTTATATTATATATACTGTTATTTCTGCCTGGAAACTTGAGATTGTCCATGGTATCCAAAAAGCTTCCCTTTAGGTCAAAAGCAGTTTTAGATTAGCTAGAAAACAGCGATAGTAAATTACAATCACTTGCAAAATTGAGCGTCAGTGATTTGTGGGGAAATTCGTCATCAAACACTGAGGCCCGGATTCACGTAAGACTTACGCCGACGTATCTAGAGCTACGTCGTCGTAAGTACAAATGTGCGCTGTTGTATCTCTGTGCCGATTCCCCAAGCTAGATACGTCGAAAAATTTGGCTTCAGCCGCCCGACGTAACTTGCCTACGCCGGCGTATCGTGGGCGCATAGTTACGCTGGACGCATTCGGCGTACCCATGTTAAATATGCAAATGAGTAAGATACGCCGATTCACAAATGTACTTGTGCTGACGCATGTTTTAAGCGATTCGCGTAAGGGTTACGTCCGGCGTAAAGTTATTCCCCATATTGGAGGCGCAACTCATGCAAAGGTATGGACCAGGGAACGAACACCGTCCATTTTTACGTAGTTTACGTAGTACATGAATAGGGCTGTGCATAGGTTATGTTCACGTCGTAGGGAGTGTTTTGGCATATCTTAGGCTGTTATCTCGACGTAACTGTGAGCATGCGCACTGGGATGCGTCCAAGATACGACGCATGCGCATTGTGTTTTTTTGAAGCTCAGCCCATCATTTGCATGGGGTCACGCTTCATTTATATGTTACACGCCCACTTCCAGCCCACTTCCACCTACTTTGACTTACGTTGGCTTACGCCGACAACTATACGCTACGCCGGCGAAACGTTGAGAGCTTTTGCTTTGTGAATACCATGCTTGCCTCTCAACATCCCACGAGGACCAAGCGATTGAATTTGTAGCTGCTGGCTTTTTACAAAAAAAAACGTCGGAACTTCCGATTTAAGACCACGCAACTAGTAGAGGATCTTTAATCTATGAGGATAACTCCAATAACTAGATACCTGCTGGGAATAAACCTACGAATCTTGATTGTTGTGAGGTTTAATGTCCCCTTTTTATTGTTATTGTCTTTGCTGTATGGATTTTATTTTGGAATAAATGAAAACTTTTACCCATATTGACTGTTTGTCTATCAGTACCGAGATAGTCCACTAATCTTCCCCCGATATGGGTGAGTGTGTTGGAGGACAGCCTCAGCAGCTGTGCACAATTACTTCCCTCCCCTCTTCCCCGGTTTTTCTGTGTCTCTATTGAATTTGGATGATGGTACTTTTTTACTTCAAATCCTAATACAATTTATCAGAGGCCATACCCAATAATTTTGATAGTATATTCTACAAGAGAGTGTGCATTCTTTGCATGGGTCTTAGCAGTGGCGGCTGGTGATCAACATTTTTGGGGGGGCACAAACGGAAAAAAAAAAGAAAAAAATTGCAGCCTCACTGTGCCCATCAAATGCAGCCACTGTGCTATCAATTGTCACCACTGTGCCATGCCATCACACACAGCCACTGTGCCATCAATAGTCACCACTGTGCCATGCCATCAAATGCAGTCACTGTGCTATGCCATCAAACGCAGCCACTGTGGCATCAATTGTCACTGTGTTATGCCATCAAACACAGCCACTGTGGAATTAATTGTCACCACTGTGCCATGCCATCAAACACAGCCACTGTGCCATCAATTATCACCACTGTGACATACCATTAAATGCAGTCACTATGCCATCAATTCACACCACTGTGCCATGCCATCAAATGCAGTCACTGTGTCATGCCATCAAACGCAGCCACTGTGCCATCAATTATCACCACTGTGCCATGCCATTAAATGCAGTCACTATGCCATCAATTCGCACCACTGTGTCATGCCATCAAACACAGTCACTGTGCCATGCCATCAAATGCAGTCACTGTGCCATGCCATCAAACACAGTCACTGTGCCATGCCATCAAACGTAGTCATTGTGCCATGCCATCAAACACAGTCACTGTGCCATGCCATCAAACACAGCCACTGTGCCATCAATTGTCACCAATGTGCCATGCCATCAAACGCAGCCACTGTGCCCCTCAATTGTCGCCACTGTGCCAATTGTCACCACTGTGCCCCTCAATTGTCGCCACTGTGCCAATTTTTACCACTGTGTCCTTTAATTGTCGCCACTGTGCTCATTGTTGCCACTGTGCATGTCACTGTGCCCTTTAATTGTTGCCACTGTGTCCATTGTCCCCACTGTGCCCATTGATGCCACTGTGCCCATTGATGCCACTGTGCCCTTTTTCGCCCCTGTGCCCATTGTCGCCGCTGTGCCCTGTAAAATGCACTTACCTTAATCCTTCCACGTCCCTCGATGTCTTCTCCCGTCTTGGTGACGCTTCAGCCAATCAGGTTACCGATAACCAGAATAGGTTACCGATAACCGCTGGCTCTGATAGGCACTTCCGCACAGCCTACCAGCTGCCGTTATTCAGGTGGTCGGGGCTCAATGTCTGGCCACCTGAATAGACCAGCGGCAGCTGGCAACAATAACATACATTCATGCAATGCATGAATGTATGTTATTTCCAGTGGCGATGCGGAGCTAGAGGGGGCAGTGCTCCAATGTAGAGTAATGTAGAAGATTTCCTATAATCTGTGCCCAGTCTTGCCACACAGAGTTAATCCAGCTCTGATCTATCCTCTTTTATTGTTCAGTGAAAATTAACAGAATTCCAGATAAAAACCTGTCTAAATAAAAAGTCAGTTTCTCTCTTCTTGCTTTGAGTGACAGGTTATTTACATATCTAGCTTGGACATGTTTATCATATGTTATGTTATGTTATGTTATGTTTATCATAACATGAGGTGATTCACAGTATAAAAAGTGAGAAATCCACCCCTCCCCCACATAACACATCCTGGTAATATACAATGAACTTTGGATCACCTCATATTATGATAAACATAACATAACATATGATAAACATGTCCAAGCTAGATATGTAAATAACCTGTCACTCAAAGCAAGAAGAGAGAAACTGACTTTTTATTTAGACAGGTTTTTATCTGGAATTCTGTTAATTTTCACTGAACAACAAATCATTGATAACGTCAACATATGACGAAACGCGTCTGGGTTGGACGGCGTGCAGTGACGTCACCGCGTATGCGTTAGGAGGAAGGCTCCTTGTTGTTGCCGGCCGGCAGAATTTTATGTACATCGCTCGTTTGCACTTCCTTGTGTGATTAGACTTTTAATTTTTTATTAAAACCAACCAGTGGTATTACACTATGTTGCGGTCTCCTTCCTTTTTCATGGTCTATTGTTGTCCCATTAGATATTGGTACTGTTGAGTACCCAGCGCCGCTTCCCACTCCTGTGGATCTGAAATCAGCTGTGTTGGTGTGAGACAGGATCCCGATTAGCTGTGAGAACTGCCTTGGGATATATCGTCTGGATCTATTTTATGCTGTTATTGGGCTCATCTCTCGTAAGCCTCAGTCTATGTGGTGGTGGCTCACGAATCTTCTACATTTCACTTGGGTGCTGTTGATGTCACATTCATCATTTTTTTGGACTTATATACGTTTTTTATGGACTTTATTGTTTCTTTTTTAGTTGGCGCAATTTTCTTTTTCATTTCTGTATGCTTGTGTTAGATCACGTGATTACTGCCTTCTGTGATTTCGCTTATCACGTTATTATTTTATTATTGGTTTAGCGCAAAATTTTCCCTTTTATAATAAAAGAGGATTGATCAGAGCTGGATTAACTCTGTGTGGCAAGACTGGGCACAGATGATAGGAAATCTTATACTCTACATTGTGACATAAAAAAACACACCCCAGTAGGGTGCTAACCAGATTTTACACTCAATACAATTTTTTTTTGATGTCACAATGTAGAGTATAATGCCGCGTACACACGATCACTTTATGTGATGGAAAAAAACGACGTTTTCTGTGAAGTAAAAAACAACGTTTTTGAAACTTACATTTTCAAAGACGATGTTGCCTACACACCATCGTTTTTTTCACAATGCTCTAGCAAAGCGAGGTTACGTTCAACACTCTTTTCCATTGAAGCTCGCTTCATAACTAGGTTCTGGGCATGCGTGGGTTGAAAAACGTAATTTTAAACAACGTTTTTGGCTACACACAGTGGTTTTTTGTGAAACAAAAAAACAACGTTTTGAAAAACGACACATGCTTCAATTTTTTTTTGTCATCTTTCGCAAGACTTAAAACTACGTTTTCCCCCACACACGGTCATTTAAATTTTTTTCATCACATAAAGTGATCGTGTGTACGCGACATTAGATTTCCTATCATCTGTGCCCAGTCTTGCCACACAGAGTTAATCCATCGCTGAGTAATCCTCTTTTAAAGTTCAGTGCAAATTAACAGAATTCCAGATAAAAACCTGCCAAATTATAAAGTCAGTTTCTCTGCTATTGCTTTCAGTAACAGGTTATTTACATATTTAGCTTGGACATGTTTATCATAACAAGAGGTGATCCAAAGTTCATTGTATATTACTAGGATGTGTTATGTTGTTATATCACCTCATGTTATGATAAACAAAACATAACATATAATAAACATGTCCAAGCTGGATATGTAAATAACCTCTCACTCAAAGCAAGAAGAGAGAAAACTGACTTTTTTTATTTAGGCAGGGTTTTATCTGGAAGGCTGTTCATTTTCACTGAACATAAAAGAGGATTTCTCAGATCTGGTTTAACTCTGTGTGGCAAGACTGGGCACAGATGATAGGAAATCTTATACTCTACGTTGCGACATTAAAAAAAAAATGTATTTTAAAGGAAGAAGTATGACCATAGCTCTTTTGGTCATATATCTCCTGTGGCTCACAGGAGTGCACTTAGGCCGCGTACACACGATCGGTCCATCCAATGAGAATGGGCCGACGGACCGTTTTCATTGGGTCACCGCTGAAGTGGCCTGATGGTCTGATGTGCGTACACACCATCAGTTCAAAAAACGATCGTGTCAGAACACGGTGACGTAAAACACAACGACGTGCTGAAAAAAACAAAGTTCAATGCTTCCCAGCATGCGTCGACTTGATTCTGAGCATGCGCGGGTTTTTGAACCGATGCTTTTGCGTACTAACGATCAGTTTGGACCGATGGTCAGGCGTCCATCAGTCCAATTTTAAAAGCAAGTTTTAAAATGTTGGTCCGAAGGACAACAGACCAATGGGCAGTACACACGGTCGGTTTGGACCGATGAAACCTAACTTCAGTCCGTTTTCATCGGTTTAGACCGATTGTGTGTGCGCAGTGGAGTTCCGTAAAAAAAAAAAAAAAAAGAAGCAAAGTCAGCAGCTACAAATACTGCAGCTGCTGACTTTTAATATATGGACACTTCCCTATCCTGGGTGCCTGCAATGTCGGCACCTGAAGCCGATCTGTCCCTTAGCTCTCAGGTGGAGGCGCCATCATCTTCTGTAAGGGAATCAGGAAGTGAAGCCTTGCAGCTTCACTTCCTGGTTCCCTACTTCGCATGTGCTATTCATGCTCTACGATCCCACTGGTCCCTGCTGTCTTCTGGAACCTGTGTGTCTCCCAGAAGACAGCGGCAGGGGGACGTAGTAGGTGCCGGACTTGGCATAGGTCGCCGCAGTGACCTATGCCCAGAAGTGGGAGAAAATACCTGGATTACACAGGTATCTGCTCCCTACTTCCCCCTGAAAGGTGCCAAATGTGACACTGGAGGGGGGGAGGATTCCAAAAAGTGGAAGTTCCATTTTTGGGTGGAACTCCGCTTTAAAGCGGATCTCCACCCTAAAGTGACGATCCGCTGATCGGAACCCTCCCCCCCTCCGGTGTCACCTTTCAGGGGGGAGGGGGGTGCAGATACTGTCTAAAGACTGGTATCTGCACCCACTTCCTGCCCGAAGTCTCGGGCGAAAGTCGGGTTTTTTGGCGACATCCCGTCGCCCCCCCGTTGTGTGCTGGGAACTCTCGGCTCCCAGCACACAGCGGGAGCCAATCGGCGGGCGCAGCGCGACTCGCGCATGCGCCGCAGGGAACCGGGCAGTGAAGCCGGAGCGCTTTACTTCCTGGTTCCCTCACCGTGAATGGAGGGGGGAACAGCAGAGAGACGAGCGAACGCTCGTCCTCTGCTGCGGACGCCGCTGGACTCCAGGACAGGTAAGTGTCCTAATATTAAAAGTCAGCAGCTGCAGTATCTGTAGCTGCTGGCTTTTAATATACTTTTTTAATGGGACATCCGCTTTAAGCAGCTTCTCTGGGAGAGATTATTGCTAGCGATAGTCTCAAGTAAATCCAGCAGACTGGTTGTGCTGTCTGGTAAGGATGCCTAGATGGCAATTAGTATTGAATTAAATTAGTGACATGGTGAATTTTCGTATAAACTAAGGTGAAATCAGTAATTGAGCAGCAAAATCATCCATAATGACAAGGTTAGCTGAACAGAATTACAAGCCACTTACAACAAAGGCATGTCAGCTTACATATATTTGTTCAAACTCTGTATTTAGCTTTTTACCTGGAGTATTAACGCACACAGATTCTGCGTATACCAGGGAAATGAACACAGAAAAAACAAACGAGGAACGTCTGAGTGACGTAATGTCATTAGAAGGGAAACAAACCAAGAGTTCACAGATCCTCTGCATTTTTGATGTCAAGAATAATAATTAGTTTCAAATATATCTCAGGATATTCTTCTCACTTGTTTTGACTTTAATCAGAGGTGTCACTTATGCCGCACTTTTCAACATATTTTCCAATTTGTTATTTAGATGACAAAGAATGCAAGTGTTTCCTGAACTGTCACCATGGCTTCCTGATAAGTGCGAGACTTGTCTAAACGTGTTCTTTTATCTGCTGAGCTTTGTGTTTTTCATTCCTTTATTGAAATGTTTATGATTTTTGTAACAGGATAGACATTGCAATGTATAGGATGTTTCTCATTCTATATATTAAAAAAAGGTCAGGGTTTTCATTGTGTCTGCACAAGCACTGATCCCATGTCTGCTCCTTTCAATAAACAACCACCAAAAAGCTAAATTTGTGGCTTTCCAGCAGACTGGTTCTCTTTTGGACTGTCTTCCTTTGTCACATGATCATTGTGACAGGAGGGCCTGTGGAATGCAGAATCCCTTGGAGAGGTTGGGAAACCCTTGTTTCAGGTTCCCAAGCACCCCCTATGTATAAGTCACCCTGTGTCCATTTGAGGCCCAGGGTGACTGAGAAAACGTGTCTTGGATTACTTAAAATGGGACATTCCGTTACATTAGTGTTTAGACAGCTGTCAATCATTTTTCTAAGTCACGCTGTGCACCTAATGGACACAGGGTGACTTAGACATAGGAGGTGCATGGAAAGCTGAAACAAGGGTTTCCCAACCTCTCCAAGGGATTCTGGGTTCCATGGGCCCCCTGCCCAAAGTGACTCCCGTCACAATCACTTTTGGAGCACCTACAGAATGTATCTGCTTAGAATTTTGTTGCAGTGAAAGCGGTTGCTAAGTAGGGATGAGCTTCGCGTTCGATACGAACATATGTTCGACTCGAACATTGTCTGTTCGTACGTTCGACGAAATTCGAACAAAAGCGGTCGTTCGCGCCAAATTCGAGTGACGCAAAATGGCCCATAATTCAGTGCGACATTGCGCGCTGATGATTGGCCAAGCATGATGTCCCGCATGCTTGGCCAATCACAGCGTGCAAAAAACGAAGAGCCATAATTGGCCAAAGCCTGAGTGGCTTTGGCCAATTATGGCTCAGGGCTTTAGCACATGCCCCACACTATATAAGGCCGCCTTCTGTGTAGTGTGTTCCGGCTTGTTAATGAGAGCAGTCAGAGAGACAGAGAGATTGTCTTTTTATATAGCTAGATAGAGCAGGAAGGCAGGCTAGTCAGTTTAGCTTAATTTACAGTGTGTAGAGCAGGCATCTCAAACTGGCGGCCCTCCAGCTGTTGCAAAACTACAAGTCCAATGAGGCATTGCAAGAATGACAGTTACCAGCATGACTCCCTCAGGCAGAGGCATGATGGTAACTGTAGTTTTACAACAGCTGGAGGGCCACCAGTTTGAGACCCTTGGTGTAGAGGATATATATACATCCCTAGGAGTTGTACATATATTTATACACTGTATAGCTTAGATAGATCAGTTCTTCCTAATTTACTGGCAGGCAGGTGATTGTGCTATTTAAAGACGTTATCACACGTATAGACACCCAGCAGGTACAATTTTTAAAGGAATTTTATTTTAATTTTTTTTAATTTAAGCATCATTAAAATCACTGCTCCTGGAGCAGTGATTTTAATAATGTTTAAATAAAAAAAAAATGAAAGATTCCTTTAAATATTATACCCGCTGGGTGTCTATAGTTTGCCTGTGAAAACGTCTTTGAGAACCTGGGTCTTGCCCGAGGAAACATGTATCAATGGAAAAAAGTTTTAAAAACGGTAGTTTTTTCAGGAGCAGGACTCATCAGTGGAAACAAGTTTTAAAAACTGTATTTTTTTCAGGTGTCCTGCTCCTGAAAAAAACGACCGTTTTTAAAACTTTTTTCCATTGATACATGTTCCCTCGGGCAAGACCCGGGTTCTCAAAGACGTTTTCACAGGCAAACTATAGACACCCAGCACTGCAGGTACAATATTTAAAGGAATTTTTCATTTTTTTTAATTTAAACATTATTAAAATCACTGCTCCTGGAGCAGTGATTTTAATGATGCTTAAATAAAAAAAATAAAAAAAATCCTTTAAATATTGTACCTGCTGGGTGTCTATAGCTTGCCTGTGCAAACGTCTTTGAGAACCCGGCTCTTGCCCGAGGGAACATGTATCAATGGAAAAAAGTTTTAAAAACTCCTGCTCCTGAAAAAACTTTAGTTTTTTAAATTTTTTCCATTGATACATGTTCCCTGGGGCAAGACCGGGTTCTCAAAGACGTTTTCCAACAATAACTTGAATATTGGTCTTTAAAATTAGCGTTTTTGAATTCGAACGTTCGAGTCCCATAGACTTCAATGGGGTTCTAAATGTTCGCGCGAACGGTCGGTCTGTTCGACGGTTCTGGTGCAAACCGAACGTGGGTATGTTCGGCTCATCCCTATTGCTAAGTAATTACATTTTTGCAGCTTTTGAAGCTAGCTGCAAAATGGCCAATTTCAGTAGTTCCTAGCATTATTTAACCGCTTAGTGACCACCCACTGTAGATATACTGCAGCAGGGTGGTTGCTCTGCACCAGATCAAGTACCTGGTAGGTGATCTGATCTGACACTTCTGGCTTTGGGGTGCTCGTGTGTACTGCCGGAGACCCGCTTCCGCTGTGATTGGACACAGCAGGAGCCAATCAGTGGGTCCAGTGGATGCAATGTCCGCTGGGACCAGTCGATCGTTCAAGAGAAAGGCAGAATAGCAGTCTGCTTATGTAAACAAGGCAGATCGCCATTCTGTGAGAGGGCTGATCCTGTGTTTCAGTCAAAGCACCTCCCCCACACAGTTAGTAATCACTCCTAGAGAACACATTTAACCCCTTGATCTTCCCTAATTTTAACCCCTTCCTTGCCAGTGGCAAGGTGGCATGATTTGGACAGGGATTGGATGTGGGCCTGAAAGGACAGTTCAGAGTCTAAGGTTACCCGTAGCCCCCTGACATGTGGGGACGGACTGATAGATGTGGCATTAATCTTGATAGAGAAGTCAGGGGAAGAGGCACGTGGGGGAGGAAATATTAAGAGCTCAGTTTTAGATAGATTCAGTTTGAGGAAGTGGTTTGACATCCAGACTGATATGTCTGTTAGTAAATCAGTGATGCGTGAGGAGATTGATGGGGTGAGCTGAGGTGCAGAGAGATAGATTTGGGTGTCATCAGCATATAAGTGGTAGTGGAAGCCATGGGGGGCTATCAGCTGACCCAGGGAGATGTGTCTATCGAGAACAGCAGAGGTCCAAGGACAGAAATTTGGGGAACGGTAAGAAAAGTTGGAGAGGAGGAAGCGGGGTTGTAAGAAACACTGAAGGTGTGGTGAGATAGGTAAGATTCGAACCAATGGAGAGTGCAGCCATGGTGTCAGGGACCTACCTGTGGGTTCCGACGAGCCCCTGGTGCTTGCGCTCGTGCGCCGGTCGTGTGCGTCTGCGCGTCGGGCGTGCGCGCGCGTGCACCTATTGCGCACGCGCGTGCACGGCACACGCGAGCGCTGCAGGAGCGCCCGCGTGCACGACGGGAGCGTGCGCATGCGCGTTAGGCTTAACTGACTTCACCCTGCCTTTAAAAGGTCAGCAGCTGCAGTGACACTTTGCTGTCTGATCTGCAGCATAGTGTCCACAAAACCTGTAATCTGATATCCGTTAAAACCTGTTTGACCCGCTTCCGTCTGACTACCCGAATACCTCCAACCGACCCCTGGCTTTGATCTGACTCCGCTCTGCTCTCCTGCCCACCGTTACCAGACCCTGTGCCTGAAACTTGACTATGTTACTTCCCTAGAGGCTTCCTGTTATCTGCTCACCTGACCTTGCTGGCCGTATACCTGCTGTTGTCTTGTCTCTAACCCGGCTTGTCTCACCAGCATCAGCTATCCAGTTCCTATGAGCCTTCTGGAGACGCTGTCTCCTGCACCATCTGTCTGCGAGACCCTCAACCTGGCCGGTCTGTTGTCGTCACTAGGCACTCTTACCTGGCCGCGCTCCCGGGCTTGCTGTTCCCACTTCAGCAGCCCCCGAACTCGGGCTGTAAGAGGGGCTCCTCACTGCACACCAGGCTCTATCTACAAAGTACATTCCAGTACGTAACAGTATCAGACAGCCATGTCAGAGCCTGCGGGAATAGCCCCTGCCATAGAGGAAATCTGCAAACACCTGGCGTCTCTCACAGAAGCTGTAAAGAACCTACAGCAGGCATGTCCAAAGTCCGGCCCGCGGGCCAATCGCGGCCCGCGACCCGGTTTCGGACGGCCCGCCTGGTAATTTTGACTTATATATCTTTTGTGGCCCCCAACGAATCCCTGAGCGCCGGGGCCACACAAGATATCTAACTTGCTGCCTTTGAGGAGACGGACGAGTGCCGTACAGGTACAGGAGTATTTCTGTTTACATGGCATTGTGAGTAAAAGGAAGTCCCGTCTCCTCCCTGCAATGGACAAGTTCTGTCCATCACAGTAGGTGGGACTTTCAATTAAAGAGGCAGCTGCGAACACAGGAGTTTCTCCTGTATGTCGGCGCTCGTCCTGCCCCTTCTCTGTCTCCTCTGCAGGCTACAGATGGACATGAATCAGGCTTCACTGACTTTAATGGTGAGTCTGCATTATTGGCAATGTGGGTGCTGCATTAATGGCAATGTGGGTGCTGCCTTAATGGCAATGTGGGTGCTGCCTTAATGGCAATGTGGGTGCTGCATTAATGGCAATGTGGGTGCTGCCTTAATGGCAATGTGGGTGCTGCCTTAATGGCAATGTGGGTGCTGCATTAATGGCAATGTGGGTGCTGCCTTAATGGCAATGTGGGTGCTGCATTAATGGCAATGTGGGTGCTGCATTAATGGCAATGTGGGTGCTGCCTTAATGGCAATGTGGGTGCTGCCTTAATGGCAATGTGGGTGCTGCCTTAATGGCAATGTGGGTGCTGCCTTAATGGCAATGTGGGTCCTGCATTAATGGCAATGTGGGTGCTGCCTTAATGGCAATGTGGGTGCTGCATTAATGGCAATGTGGGTGCTGCCTTAATGGCAATGTGGGTGCTGCCTTAATGGCAATGTGGGTGCTGCCTTAATTGCAATGTGGGTGCTGCATTAATGGCAATGTGGGTGCTGCATTCATGGCAATACGGTGGTTGCTGAATTCATGGCAATAGGGTGGGTGCTGCATTCATGGCAATGGGGTGGGTGCTGCATTCATGGCAATGGGGTGGGTGCTGCATTCATGGCAATGGGGAGGGTGCTGCATTCATGGCAATGGGGTGGGTGCTGCATTCATGGCAATGGGGTGGGTGCTGCATTCATGGCAATGGGGAGGGTGCTGCATTCATGGCAATGGGGAGGGTGCTGCATTCATGGCAATGGGGTGGGTGCTGCATTCATGGCAATGGGGAGGGTGCTGCATTCATGGCACTTGTAAGACTGCAGATGGGCACTTATCCTTATTTTGCTTCACAGTTCTTTATTTAAAAAATGTAAGTTTTCCTCCTGAAACTTCATTTTTTAAAGTTAAGGTGCGTGTTTTAAGTCGATAAATACGGTATATCCAAATAATACGCCCAAGCTCATCTCTTCACCACACACAGCCACAAAGGCAAGAGAATTCTTGTTGGGCAGTGTATTGGTGCTCGAACGAACACACTTAGACCGAATTTTACTGAGCAAAATGGTCGGCCCTCAAGCATGTTCACTTCATCAAATCTGGCCCTCTTTAAAAAAAGTTTGGACACCCCTGACCTACAGGAAGGCTACGTGAGGCTAGAAGGACAAGTACACAGTCTGTCCGCCCCCATTGACCCAGCTGCTACTTCCACCACCAGGTCTGCATCTGCCGCCCCTGCTCCATCGGTGGTAATGCTCCCACCTGAACCAAGAGTCCCAGTGCCAGAGCGATTCGCGGGCGACCGCACCAAATTCCGGGCCTTCCGTAACACCTGCGAGCTCTACTTCGCCTTGCAACCCCGGACCTTTTCCCTGGAAGCCACCAAAGTGGCATTTGTAATCTCCCTATTACAAGGTAAACCCCAGACCTGGGCTCATTGGCTGCTTGAAGAGAATGGTGACCAGACACGGACCCTGTCCGCCTTCCTTGAGACCATGGCTCAGCTGTATGATGACCCTCAATGAGCCGCCACCACAGAGTCTGCCCTACTCGCGCTCCAGCAAGGCTGCAGAGCGGCTGAGGCTATGTCACGGACTTTAGGCGCTGGAGCGCAGACACCCATTGGAACGATGCAGCCCTGCGGCATCAGTTCCGCTTGGGCCTTTCCGAAAGCCTGAAAGATGAACTTGCTCGAGTGGGGGTACCTGAGACTCTCGAGGATCTAATTACCAAAGCCATCCAGATTGACCGCAGGCTTCGTGAACGCCGGGCCGAGCGTTCTTCTCAGCCAAACCGCCCTGCCTGGATGACCGCAAGAGTACCAATGCCGGCTTTTCGTTACCTGCCTCCCACCTGCCCTAGTCCCTCCGGCACCAACCTGGATCCACCTGAGCCCATGCAACTCGGCCTCATGCGACCAACATTACCACCCGAAGAGTGGGCACGCCGTCGCCACCTTAACCTTTGCATGTACTGCGGCGGAACTGGCCACTACGTGCGCAACTGTCCCGTTAAGACACGTAAGTGCCTTCTCTCAGCTACTGTCAACTTCTCAGGATTGTCGGCCAATGTAACCCACCTTGCTCTACCTTTCTCGTTACAGTGCCAGGAAAGGACTATTCCGGTCAACGCTATCCTTGACTCCGGCGCATTTAGCTGCTTCATCGATGCCGCCTTTGTCAACTTGCACAGCATCCCCTTATGAAGAAAGACCCATGGACTCTCTGTTTTCCTGGCCGACGGCTCCCGCATCAGTTCAGGACAGGTAACCCAAGAGACTCTTCCTCTGCCCGCTTTAATCGCCCCTCAACACAAGGAACTGTTGATCTTAGACGTTATTTCCTCCCCTCTGTTCCCGGTGATCCTAGGCCTGCCCTGGCTCCAGGCCCACAACCCTCTGATTAACTGTGTATCTGGAGAAGTGTCATTTCAGTCCCCCTACTGTCAGCAGCACTGTATACCCGGGCCCTCTAGCTCACCTTCTACCTTACTATGCATGGACTCTGACCCAAGCCTGCTTCAATGCATTCCTGAACCTTATCACGATTTCCTGGATGTTTTCAGTAAACGGGGGGCCGACTCCCTTCCGCCCCATCGCCCTTATGACTGCCCGATCAAGCTCCTTCCAGGGGCCGAAATTCCCTTTGGGCGTATTTTCCCACTATCAGAAAAGGAGCAGGAAGCCCTAAAAATATACATTGACGAAAATTTGGGCAAGGGGTTCATCCGGCCTTCTACCTCTCCGGCAGGTGCCTGAATATTTTTCGTCACCAAGAAGGACCAGTCCCTCCGTCCTTGTGTGGATTATCGTGAGCTAAATAACATCACGGTGAAAAACCGATACCCGCTACCCCTGGTACCCGAGCTCTTCCAAAAGCTGATGTCGGCCATCGTTTTCACCAAGTTGGACCTGAGAGGAGCCTACAACCTGGTCCGTATTTGGGAGGGGGATGAGTGAAAGACAGCTTTTCGTACCTGATTCGGTCATTACGAATACCTAGTAATGCCCTTCGGACTGTGTAATGCACCCGCCACTTTCCAGCACTTCATTAGAGACTTCCTGGACATCTTTGTGATTGTCTACCTTGATGACATTTTAGTCTTTTTCTGGATCACTAGATAGACATCGGGAACATGTTCGTAAAGTCCTTAACCGGCTCTGTCTATACAGATTGTATGCCAAGGCGGAGAAATGCGAATTTGAGCAACGGATTATCTAGTTCCAGGGTCTGGTAATCTCCCCTACGGGAATCAAGATGGACCCTCAAAAGGTGTCCGCTATAGTCGACTGGCCGGTACCCCTGGACAAGAAGAGAGTACAACGCTTCGTGGGTTTTGTGAACTTCAATAGGAGGTTTATCAGGGGGTTTTCTGCAATAATTTCCCCCATCACACAACTAACCAGACAAAACCTACGTTTTCACTGGAACCCGGAAGACCAAAATGCCTTTGACCGACTCAAGAAGCTCTTCACCTCAGCCTCGATCCTCAGTCACCCTGATCCAGCACTACCTTATATCCTCGAGATAGACACATCTGAAGTCGCAGTGGGGGCTGTTATCTCCCAACGCCAGGGAGATAAGGACCTAATGCATCCTGTCGGGTTCTTTTCCCGGAAGCTCTCTCCTGCGGAAAGAAATTATGATGTCGGTGATCGTGAATTACTTGCCATCAAGACCGCCTTGGAGGAGTGGAGGTACCTGTTAGAAGGCGCAGCCCATCCGGTATTAATCTATACCGATCACAAAAATCTTGAATACCTGAGATCTGCTAAAAGGTTGAAACCCTGTCAAGCCCGCTGAGCACTGTTTTTCTCACGCTTCTGTTTCCACATTACATACCGACCGAGTTCAAAGAACGTCAAGCCGGACTCATTATCCCTGATGCATGATAACCCCAAGGATGTATCTGTTCCCGACACCATCATACCAGCAGGTAACTTTTTACTTCTCCAGTCTAGCCTGCTCTCCCAAATTAGGGAAGCATCCACAGACGCCTCCAAACCTCCCAGCACCACCTTAAAATCCAGGGACGGACTGTTCTGGAGAGGAAGCCAAATTTTCGTTCCAGGAACCAATCGCGTGGAGGTCTTGAAACTCCTTCACGACCACCCGTTGGCAGGGCACTTTGGGGTTCGGAAGACCCTCGAACTGGTACGTCGTACCTTCTGGTGGCCAGACTTGGAAAACTTCTGCAAAACTCATGTCCCACTTGTAATCGGAACAAGACTGCAAGGAACCCGAGCCTGGGGACTACTGAAGCCCCTACCTGTACCTAATAGACCCTGGGAGATGATTGCCATGGATTTTATAGTGGAGCTTTCTTGTTCGAAGGGGTGTACGGCAATTTTTGTGGTCGTGGATCGTCTATCTAAAATGGCTAATTTCCTTCCCTTAAAGGGTACCCCGACGGCTGCAGAGACTGCTCGTATCTTCATCAAGGAGATTGTCCGGTTACATGGGATTCCTGCCAACAACGTGTCTGATAGGGGGGTTCAGTTCACGTCACGCTTCTGGAAAGCTCTATGTGAGACCTTGAAGATCAAACTCTCTTTTTCCTCAGCCTACCACCCCCAAACCAACGGGCAAACGGAGAGCACCAACCAGACTCTTGGACAATACATTAGGTGCTTCACGTCCTTCTCCCAGGACGATTGGGTCTCCCTGTTACCTTTAGCGGAGTTCGCGTATAACAACGCCAACCATTCAGCCACTGGGCAATCCCCTTTCTTTGCCAATTACGGTTTTAACCTAACCTTTCTACCCGACTTTTTTTCAGAATCTCCAGTCCCGGCAGAGCAGAGTACGATGGAGTTCCTCAGCCACAACAACCAGGTATTGAGGCAGGCAGTGACTAAAGCCCAAGTCGACAGTAAGAGGTTGTTTGACAGGAAAAAGAGAGGCGAACTGGATCTTCAGCCAGGTGACCAGGTGTGGCTATCTACAACTAACCTCAGGTTGGCCTGTCCTTCAAAGAAGTTGGGACCGAAGTTCATGGGACCCTTTCCAATACGAAGAAAGATCAATGAGGTATCGTATGAACTATCCTTACCTGATTCCCTGAAAGTTCATCCAGTGTTCCATGTATCGCTGTTGAAACCTGCAGTTCCGGATCCCTTTCCTGACAGAGGGGCCAGTCCCCCAGAACCAGTTTTGGTTGATGGGTGCGAGGAATATGTTGTGGAGGCCATCCTCGACTGCAGGAAACGGCAAGGGCAAACGCAATTCCTAGTAAAATGGAAAGGGTATGTCCCAGAGGACAATTCCTGGGAACCTGAAAGCAACATCCATGCACAAAGACTGATTCATACTTTTTTTTCCGCTCACCCTGAAAAGAGAACCCGACTTGGCATGTCAGGGACCTACCTGTGGGTTCCGACGAGCCCCTGGTGCTCGCGCTCATGCGCCGGTCGCGCGCGCGCACGTGCACCTATTGTGCGCGTGCACGGCGCACACGAGCGCCGCGGGAGCGCGCGCGTGCACGATGGGAGTGCGCGCATGCGCGTTAGGCTCAACTGACTTCACCCTGCCTTTAAAAGGTCAGCAGCTGCAGTGACACTTCGCTGTCTGATCTGCAGCATAGTGTCCGCAAAACCTGTAATCTGATATCCGTTAAAACCTGTTTGACCCGGCTCCGTCTGACTACCCGAATACCTCCAACCGACCCCTGGCTTTGATCTGACTCCGCTCTGCTCTCCTGCCCACTGTTACCAGACCCTGTGCCTGAAACTTGACTACGTTACTTCCTCTAGAGTGACTTCCTGGTTATCTGCTCACCTGACCTTGCTGGCCGTATACCTGCTGTTGTCTTGTCTCTAACCCGGCTTGTCTCACCAGCATCAGCTATCCAGTTCCTGTGAGCCTTCCGGAGACGCTGTCTCCTGCACCGTCTGTCTGCGAGACCCTCAACCCGGCCGGTCTGCTGTCGTCACCAGGCACTCTTACCTCGCCGTCCTCCCGGGCTTGCTGTTCCCACTCCAGCAGCCCCCGAACCCAGGCTGTAAGAGGGGCTCCTTCCTGCACACCAGGCTCTATCTACAAGGTACGTTCTAGTACGTAACACATGGAGACTAAGCAAATTGAGTTTTCTGAGGAGGAGGGGGTGGTCAACTGTATCAAAGGCAGCGCAAAGGTCCAAGAGTAAGAGTATGGAATAATGACCGTTGTTTTTTGCTGGTAGCAAGTCGTTTGTGAGTTTTAGGAGGGCAGTTTCTGTGGAGTGCTGTGGGCGAAATCCAGACTGAAGGGGATCAAGAAGATTATTCTCAAGGAGAAGGTTGCTCAGTCGGTTAGTAGACTAAACGTTCAAGGAGTTTGGAGGCAAAAGGAAGTAAAGAGATTTAAGTTTTTTGGTCCTATGCCCCATCACGGTTATCTTTCTGACTATACAGTGTTCCACAGCTTTGCAGATCTGCTCTATTAACCATATGATGCTCTGCATTAAGAAAGCAAACATGCCTCGGGCAATATTCATAGTAACAATGAAGTCAATAATGAGTCAACAAAGAAATAGCAGATGACTAAAAAAATCAGGAACATATTTGCCATTGCAAATCCTCAATCAAATATTTCTAAGTATTGTCATCCATTCAGATCATTCCACAGTTTCAATCTCAAAGTTGAATTCAAGTTTAAATTAAATGCATGTATTATAAAGAATTATTCTTAGCATTGGATTTCAGTTGTAAAAAAACCTTCCTAATAGTGATATGCAAGCCAGGATTCGATTCACAGGAGGTTCAGCAAACCTAAAAAAAAAATCTGTTAAACTGGACCAAAGCACGAAACCCGCTAGTCTATGGGAGCCACATTCTAATGGACAGTTTGAAAGCTTTTGGTAAAAAGGGCATAGATAGCTGGGAACTGCCATGGGGCAACATGTATCAATGTACAAGGAATTAAAAAGAAAATACCATTCAGCAGAACTGTCAACATTTAATGCGGCTTAAACATAAAAAAAGAAAAAAAATCATGCATCAATCAATCATTTATCATGCAACACAATACTCAAATAAATTGTTTAGCATTTTCTCACATAAATAGTGCTTTCTATTCATGGCATTTAATCACTACTGGTTTTTTTTATTTTTTTGCTAAACAAACAAAATTATTTAGAAAAATAAATAAATAAATACACATTTTTCATAGTTTGTTTTTCAAACAGGTAATTTTTCTCCTTCACTGATGTGCGCTGATGAGGCAGCACTGATAGGCTGCACTGATGGGCACTGATAGGTAGCACTGAAGAGGTCACTTTAACCACTTCAGTTCCAGAAGGTTTTACCCCCTAAATGACCAATGCAACGCTGTACCAAAACAAAATTTAAGTCCTTTTTTTCCCCACAAATAGAGCTTTCTTTTGGTGGTATTTGATCACCTCTGGGGTTTAAATTTTTTCCTCTATAAACACAAAAAACAATATTTTTGCTATAATAAATATCCCCCCCCCCCCCCCAAAAAAAAATCTTAATCAGTTTAGGCCAATTTTTGGTAAAAAAAAAATAAAGAAATAAGCGTATATTGATTGGTTTGCGCAAAAGTTATAGCGCCTATAAAATAGAGGATAGATTTATGGCATTTTTATTATTCTTTTCTCTTTTTTTTTTACTAGTAATGCAATTTTTAGCGGGACTGCAACATTGTGGCGGACACATAGGACACTTTTTTGGGGCCAGTGACATTTATACAGCGATTGATGCTAAAAATAGCCACTGATTACTGCATAAATGACACCGGCAGGGGAGAGGTTAACAATGGGGGCGATCAAGGGGTTAAGTATTCCCTAGGGAGGTGTTTCTAACTGTGTGGGGAGAGGACTGACTAGGAGTAGAGAGAGATCACTGTTCCTGACTGTTCCTGATCACTAGGAACAGCAGATCTCTCTCTATTTCCCTGTCAAAATAGGGATCTGTCTGTTTACACTGACAGATTCCTGTTCTGCCTCTCTGCGGAGAGATGGCAAGTGGCTGGCAGACATCGCGGCTTCGGCCACGCACGTGCCTGCTATAGTTTTAAAGGGACCACCGTACCTGTAAGGCGATTTGCGCAGCCGAGCCATTCTGCCGCAGAATAACTGCGGATTCTGGTCAGGAAGCAGTTAAGGTCCTCATAGAGGACAAGGGGGCACTCTTTACATTTAGAGAGAAAGAGATTTCATCTCCAAATATGGAAAGGTTTCTTTACAGTAAGAGCTGTGAAAATGTGAAACAGACTACCTCAAGAGCTGATTCTGGCCAACTCAGTAGATTGCTTTAAAAAATACTTGGATTCTTTCCTAAATGTATCTAATATAACCAGATGCTAATATTTATAGGTGAAGTTGATCCAGTGAATATCCGATTGCCTCTCAGGGGATCAGGAAGGAATTTTTCTCCCTGCTGTAGCAAATTGATTAGTGCTTTGCTGAGGTTTTTTCGCTTTACTTTGGATCAACTGCAGGTATAGGATTGTGTATATGGGATTGTAGATTATTTTTCTCTTTTATTAGTTGAACTAGATGGACTTATCTTTTTTTTTTAACCTAACTGTGTAATTATGATGAGTGGGCACTGATGAGGCTGCTAATGGGCACTGATAGGTGGCACTGATGGTTGGCATTGATAGGCGGCCCTAGTAGGAGGCACTGATAGTTGACACTGATGAGGAAGCACTGATGGGCACTAATTGGCAGCACTGGTGATCACTGATTGGCAGAACTGGTGGGCACTGTTTGGACTGCATTGATAATCAGGAGACTGATAATCAGTGCCTTGATTATCAGTGTCGATGTCCCTTTAACATCAGCTGGTTATCGGCTCTCTTCTCTCCTTAAGCTGTCGGCGTGAGGAAAGAAAAGTCAATATCTGGCTTGTGTTAACAAACCCGAGATCAGCTGTCATTGTCGTGTAAGGGGGAGGCTTTTCTACTTCCCCTTGCAAAGTACACTACAAATATTGAGGAAATGTGGCTTGCTATGGTTCAGGATGTGGAAGTCATACACTCACCTCCCCTTTTTTGGACAGTCAGGCTGCATGCCTTTAGAATTATCATCTCTCAGATATTCCACTCCCCTTAGTATCCAATACTTCGTATGAGAAAGGAACAAGTTAATTTTGAAGATTACTCATAGTCCCTATAGTATTGTAAAGTCGGCAGCATTCCAAACCACATAGAAGGCTAAAATCATATAGTATAAGTTTTAATTAAAAGATTCAGCAAAATCCCAATAATTACCCAACGTCTAAGAATATCTCAGGGAGGGACATTGTTAAACACATGGGAAACTATATATTCTTAACCACAACATGCACTTCTATGAGTGGTTAAATACATCTCTCATGTGAGTCGGAGATGTATCCAGGATCGTTTCCTTAATGATTCCTTTTAAATCTATCTTTTTCTTTTCTTCAGAGCGAGCTTTGGGGTCCCATGGGCACCGTGATTGATGTTGGATCTACACTGGGGGGCATTGTTTTTTTGTTTTTTAATAAAGAACTTGTCAGAAACACGTGTAGTGTCTTTATTCACTTTTTTAGTGAATAGGTAGGCCCTACATCATTCGCATTGAAGGGAATCTGAGGGGGTTAAAGGGAGATTCCAGATTCCGATAAGCCCCCAGACCCCCATCACCACCGGCCAGAGTTGTGGGGAAGAGGCCCTCGTCCCTATCAAAATGGGGACAAGTTTCTTTGGGGCAGGGGGGGGCACAAAGCAATCCCCCATTTTGAGGGCATATGGCCTGGTATGGTTCAAGAAGGGGGACACTCACTTTTCCCCTCCCTTTCCTGACCTTCCAGGGTCCATGCTCAGATAAGAGTCTAGCATGGATTTTGTGGTGGACCCTGCACAATTTTTTTTTTATATTTTGACATGGGGTTCCCCTCAAAATCTATACCAGATCTGAAGGGCAGGGGCCCCACACCGTTTTTTTTGCAGATTTTTCTTATTTCCGGCAATGCTTGTTTTTACATTCAGCTGTCAGTGGGAAAGCCAAGTCTACAAACTGCAAGTGGTCCTGTGCTGTCTGTCCAAAGTGGGAGGAAGCCCGGTCGATGGAGAACCTGTCTGAGGGACACCAAACACAAGGCTGGTGTCACAGGAGAGGCCTATCTGCACATCGAAGGACACTTTGTATCTGAGAGGCTGGATGATGGTCACTCATCAGTTTCCTGACGTAACTAAAGCTGTTAGAAGGAGACCCGGGTGCTAAATGCAGTTGAGAAGGATTTTGGACTGAGATTGTCTCCACCTTTGTGGCAGAGACTTCAGCCTAAAGTTTCCGAGTGACAGTCTGGCTGCTAAGCTGGTGAGAGAGGCCTATCCAGATGCACTATAACCACTCTGGCTAGAGTGGTGAAGAAGTTTGTCTTTGGGAGCAGTTTCCAGTACCAGTTAACCCTGAATCCGCCATTCCTATTTCTTCTATCCTTTCACTCCATTCTACTTTTAGTCTGGGTAATAAAAGCACAGAAAAGACACCTGTGGACATTGACTTTATTACAGCTCTCATCCAGTACGCTAGACAGCGGAGATACATAGGTAACTTGCCACCCAAATCAAACCAGCAGCTCCTTCGAGGTTAGTGCTACACATATATCAAAAAAAGAGAAAAGAACTCTGCGCTTTACCTAATATAAAGTGAATGTGAAAAATCAAACAATTAATTGTGAAAAAATGATCAAACAAAAATGGTGCTGCTGCTCATGAAAGCCTAAATACTTAAGGCCCAAAGAAACATATAAATAGATATAATAAATGATAAACAATTGTGCAACCAACGTTTCATTAAAGTGTCATTATAGAAATCCCTATGTGAAATAGTCAAATCAGTAATGATTGTGCATATAAAAATACGCAAAAAAAAATTTGAATAACAACAAGAGGCAAATGTATTTAAAGTAAATTATGTGCTAAATGTTCATTGTGTGAAAAGAGAATAACAAAGTCCCAAAGCATAAAAATACTGTAGGTCACTTCACTTCTAGGATTTAAAGGGGTTGTAAAGGAAAAAATATTTTTTTCATAATAAGCATCCTTTACCTGCAGACATTCCTCTTTTCACTTCCTCATTGTTCGTTTTTGCTCAGAAGTTGCTCTATTTCTTCTCTGTTCTGTTCACTTCCTGCTTGTCTGATTTTACTGACCACCGTGAAGGGAGACTTTACTGCGGTGGTCAGTGACGTGCTCGCCCCCTCCTGGGAACTACATCTATGTGGCAGGACGCTCTCTACGTGTTAGGCCGCGTACACACGATCAGACATGTCCGATGAAACAGGTCCGACGGACCGTTTTCATCGGACATGTCTGAAGGGATCTTTTGGTCTGATGTGTGTACACACCATCGGACCAAAATCCCCTCGGACCAGAACGCGGTGACGTAGAACACACCGACGTGCTGGAAAAAGGAAGTTCAATGCTTCCACGTATGTGTCGAATAAATTTGCCGCATGCGCAGGATTTTAGTCCGATGGTTGGGCGTACTAACCATCAAACATGTCCGACGGACAGGTTTCCAGCGGACAAGTTTCTAAGCATATTTAGAAACTTTTGTCCGCTGGAAAACTGTCCGCTAGGCCGTACACACGATCGAACATGTCCGCTGAAACTGGTCTGCGGACCAGTTTCAGCGGACATGTTCGATCGTGTGTTTACGCGGCCTTAGAGACTTCAAGGAGGTGTGAATTACTGGGCATGCCGCAATGCATACTGGGAAATGTAGTTCTTACATGAACAAGTGATGCAAACCAGGAAGTGAATGAGAGAACAGAAACTAAAATGCCGGAGGTGATATAGATGAAGGAATTTAATAGATATTTACTCGTTTGTTAACAAAATCATTACACTATTCTGTCTGTCTACCTTGCAGACATTCATTTTAGGCAAAATTGTTTTCCTTTACAACTCCTTTAATCCAATAGCTACTGCAATATTCAATGGAGTATCTGGAAGGAGCCTTGGTCTTATTTTCAGCCAAAAGAGTGTAATTTTACTGTCGCTTACCGAACTGAGAGGACCTCAGGTTATAGAGATCTCTAAAGCGTGTGCATCAGCCTGCCGGCCACGATAAGCGACCACCTCGTCAAGGAGGGATGCTTCCGTCTTGTTGAATGAGGATATCCCCTTTAGCTGTTCATCAGACCGGATCACACCACAAAGGAAGGATCACACAGGAAGGAAAAACAGGCAGAATCCACTCAGCTTTACCAGGCACTTGATCTGGGAATAGTAGGCTCAGCGTTTCCCAAAATGGCTTCAACTGGGAATGGAGCAGTTGAAGCCATTTTTTGGGGAAAAGCGTCGGGTGGAGCACCATTTCCTAATGCCATCACGCTCATATTATTCAGCTTTAGGTTTGATCCTTGGCTGATGTGCAAAGGAACTCCTTTTTTTTTTTTTATCGTTGTGCCTTTTATATTATTTTGCTGTGGACACCTGCTGTGAAATACATTTTTATTTTTTGGTTGTTGTGACACTTGAGTGTGTTTTTTTAAATAAACCTCCAATTTTTTATATACTTCACCATGAAGACTCCATTGTCCCCTTTTTGCTGAGCCTACTATTCCCAGATCAAGTGCCTGGTAAAGCTGAGTGGATTCTGCCTGTTTTCCCTTCCTGTGTGATCATAGGCGTTTTGTTTGTTTTGTTAGCAGCAGCGTGGCATTGCATGCCATTGCTGAGCCTATCATCTACCAGGACCCCAGGTCCTTTTTCATCCTAGATTCCCCCATTGGTTCTCCCCCCAGTGTATAGATTGCATTCATATTTTGCCACCCAAATGCATTATTTTACATTTTCCTACATTGAACCTCATTTTCCATTTAGTTGCCCACCCCATTCATTTGTTCAGATCTTTTTGCAGGGTTTCCACATCCTGCAGAGAAGGTTTTTCCCTGCTTAAAGGGGTGGTTCCCCTAAAAAGAAACTTTTAACCTTGCATCTATCCTCTTAATCACATCTAGAATCGGCTGGAAGTTTTAAAAAAAATCGGTCCGTACATACCATTTTCGGCATGTAGTCTCACCGCCGCTTCCGGGTCTGACGGTCGGGGTAGGGCGTGCCTACTTGATTGACAGGCATCCGATCGACACATACAGCGCGTCACGAGATGCCGAAAGAAGCCGAACGTTGGTGCGCATGTGCCGTATAGAGCCACACCAACGTTCGGCTTCTTTCGGCATCTCGTGACGCGCTGTATGCGTCGATCGGATGCCTGTCCTCAACCATCATACCCGGAAGCTGCGGTAAGGCTGCATGAAGAAAATGGTATGTACGGACGGATTTTTTTAAAACTACCAGCCGATTCTAGATGTGATTAAGAGGATAGATGCAATGTTAAAAGTTTCTTTTTAGGGGAACCACCCCTTTAACTTAGTATCATTGACAAATACATAAATTGCACTGTTCACCCCTTCCTCACCTGGTTGTTGTCTGGTTAGATCCCTGTCTCTCCTCGCCAAGGAAGACACGCCGACTCAGCAACACCTGAAAGAAATTAAACAGCAATGCAAATGCATCCTATCCTATGGTAACATGGTGCAGTATATACATATGTGATTAAGCGGGTTTCAATTGTCCTCAGCTGAAGAAAGCATAGCAGTGTAAATACACTCTACAGAATATTGCATTATTTACATTTTTGGAAGCAGATCCCATCCTCTGTGAAGAATATCACCTTCTTCCCATTGATCAACAAACTTACATCAGCACATAATGTGAATAAAGTTCACTCAGGTTGGCACTGCTCACGGTACCTGGTCAAGACATATGGTTTAGTTCATTATTCACATGCATAGTGAGAATTGACCTTTCTATTATAGCCTAATCTAACACGGTTAGAACTAGTCCAAGGCATGTTACAGTTCATCGACCTTCTGGGTGAACTACATTTTCCAGCAGTTTCCCTTCTTCTCCAGGGACAACTCCAGGGACAAAAGGGCACAGCTGCATTTCAGGCAACAATTAGCCAGGCTTTAATGCAAGGGACCATACTTCAGGATATCGGTCCCCTTTTAAAGACATCCTCAGTCAATCCACATGACAGCTGGGAACAAAGATTTTTTTTCTTAAAAGGAGCAATCAGCTGAAGATCACATATCGCCCTTCAGGGTGGATCATCCCAACAACTTCAAACTTTACCCAACATGGCTTCAGGTGGGCACTCCATGTATCTGCTGGAAGCATTGAATTCAGCATAGTCCGGCCAGAACAGCTCTCTAGAATGTTCTCCACTAGCAACACTTTAAATGTGTGTGAGAAGTGGCTGTCAGCCTAGCATCCTTGACATCATACAACACATATTTGTAATCCACAAACCAAGAACAGATCCAGTTCCATAGTAGTCACCAGTGGCGTAACTAGAGTCTTCAGGGCCCCGGTGCAAGAAATCATGAAGGCCCCCCCCCACAGTGAAATGACAGTCAGGTTGACCCCTCACACTGGCGGGCGTGCACCTCACACAAGCGCGTGAAGGCCCCCCCAGACTTGGCTGAATTACAGGGCCCAGTCGAAATGACGACTGCTGCGACACTGATAATTCCGCCACTGGTTAAAGGTGTGCTACGTGCAGAGTCCGGGGTGTGCTACGTACAGAGTCTGGGGTGTGCTACGTACAGAGTCTGGGGTGTGCTACGTACAGAGTCCGGGGTGTGTTTAACAATCAGCAGATAAAGATACTCCAAAATTCTAGTGTTGGCACCTCAATCATCCCGGCACCATGGTTGTTATGGTGTCAGGATAATTGAAGCGCATTATTTCTATTATCACATTGTAATATAGAATGAAATTATTCAACTCACCATAATGCAGAATCAGTGGGAGCCCTGATGTCACTGTCCCCAGCCAGCGGAGTGCCTCCTTACATCTCAGGTGTCCCCAGCGAAGTGCCTCCTTACATCTCAGGTGTCCCCAGCGGAGTGCTTCCTTATATCTCAGGCAGGCCCAGACTGGGACAAAAAATAGGCCCGGCCATTTTGGAATGAGCAGCCCATGACTTCTTAACACGGCCCCTTCTCCACTCTCCATCCTGACGGATCCCCCGGGAGAGGGGAGGGGGAAACCCTGCAAAGGTGCAGGGGGCGAGGGAACAGGGAAAGAGCAGGGGCAGCAGAGAGCACAGGGAAGAACCTTTAGAACATGGAGTGGTGTGAGAGCACGGGGGAGGCAGAGAACACAGGGTGGGACAGAGAGCATGGGGGCAGAGAACACAGGTGGGAGGCGGAGATCATGGGGGGCTGTAGAGCACTGGGGGAGGTGGAGATCACTGAGGGGTGGCGAAGGGCAAGGGGGTGGCAGCAGAGAGCATGGGAGGAGGTGGAGAGCACAGGGGGTAGGTGAAGATCAATGGGGGGGCTGGAGAGCACGGGGGGGGGGGGCTAGAGAGCACTGGGGGGCCTAGAGAGCACTGAGGGAGAGGCAGAGGGCACAGGGGGGCAGCGTAGAGCATGGGGGAGGTGGAGAGCACAGGAGGGAGGTGAAGTGAAAAGGGGGGCTGGAGAGCGCTGGGGCGAATTAGAGAGCACTGGGGGAATAGAGAGCACTGGGGGGGCTGGAGAGAATTAGGGGGAATTGAAAAGAGCACAGGGGGAGAGGCAGAGGGCACAGGGGGGCAGCGTGGAGCATGGGGGAGGTTGAGAGCACAGGGGGAGAGGCGGAGGGCATAGGGGAGACCGTAGAGCATGTAGGGAGGCGGAGAGCACAGGGGGAGGTAAAAAGCACAAGGGAAGAGGTGGAGGGCACTGGGGGGCAGCCTAGAGCATGGGGGGAGGTGGAGAGCACAGGGGGGGCTGGATAGCACTGGGGGAGAAGTGGAGGGCACAGGGGGCAGCGGAGAGCATGGGGGAGGTGGAGAGCACTGGGGGGGGGCTAGATAGCACTGTGTTTAGAAAGCACTGTGGGGGCAGCAGAGATAAGCAGATTAGGAGGAGCGGTGGGATGGCTGCATCTAGAAGAATCATTCTCTCCATCTTCTTCCCGCAGTACCTGAATGCCTGCGAGAGGGAGAGGAGCAGAAGCAGGCATTCAGAGACCGTGGGAGGACGATGGAGAGAATGAGTCTTCTATAATGCAGCCACCCCACCGCTCCTCCTATTCAGGTTACAGGGGGCCCGCACTTACTTTCTCCCTGATCTCCCATCGGCCGCCCAGGTGACGCAGCTGTATCAGAGCAGGCAGGGCTGGTCTTCAGAAAAATGGCCGCCGGCGCAGACATTATCTCCGCCGGCCGCTGACCTCTAGCGGCGGCGCGGGGCCCCGAGTAAGTATTAGCAGCCTGAGCCTGTATAGTTGATCGGAACGAACAGCACCTCACACGGTCGGGTGGCAGGCCCCCCCGTACTTGGCGGAATTACAGGGCCCAGTCGCAACGGCGACTGCCGTGACACTGATAATTCCGCCACTGGTAGTCACCAGTATAACCCGGGATTGGGCAAATTGCAAACTCTCCCTTTGTATTCACCGTAATGACAAAGTGATTGAGAACCCTTTGGTAGAACTGACATTATTTGCATTAGTTCAACAAATGGATGTGTAACAATGGGGTCTTTAATCCCCGGTTCTTTGCTGTATTTCAATGGTAACAACTTACTCATAAGATTCTTAAGGCAAAGTGTGGTCTTAATGGCTCTGCCAAAAGAAGAACACTCTTCTTCCCTTAAGGTTGGGAAGTGAACAAGATGAGGTGTAGATTTTCGAGACTTGATGCATGACGGATACTTTGCATAATAGTCACTTTATTCATCTCGTATTTTCTTCCCTCCCTCTTCACTTACCAACTTCAGGTGCTGCCGGGGAGGGATCCAGGATCAATCACCTTGCTTCATCCATGAAGAGTGACCAGAACACCACCGGCATAGAGCTTTGAAAAATGCACAGGGCAATTTCATCCTTGCCATCCGAATATTCGTATCAGTAATCGTGGTTCCAGACGTGGGTCATATTCGGCCGACATGTGTTGTGGGGCTTCAAATTTTAGAGCTCCCAGGTGCGCCATGTTTCCTTTCAGGCCACGAGGTCTCAGCAGGGGGACCCAAGATGGCGACCTGAACAAGAATGCATCCTCCTCTGACAAGTGGGAACTCCTCCCCCTGCAATTGTTCTCTGAGAGCTGTGACGCCCGCCTTCTTCATGCTGCGGCGCACCAAAACTGTACTGAAGTCCATTTTGGAGTCTGTAATAAACATCACAGTGCTGGCAGGAAGGGTCAAAAGAACGGGCTGATCTTCTCCCCTGAGCAGTGAGACTTGATGGTTCTTCCCCACATTGATAATACACACGACAACACAGTCCATTAGAAGTGTAAAAGTTACTTGTCACCTTCCCACAGAAACAGATGGAGTCTCGATGGAGCAATGCCTTAGCCCCACATTGGGCGCCAAATATAGCAAGGTCCCAGGCCTCATTTGGTCTAATGAGAACCTCCATGGCCAGGAATAGCTGACATCCTTCTGTATGTGGTGGGTTGTGAGGCATAGTGGGTGTAAGGTATTGGGCACCAAACACTTCTTGGATGCAAAGAGGTTTTATTTCTCCTGACAGTCCTTTTGTATTTTTTGGGGGAGAGAGGCTTAAGACCAGGACACCCTTAGGTAGTTGTAAGATTATTTTGTCAGACTCAGAGACTTCAATAGGAGGACAGCCATGCAGGGAAAGGCATCCAGCAAGACGCCACCATCTGCATGTGCAGGAAAGCTGTCTCCTATGGCACCCGTCTTTAACCACTTCAATACAGGGCATTTTCAACCCCTTCCTGCCCAGGGCAGTTTTTAGTTTTCAGCGCTGTCGCTCTTTAACTGACAATAGCATGGTGGTGCGACGTTGTACCCAAACAAAATTGATGTCCTTTTTTTTCCCACAAAAAGAGCTTTCTTTTGGTGGTATTTAATCACCTTTGCGTTTTTCCTCCTGCAGAAGTCATATGACAATACTTAGGATGTGAAGTGGTTAACAGTTCCAAACACAAGACTTGACAGTTCCTTCACTTTCACTACAAACTTTCACTACAATCGATCCTTGTAGTTCTCCAATACACTGAGCCCCCAGTCTCTCACCAGACCCACTGACTAACTATCGCTGAAGCCCTTCAATCTTCACGTTGGTATCTTCCTCAAGCGTCACCCCCGCTTCTCTGCTGGGTCCCTAGCTTGGCACTCTAGATATCTATCAAGCTTCACCCATGCTGACCTGCTCCATCCCTAGTTTGACACACAAGGCTGCTCTACAAGAATCTCCTCTGCTGGCTGGGTCCCTAACTTGATTCGCACTGACGTTTCCCGATTCTTCACCATCCCCGGTTGGTGAGAATTCTGCTCCGGTACTTGCTTCAGTTACTCACTGTAGTCACTGGTAATAAGGGGGATAATCCCTTCCTGGAGAAAACTTTCCCTCTACCTCTGGTTGTCCGACCGACAGACCCGTCACTTTTGGTTGGACTGCAAGCCGCAAACCCAACCCTGCGCTGCTCTCTTGCCTAGCTGCCAGATGTGCCCAGGATAGGTCCAATCTCTGGCCTAGCAGTTGGGCAATATGACACATGTTCACCCAGATAGCTGTCCAGGTGGCACAGAACATAGATCACCTGACTCCACCGGATTATATAGGTTCTCCCAGCAGGCCAAGGGATTCAGGAAAAACCCCTGCCCATTTGCAGAGATACCCCATATACACATAATCTGACCTTGGGTTGCCCTTCTCATATCTTGTACTGCCAACTACCCAGCCACCTAGTGGTAGAAGACAAAAGTGCAACAAGGCCAAACTTAGGGAGAAATCAACGAATCTCTAGCATTCAAGCAGGATAACTACTCCTGGCAAGTAAATTTGTGAGGATCATCCCTGCCTAAACTCCAGGGTGCTACATCTACTCATATGGATTAGGGTTAAAGTAGAAACAACGGACTTCCTATAAAAATAAAAAAAGAATGGGTCTCCAAACACCAGCATCATTTGAACATACTGTATATGACTACGTGGCCCTACATCTAAGGAGGTTATCTCAAATATTTATGCCCTAATTTTAGAAAGTGAAGCACCCCACA
The DNA here is from genome assembly GCA_029574335.1 of Rana kukunoris. NCBI lineage: Eukaryota > Metazoa > Chordata > Amphibia > Anura > Ranidae > Rana > Rana kukunoris. Next base: position 620,525,087 of record CM056049.1, on the reverse strand, counting down.
ACCTCCCCTAAGTGGCAAAATGGGAGAGGGACTTGGGAAGTTGCCTGGACCAGGGGCATTGGAAACAAATAAGGCAAACAATAGCTCACTGCTCCATTAAAACATCGGCCAAAGAATCCAAATATAGATTGCTTATGCGATAGTATAACACCTAACAAAATTTAATTTTAATGGCGGCTTACCTCTATCCTCCGCCTCACACGCCGGCATATGTTGGTGTCCACACAGGGGCCCCAGCAGGGAGGGCCCTTGCCGCATCGCTGCGTCCTCCTGCAGTCCGGTCGCCGTGTACCATAACCGCGTGGTACAGGAGATTCAGTTTGCTGTTCCCGGGGCCGGACTGAAAGGAAGTGAACACATAGTGTGTGCACGTCCTGTCAGTCCGGCCGGGAACAGGAACCTGACGCAGCGGTGCGGCAAGGGCCCTCCCTGCTGGGGCCCCTGGGCAGCTCGGGGCCCCAGGCAATTGCTTGGTTTGCCTGTCGGGTTCCGACGGGCCTGCTTCTATGTATTCTCTATATTCATTCCTCATCTTACTCCTTGGTTGGGGGAGTTGGGATCAGTGGCAGTGCTGGGGGGAGTTCTGATCAGTCAACTTAGGTGCTCTTGATCAAGGTCAGCTGCCCATCTGAGAACTGTAGTGGGGACTTTTAATGGCAACTCTAATCACAGGTTGTGTTACTCACTGTGTCTCTGATTTTGTGGTGTCTTGTAGCAGTGACACCTATGCCAAAATCAGGAGATAGGGTCTCTTCCAGCCCCTCCCACTTCACATTCCTCACCAGTCAGCTGACCTCTAGTCCCTGCCCCCCCACCAATGCTGTGAATGGAATGGTCGGCTGTGAAGTGGCTAAGTGGGTGGCCGAGGGCTTTAGAAACAGCCCAGCTGGGTGACCACAAAGAAGAAGAAGAAGACAAGTAAAAATGCGCAAGATGACACAGTGCTTTAGGTATCAGAATAGCATATACATATGTGGGGACAGGGCAAAGTCAATGACTGGTAGTTCAGCATAAGCTAACAATAAGTCTGTGATTATTAGTATGTGGGTACATACATCCAGGGCTGCCATCAGAGGGGAACAGAGACCATGTTCCAATTCTAGAAAAAAAGGCAAGGAGAGAGGCGCCTCTGGGTGTAGTAGATTAAAAGCAATTTAATTATAAAACATAAGTATCTCACTCACATTTGAGTAGTGACAGGTAAGCATGTAAAGGTAGTTGTTTCCTTGGAGTGGTGAGCTGTCATCAATTTGGGGTTTCTTCTGCAGTCTGTGGAAGCGCTGTGCAGGGAGGACACTGCCTCATCATAGGGCGATGGAAGTCGCTGTGATGTGCGGTCCTCTACCTCAGGCTTGGATCGTGGAATGGAGAGCAGACGCAGGGCGATGACGTCACCAAAATGCGACGCGTTTCCGAATTTTCAGCAGCGAATGGGCTGGCTGCTGCACTCCTTCTTCAAGCACAAGGAAAACCAGGGAGGGGGGCTAGTTTTTAATGCATCGAATGGGGGGAGGAGACTGAGTGGAGCACATAGAGATGTGCAAGGAGGGAGATTCTCTCTCTTGCCGACACGCCCCCACCCCCTTGCACTCTTATAATTAAATTGCTTTTAATCTACTACACCCAGAGGCGGGTGACCACGAAGAGGCTGGGGGAGTGATGTGGGATTCAGGAACAGCCCAGGATTTGGGGACCCCTGGAAAATCATTATTCGACCCCCAGGTTGAGAATCACTGCACTAGACAAAGGTATGTGGAATACATCTTTCAGCTAGCTGGACAAAATGGCACAATATGAAGTTTGGGCATTTTAAATATCCCCATCCCTTCATGATCTTCCCTGATTCAGGATACATGAGGAAATTCATTTATTTCACAAATATATTTAATGATTTAACACCTGGAAATAAGAGAATTGATTTGTGATTTTCTACAGTTGGTGTAGATATGATACGTCCCAGGTTCCAGTCACTGCAATCTATGGATTCTGTGATTTGTAGCATATCGGGTGAAGAAGCATATGAAGTTTAGGAGAGTTTGCTAAATGCGGTTGGCCTGGAAAGTATCAGAACTACACAATTGGCCTGTTTTTAAAACTGAATTTTCTTTCTCTGCTTACTGCTTATTGGTTGCTATGGGCAGGACTCCAGTTTTCCTTCCCCCAGATCTTAGATATCAGCCCCTGGGTTGCACACAGAATTTCCTCACGCCTCAAGATTAGCAGCAAGCTAACATCTGGAGCCTGAGAAAACATTCCACACCAGTGAGTCTGTCAGGTGTATTACATCACGTCAGTTTCCTTGGCAGGCCTGCAATGATTGATTTCATACTCCTTCACAATGAAATCTGCTAATTATCATTGCATGTTCCACATGTTGTAATAAAACCATGCTGTCAGGAGAAAAATCAGGTAATTTGCTTACTAGATGTGTGAAAGGACGCACAACACAAATGTGGATGGGTGGATGAGAGCACAATGTGAAAGAGTCTATTCCCTGAGGGGTGGGTGGCCAAATGAAAACTTGAATATAGATTACATAAATGTCATGCATATGTTATTGAACACAATGTGCACATTGTATAGTTGTTACAATAAGCACCAGTAAAGCTGTGAGCTTTATGGAATATTATAGTGCAAGAGAGCAATACTCTTTAGTATTGAACTTTTAGCCAAAAGTTCATTGTAACTACACCAAATGGGACCAATAATACTCATTCTTATTTTGATTGGTTGCCATAGCTGACAGTAAGCCATTGTTTTGCGCTATACTTTCAACCTTTATATAATTTCAATATTTTTTTTCTTTGGCTGTTAAACAGATCTGAACATGTCTAAAGACGTGGGGTTACAATAAGGAGCATTTTGATGAATGTGGTGCCAGAAAAGATGGAACAATTCTTTAGCTTTACCCAGACGGGGGGGATGACTGTGTGTGGACATATACAGTATTTTGGGAACATGGAGTAATTAGCTCCTGTGGGAGATGTGTTTATACAGTGAATTCAGGGCAGATGGGAACTATATTAAAGGGCCTGGTAGACCATTTGTACTAAAAAGGCAGAAAGCAAAAACATCAGTCCAACAAATAGTTTACCATGCAGGGGATCTTCTCCGGCTTCAGCAGAACATAAACACTGGAAAATGTCAAGACACCTGGCTCATAAGCTCACTCAGTTTTCACTGCAGTGTCACGCTGCACCACTTACCAGTATCTCTGTGTTGTCCAGCTCTCCTGGATACTTGGCTCTCTAAGCTTTTAGTCACAGCGTCCAGCTGCACAGCCTATAGATTATGGTTCTCCTGACATCCTGATAGGAACCAGCCTGACTGCTGAACCAATCTGGTCTCCTGGCTGGGGAACCTCTGACACCCCAGTGAGACCCTCTTTTTCTTGGCTGGGCACCTCTGATCCTTCGTCGGATCATCTGATCGTGTGTACACAAGTCCATCGGACTAAAATCCAAAGTACAAACACGCATGCTCAGAACCAATGCTAAACATCAGACAATAGCAGAAGTTGCCCAAAGGGTGGCGGTAAAGAGCTGAAAAACATTTGCTGACAAAAATCTACGGAAAAGTCAGATCGCGTGTATGAGGCTTTACAGTGACAGGGTCTCTCAGTCAATATTTACATATATATATATATATTAGGGCTGTTACTGATCACAATTTTTGTGTTCGATTAATCGGTTTTTTTTTAATCGATTAATTTCGATTAATTATAACGCACATACAAATCCAACTACTTTTAGCTGATCTCCTTGCAGGCTGATCCCCAGTGCAGCTACCAACAACTGGAAAAATGGATAGCAGGATACAAAAAACACACACAGGCAGCGGTCGATGGGAATAGCATTAAAACTTTTATAGTCTTCAAGTAGGTAATCAAATAAATATTGCACTAGGGATAAAATCGATGTAGCTACATAAACTGTAAAAATGGTGCGAGTAATACCAAAAGCAGTCATAAAAACATGTAGCATGATAGCAGGTGTAATAATGGTATCAAAAATGTGTACAACGATGCCACTGCTGAATCCAGGTGAGGAGGGGTTAACATCAGTCCGTCGGCATGTAGATGTCCCATGAGAGGAACTATCACAACTCCCAGTGGATGGTTGTAGAATCCCAGGTTGATAGAGGGAAGTGATAGAGGGAAGTGTAACAGCCCTTGCGTGTGGCATGGAGCATGGCAAGATACCACTGCACCGGCATGCAGATATGAAGGTACAGCAAAGGAGCCCTTCAGATGGACACGGCAAGCCCCGCCGGTGTCCGTGATGTTACCGGATCTCCGCCGGAACTCCCTAAAGGCCCAGAAGCTGGCGGAGAGGTAAGTACCAATCAAAAGAATTTTAATCGATCAAAAAAATTAAAGATGAATCGATTAATTAAAAGTTAATTTGCACAGCCCTAATATATATATAAAAAAATCTACTGTAGGGTAATTGACCTATACGTGTTCCCCCACCTTTTGAAGGTGGACAATATCTGTTTAAATACTTACAACCCTATGCTGTTTGTGCAGTGTAATAAGAAACACATCAGCACTTGTATAACTCCATTTGTGCAAATACCGAGTGTCTGGATCAGTCAGATTATCATCCTCATGAATAGTCTCAGAGGAGTTCTAGGATCACAACATATTCTTTCATTTTTAGAACATCAGCATTGTAATAACAATACAAAATATGTATTTTTGACAATCCAAAAAAAGCTTACTTAACAAAAAAAAATCCTTTTCATTCTGTGTCTGCTGGCCATCTTTGTCTACATCTTCTTGGATTCCCGGCATGCTTTGAAACTTCTTCTCTGCTGTTTTACTTTCAATTTCTATGGACTACATGTCCTACATACCGTACCTACTTGGTGCCTGCAAGCAGCGATTCCTTTACTCACTCCTGAAACTCCTTCCTCTCAAAACCTCTACATTTCAGGCTCTGTGAAATGTGTGACACAGCATTGCCTACTTACAGGGTATATTGATTACATGTCATAGAATTCAAGATGGTAAATGTGAGGGGATTATCACTAAGTGAGTTTACAATCTTCAGGGTAATTCAGATTAATAGGAGTAGGCTAAAAATAATTGAAATACAATGTGGAAATTAATATACGATTTTACACTTTGAACATAGATACACTTTAATTAAAAACTGCTTTTCTATTTATTATGTATAGCAGTCTTTCTCAACTAGGGTTCCTCCTGAGGTTGCTAGTTCTTTCAGCAGTGAGCATTGGTACACCAATCTCCTATTTACCAGCACAAGTTGTCGTTTCTACGCAATGACCATTAATATTAAAGGACAACACCAATTTGTACTGCCTACATTTCTTTGCGTCCCCCCAAAACTTTTGAGCACCAGCCTCCACCAAGTAGTAGTTGCCCTTTGCATGTCAGAGTTGATCTGAAATAAAACACATGCATTTGGGTACCTGAAATGAGAAATTGATTGTTTTTAGGGTTTGCTTTAAAGTAAACCAGAATATGGACATTTAAAGTGGGTGTAAACCCTTACAGACCACTTTTACCGCAAGCTTAGTTTTCGGGTAAGTGGCACATAATTGTCTAGTACCGTGTTTTTCAACTCCAGTCCTCAAGGCACACCAACAGGTCAAGTTTTCAGGATTTCCCTCAGATGAAATGGCTGTGGTGATTACTAAGGCAGTGAAACTGATCAAATCACCTGTGCAAAATAATGGAAAGCCTGAAAACATGACCTGTTGGTGTGCCTTGAGGACTGGAGTTGAAAAACACTGGTCTAGTATGTAATGCATTCTAGCTCATTATGCTAAGTAAAAAACCCATCAGATTTACTTCCACTTTAAAGGCATTGTACATTTCCAAATGATTTTGTTGTTTTAATTAGTTTTAATTAGTGTAGTTCTATTCCCTGTGTTGCTTGCCTTAACTTGTAATGATGGGCTCACATGTAGTTAATGTAGTTTGTAGTGTCATAGCTGATCTTACCCCAGTGTTCATGTATTCATTCACCTAGCTTGTCCCTATTCACTCAAATGATAGGCAACTGTAACTTGTTCTGGGTCACAATTCATTTTATGCTGATTTACAAAAGTGGGTACTAATGTCATTAAAACTGCATGGTGAGCTCTGGTAAAATCGGTATTTTCTCTGCCCGATTGTCTGTCTGGGTTCCTTCACACGGTTGGTCCACCCGGAGGACTCTCGTTTGCTCAGCGGTGATCAACACGCTGATCCCCGCTGACCAGGCAGGAGGGTCAGTCAAGTTTCTCCACCCCAAACTCGCTCACCCTTATCTCTATGGACTTTGCTTTGTGCATTGGCCCAAATCATTTGGTGGAGGGGGGGGGGGGGGGATTATGGTGCAATGTTTTTCAGTTATAGTTTAGTTCCAGTAAAGGGAACTCTTATGGCATTAGCATGCCAGCAAATTTTGGACAATTTCATGCTCCCAACTTGATGGGAACAGTTTGGGGATGGCCCCTTCCTGTTCCAACACGACTGCACACCAGTGCACAAAGCAAGGTCCATTACACAATGTCCTTGCACAAATTATGACTGCAAATTAAATTGGATTTCTGGTGGCGTCCCGATGTTCATCAGTAACTTGTTCGGTGGTGACAGAAAATACAATGCATGCAGAAAACCATTTCTCTCTGCTATGGAACATTGTCCACCCCCCAAAAGATTACATTTTAGTCTCATCTGACCACCTTAAAATGCAGCTAACCATCCAAAGAACACCATTCCTACAGTAAAGCATGGAGATGGTAATATTCCGTTATGGGGGTGTTTCTCTGCAGCAGGGACTGGAGCACTTGTCAGGATGGAGGAAAAATAGATGGGACAAAAAAAAACAAATTCTTGAGGCAAATCTACCGCCCTCTCCCAAACAGTTGGCAATGGGAAGACGGTTTACCTTCCAACATGACAATGACCCAAAGCACACATTAAAAATGACCACACATTGGTTGAAAGAGAAAAAGGTGAATGTCCTTGAATGGCTTAGTCAGAGCCGAGACCTAAAGCCCAATGAAAATCGGTGGAATGACTTGAAGACTGCACAAATGGTCACCATCAAATTTAACTGAACTTGAACACTTCTGCAAAATTTAGGTGCAGTTAGTAGAGACATATTCCAGCAGACTAAATTCTTTTTCCAACTCATGTGATTCTGTTTTTTTTTTTTTTTTTATGTTGGTGTTATATCTTATTTGGATGTTATATGTTGCACTGGTAAATACAGCTGGATAAACCAAAAAAAAAGTTGGTTGGTACAATGAGTACAGTTTACATCCAGTGTGTGGTTTTAGTAAGTTGTGTCTCACATCAAAATAAGTACTTTGTACAACTGATACTTCCATCTCAATTTCACTTGTTGCCTGGAAATATTGTATGGGCCCTAACCTCAGCTAGATCTATTCATGGACATGAATATAAAAATAAAAAAAATAAAAAATGAAGGACACTACTGATATTTATTACCTCTGGAAGGCAACAAAGTACTCTTCCTGATGCCTTCATCTTTCCTCCAAAAGGCCAACACATTTAATTAGACATCCTGTACTCTAAGTTGATGGCCCAGTCTTGTAAATTCTGACATCTGTGAAATTGCCTTCAGGTGGTTGTAAACCCTTACATATGAAAGACATGAACACACATCCTCCTACATAGGTTGTACCCGATTATCTGCAGTCTCCTCTCCTCTACCATCCAAAGTGCATAAATTATAAAGCTTGTCTTAATTTCCAAAAAAAAAAAAAAAGATGGAAAGTTACACACTGCAGAGCTCAGTTAAAGTTGATTGGAAGGAAGAGGACACGCCCTCCTTCACAAAGCACACAGAAACAGAGCCGAGACTGTCAGTAGGCTGGAGGTCCCTTCCGTCATTTTTTCTCTCTTGGAGTCAGGAAAACGTATCAGAAGTGATTCATGCCGATAGCAGAAGAACGAAGCAGCAGCCAGAAATGAAATGGTGCTCTTAATTGAGACAAGTATACACTATAGAGGGATAGGCTTTGTTCATATTTCATGTATAATGTTTACAGCCACTTTAATGTCCTTTAATGTCCACTTAATGCTGTGACATGTCATGGTGGCAAACTGCAGTCCTGCAGCCGTTGTGGAACTACATGCCCCGTGGAGCATTGCAGAGGCATGATAGGACTTCCTGGAGGACCGCAGTTGCCCACTTCTGTTGTAAAGCAGCTAAAAAATTGATTTGCCATGCATTTATTTGTAAAATTATCACTACAAGCAGTGGTGGTGTGTCCATAGTGTGTGCCGGAGCTCCGCCACGGAATTACAATACATAGATTCATGCATTGCATGAATCTATGTATTGCCGCTGCCACCGACAATTTAGATGGCCAGCCGGATGGTGAGCGCCGGCAATCTGAATAACGGCAGCTGGTTGGTTGTGTGGAAGTGCCTAGCAGAGCCAGGCTGTATTCAGCTTCCAAATACTTATCCAAGGGACGTACGGGGGATGCGTTCCTTGGATAATACTGACAGGCATCTCAGCCAATCAGGTTCACCGGTTCTGGTTACCAGTAGCCTGATTGGCTGAAACGTCATCGAGGGATATGGAAGGAGGATGGCCGACCCCAGAAAGGTAAGTGCTGGGCGGGCGGAGGGAGCATTTTACAGGGCACAGTGGCGACAATTGGCACAGTGGCATCAAGTGGCAGTGGAGACAATTAAAGGACACAGTGGCGACAATTGGCACAGTGGCTGCATTTGATGGCATGGCACAGTGGCGACAATTGATGGGCACAGTGGCTACGTTTGATGGCATGGCACAGTGGTGACAATTGATGGGCCCCAGTGGCCGCACGTGATGGGCCCAGTGGCTTTTTTTTCCCGTTTGCGCCCCTCAAAACAAGCATACGTACCAAGCAACCTCTCCTGTAGGATGGTTTGACTTAATAAAAGACTGCAAGAAACCTTCTTTTGAGACATTTAATAGTGCATTTGGCTATATTTTATAAAGACATATGCATCAAGATATAAATCTATTCTCTATGCTCTTTCACTTTAATGTTTACCATGTTTAGCATATTTAAAATTGAGGGAATGTATCCAGGTACAAAAATGAAACATATTTGAGGTATAAATACATGTATATCTTAAATAATTACCTTTGCCATGCATTTACTATAATGAACATTACACATAACATTAAAGTGGTATGTACAGTGAGGCTTTTATACAGTCAAAAATATTACAAGGCCTATACAAGGTTTAGATATTTATGATATATATATATATATATATATATATATATATATATATATATATATATATATATATAGAAACACTGATAATGAAAACACTATTATTTTGCCCATTACATAAAACAAAATTCTTCATTAAAAAGCATTTCAATTAATACTGACAACGGTAAAAACACGTCTTGCAACAACTTTCATTCACCAAGGTTCTCTGTTCAGTCTCCATACAATTAAATAACCTTAAAGTTTCAACATTCCTCTTCTACCTGTACAATTTATCTCAGTGGCTCCTCCCACATCCAGAGCCTCCTCCCACCACTTCATTTAGCCCTCCGCTATCCCAGTATTTGCTGCACGTTAAAAGTTATATTCAGATTAGCAACTACAGCCGCTATTAACACAAGCAACCCATAAAAGTATCTAAAATTGTAGATAAGAAAGGAGAATAGCACTCACAAGCCAGCATGGCCTATCTGAAGGCCAATAGGTATTTATGATGAACTAGGGAACTAGTTTCTCCTACTGACAAACTACAGCTATAGAAAAGGCTTAAAAATATTTAAAAGGTCGCCAAAATGTATCTTGGGTATTGCCTACCTTACTCCAGGACATGACCAACTCTATTCTGAATAAACCTTTGCCTTGTTGAGCCCAATTTTAGCACAAAAAACATTAACCTAATACAAATAGATAATGAGCTTTTTCTTATGCTTCACCCATACTTGCCAACATCCATGCAAATATGTAACTGACCTATTCACATGTATGCATTTGAACACTTGCCAATGTATGTACCCATTTAAGCCATAGTTTTAAATGGTGTTCATTCACATAGACCTACTTCAGTGATGTGTATTGCCCATACACCTATTGAGGACAATAGCAGCATGTGGAAATGCATATCTGTTGATAATGCACATGAAACAGTGTAAGCTGTTCAGTTTTAAATCAAAATTCTAGGATTTTACACACTTCCACGTTGCTGGCTTATAATGCATTAAGTCTAAGAAGGCGTATGTCACCTCGTGGATGTCTCTCTTTTATTTGCATCTTACATTATTACTGAGCGCCAGAAGAACAGCTATAGTTACACTTCAACTAGAATTCCAACACTGGACCTTTACAGCAGCAACAGAGTCAACTGCAGCTGCTTGCCCCTCCTCTTCAAAGTATTCTGTGAATAATAAGCAGAAGGGCGGGCAATCTCACAGCAGCCGCATCTTTCCTGTCAGAGCATCGGGAGCATAGCAATAGCTGTACACCTGACACTCAGTAGAAAACGTAAATAATTAAAAGAGATCAGACCATAAGGTAGCATACATCTCGGTGGACTTAACCCCTTATAAGCCAGCAGATTTTTAAAAGTGCTGCAATTCCTTCTTTAAATCCCACTCCCAGTTAGGACAGGAAGGGAGGAAAAATATTCCCCACGGGGATACAAAAAACAATAAAATGGACTAGTTCACAATTTTTTAAACCTCTCAACTTGTTATTGCAGCCTGTGTCTCTTCAAGGCTCGGAACTTATGTGACCTGAAAGTCATGGTGCGACTGCCAGATGCCAGATGACTCGAGTACTACTTTGATGTGACTTTCAGGGAATGCCTGGGAAATCATCCTGTAATGTCGGATGCAAATCACATCAATATAGATGAGAATCCAACTTCCATTAAAGTCAATGGGCACAAGGGCGGATAGAAGTCGCCTTGAAGTAGTACAGAAACCTTTTCTAAAGTCGGAGCAACTTCAGTAGTGCCAACTAAGACAGTTCTCATTGACCAACATGGGATTTCATGTCATACGACTTGGGGTCTTACAAGTCAGATCTCAAGTTGCAGCAGTGTGAACCAAGCCTTAGAGAGACACCTGTCAAGATGTGAAGAGGCAACTCCTCAATGGGGACAAATACTATTAAAACTAAGGTTTGGCAGGAGTTAGACTTATGTCTAAGTGTCCTAAGTCAGCATGGGGGTTTTGTGGGTTAAAACCAATACCAGAACCTCGGATCAGTTAAACAGGCTTCAGTGAAACCATAGACACCCGAGTGCCACCAGGGACTTGGGTTTTACAACATATAGTGTAGAATGTTGGTAAGAAACCATTGATCTTTCACTTCCTGGATGCCAAGAAAGATGAACTGTGTTCCTAAATGGTCAGTGATAAATAATTCAGGCTAATTAAATATGGAATTGCATTGAGGCTGACTGCCTATTCATATAAAGTGTGCTAAATCAATAAAGCAATAACAATAATAATAAATGTAGAGCCCAATGACACTTGGCAAACAATAAGATTTCAGATTCCTATCAGAAGACTTAAATTATATATACTAAATGGCTTCTGTGGATAACTGCACTCTGCATTACTTCATTAACTCAGTTAATAAACCCAAGGTAAGCATGGTTCCACTTAGTTTAAATGTTGGAAAGTATGGGTTTATTGTGCAATGAAAAAAAAAAAAAAAAAGTCAGTTCATTAAGTTATTTGGTAAATGCAATTTAAAGAGCGTTCACAGTCCTAATATGGAACAGCAAGAAGGCTCAGACATGGGAACCCGAGATGAAACTTAAAACAGCAATTAGCAAATGTGCATCAGACTTGTGTCATACAGAAAGGATAGTTTGACCACTTTCATAACTCTAACCATTACAACGAAACCTGAGATTAAAACCATTACAAGTAATCTATCAGTGTACCAGACACTAGATGACTGGACTCAATTCACAAGGGGGACACACATTCACACATGTTCACTGTGCAAATATTTCTCTTCTGAACATACAAAGTTTATAGATATGCATGTAAGCGTAAGTACCAATTATTCCAGTGGATACACCAGTCCCTCAGTATGCTTAATAATTAACACAACGACAATATACAAGATAACTGCATATAGGAATGTGGCATTATTTTAACAATACATACTTTCCAATAAAATCCTCTTGCTTCTCAGAAGCAGTCAATTGATATGTACTAACACATATAGGATGATATACGATGGAAGCCTAAAGGCTGATGAATTCTAGTCCATGGCACTAAGCACCATAAAAGACAAAAGCAGCTTCATTTCTTGGATTTTACTTTTTTCCAAGCAACTTTCAAAAGTCCGGGATCTTCCAATTTGCCCTGACATCTTTCACTTCACTTTCTTGGGAACCTTGTCGAAGACAATTGTGCGATGTCACCTTGACTTCCCGTTATTGCTTTCTGGTTGTGGATTGATAAACGAGTCTCGAATCCTAACTACCTCTGCGGCACATAACTGTCCAAAAACTTTATTGTACCATTCCGGCATGTGGCCCCTGAAACATGAAAGAAGAGGTCTGATTAAATATGCATATTAAGCATAATAGCCATTATGCATTTCTAAGTCAACAAAGCTAGCATGAAAAATTTTTTAATAAATAAATTTAAAGCTGAATTCTAGATATAAAAAAAGATACAAATTAATGTAGCTTTATAATCATTAACATTTTTGGCGAGAGTTCCGCTTTCGCCTAGTCTTGTAAAGTTGTAGGTTTCGAATGATCAAGAAGATAACCATCATTTCATTCTGCTGATAAATTCTAATTACAGCTAGATATGACAATTTAACTAAAAGTCTTTTAAAGAGACAGTTTATTGGCTGAAAATATGCGACCAAAAAATGTATGTATGTTGGCACTTTTGTGGCAAGTTCCTTGATAGAGCTAAGTAAATTAAGCAAGTAAATTGATAGAGCTGCAATGGCCATTAGAGGATTCCCACACTGTGCTGGGCCAAGCAGTTATTTTATTGAGGTTTACTGCAGCACTGCTACTCTTTGGCAGGATGGTAGCACACCAGGATAAAACAAGTAGAGAGGTCTCAGCATCTTGTGATTGCTGGACTATCAGTTTCGGCTGAACTTTAAACCTACTCTTCTTTGCTAGTCAGCACATACCCCACCTCACTGAATCCTGACAAGAGGAAAGTGTAGTCGATATCTAGATGTAGACAGTTTGAAAATACAGAAGGTACTCAGGAGGTGAAGCATGCGATGAGGGATGTTTGTGACAAGCCTAGTCATGTGGACTGAGTGAAAGACACTCTAAGGAAGTCTCATTCACATAGCTGGAAGTGCCAAACCAAATACAAGATTAAGTCAGTCACATTTTTTTAAAACATGTTCACTTAGAGGCAACTGACTGCTTACACAAGTGCAAATTTGTTACGTCATTTTTGCAAAAGAATGCAACGTGATTTTGCTTGAACACAGTAATGCTAATAAATCTTTCTGAACCCTAGCAAATAGTTTTTATGACATTTCTTTTGAATGGAAACAGAGTATGTACCTGGACACAAGTACATATTCAATTTTTTATAAAAGAAAAATTAAACTCCAGGGTATATGGAAACCTCAGTGACCTATGGTAGAGGGGAACATGCAGCTTACACCAAGACTGTGAAGATATAACACACCAGAGTGTTTGCAAAAACCTTATTGAAACACTGAAAACTGGGATTCCTAAGAGCCATTCAAGCTTGCTGAATAAAGGGGTTTTCTACTACTTTAAAAGTAGAGAAAGCTGGGTGTCTAGACATTTACTGAGTGGTGCTTACCTCAGATCCGCTCTGCACAGGTAGGTAAGCTTGGATTTTCCCGTGCCACAAGGCTCAATGAGGTATTTGGACTGAAGTACATTGACTCTTACTCCAAGTAAAGGAGCTTGTTCATGGTCGACTGATATAAGCTGTAGTATGCAGGCTCCTTTTGGTAAATTGCTTCTCCATGATCTGTAGAAATTAAAGCGAGCATATATAAGCTTTTAAATTCTATAATACACTGGAATAAAATATCAAACTTCTTAAATACAGGTACACAATTTTAAACCCAATGGACATAGCAAGATAAAAAAAAACATAGCACTGAAATGCTAAGGGACATGTCTTTAAAATTTTCCATGTGGCCTTTTTTATTTGTTAATGGATAACCATTCATGGTTTGGTTTTGTGAACACTCACCTTAAAACAACAAAGTCTCTAGCTGGATGAGGAGCCATGTTGTTCTGTACATATTGATAAATGTCGGTGTGCTCATCTAAGGTCTCTACAACTTTTGAGTCCAACAGATCCTCGTCCCATAGATGCTGCTCCCTCAGTAGGCGCTGAAGGACATCCTCTGGCTGAGTTGCAATCTCGATAGTACTTTTCCACAGCCGAAGGGGAGGGCCATCAGGGACCTGAGAAATAAATACATTGTGGTAAGAAATTGCAAAACAACTTACTCAATGACTATTAAACTGCTGGTGAGAGAAGTCACTACATAACCATCAGTTAGCCAGTCTACACTAGGGTAGCTATGCTAGGATAGATATAAAATGCAATAGCAAAGCAAAAGCTGGTTAACTGCTCCTTAGAGGCTCCAATTTGCAAACAGTTAAGGTTGAGAATAGCTGAAGGAGGAGAAAGCTTTAGACTTCCCTCATAAAGAAAAGTTATACATATTGCAAATAGCAACTGTGTTGTGTGCTACAGGATGCATTTTATTTTTTAGATGATACTAGTTGTATTACTGACACACACAGGATTAGGTGTACTTCAAATACCAATGTTTAGGAAGCATAGCTCACTTTTTTATAGGCAAGGTCAGCCTGTTCTGATGTGGAGCAGCTGACCCAGCCTTTGAACTTGTCCTTGGCTTCTTTCAGCAAACCATCAATGCCCTCCTGAAGGAAAGCCTTATAGTCACAGAGCCCCTCGTTATTCCCATTGACCAGCTCATCCAGGCACACTGGCCTGAGGTCCTGTTCCATGTATGAATTACGACACTTGCTCATTTCTTCAGGAATCTGAGTGGAAAAAAATGGAAATAAATCAAGACCAGATTAGCTAAGCCATCTAACAATAACACAGTTGTAAAGATTTAATGTGTTTAGGAAAAGATTGAGAACATACTTAATAAATCACTGACACACGATTATGAGTACATAGTGAAAAGTATTGGACAGTGCACTGTGTGTAGCATTGCATAATAATGCAACAATTCAGTTAATCCAGGACTTTTAAACCATTATGTAAGCAGAATGGAAGAAACAGGTTTAGAAAATGAAAAACAAATTGTAACACTGAATTCTGGTGACTAGGCATGCAGATTTAGGAAGTAATCAGAAAGCAGGGGATGGTATTCATTTGCAGTTGTACAATACGTTACGAAGATTAGAGCAACTCTAAACACAAAGTGACAGCTGGTACCTGAAAAAGTTTCTTGCACTCTGCAATCATATGTGCCAGGCCTTGGGTGGCAGCAAGGTTTTCATTCAGGTCTTTCTGATCAGGTTTTCCTAAGCTTTGTTTCCTCTGCATGACCCTGGAACAATGTATACACAAAGGGTAAAAAGTTAAGATTTTGTGACCGATACAAATCAGTTACTTCAATATGTCAGTACCATGTGGGAATTAGAATGTGCATAGACCAATAACCCAAACATTCCTAATAGCAAAACCCTAACAATGAACATTTTGTATTTACCCGCTTTTGTTGTGTTAACTATACCATCAAAAGAGTTTTGTTATATCTGTTTGCCAAGTGCAAAGCAATACCCACCAATGCTGCCAGAAATGCACATGATTGGGAAATATGATAGGACTACAGAATCTACCCTCCATGTTATTAGGAGAGAGGGCAGGGTTTTGTGGTCTAACACTTCCTGCCCTGGGATCAGTTTCTCTTCCATAGATATTGTACAGTAAGTACGTGTAGCCAGCCTAGGGCAGGAAGCGTGTTACTAGCAAGGCCACTAGGTGAAAGTAAGCTTGAATAAAAAGAGAACCAGTTCACCAAAAGCATCTATGGACTGTTAAACGCCAATAAATAAACGTTTTGCTTAGGGTTTAGATACTCCTTTCCCTCTTTAACTGGAGCAGGCTGAACTGGCACCACTTTGCATGTGGGCACTGCTCTGTAGTGGAGAACTAGATGGAGATATTGATACACATTTTTAATGAATATGTTAACCCAACATATCATATTCCTAATACACGTCTGCTGTATCATGTACTTGTGTTAAAAAGTATTTGGTTTTCTTTACATTGCTTCCTTTGTGTGAAATTCTTGGTGTTCCTGCCAGTCCTCTTGACTTCCTGTTTTTAAACAGACAATGCTAGGCATAGAAGCACATCCTTCCTAGCGTGGTCAGTTTTCTGGCTATGCTGGGGGAACAGTCTGAATGTCCTCCAATGAAAAAAAAAGGCCATTCACTGGGAAGATCAGTGTACTGCTGCTTCTCCACTCTGCTCTCCAAGTGCCTTCTGCAGCTTAGAACAAATATGTGACCACTTCAGTATATATATATGATGATTTTATATACTGAAATATGCCAGTCATGATGGTTTTATAAACTAAATGGATACAGAAAGAGCCGAGCACCAAGATTCTACCAGAGCAGACAGTGCTCCATTTTATTTTCCAATACTAAACACAAGTAAACACAATGACCTACTAAAAATAAGAATATCTGAGCCTAGGTTCACTTACGGTAATAAGGTAGTGCAAAGTGCAGTAAACCATAGCAACTAGATCATCAGTTTATTGCAAACAAATGATAAAAAAAGGAAACTATCTGCTTGGTTACCATGTGTTAAAGCAAATTTAGATTGCCTTAAACAAAACCTGCATCTTTCTGCATAGTGCTCTGTAAAGAACTAATATATATATATATATACATCTTACAATTGATGCAAACTTCATGGTAAAGCTCTGCTACCTTTGTATCATTTTGAAAAAAGTTTATATAGCTCAAAAAGCCAAGCCAGTTCTATTATACATCATAGGCATGAAGACAGGTGTAATTGCTGCAATTACATGCTAAACTAACATTATTTCACTGATGCATTTTGCTTTTAAGGCAATACCTCTCTGCAGCTGCATCAATGTTCTGCTCATCACTGTTATTGGAGGCAACCATTCTGTGGGAAGAGGCTACCAAAGTACATCGCTGGATAAATTAACAGAAAGTTGTTGTAAACAACATACCTAGGAGAGGAGTTCTCCCTCTTTAGGGTATTGAGGTGGAACAGAGAAGGAGCCAAACATACAGCCAGATTGGTGGGTGTCATCTGGTTTTCATCCACAGCTGCAGAAACATCGCTCAGGAAGTACAAGAGAGTCTGCAGAACCTCCCTGTTCTCATCAGGCAACAGCATAATGGCAGCCTTGATTGCCTGGAGACGCTGGTCTTTTGGAACATCTACAGAGAAAACCACAAAAAAAAATAAAAATCAATGTAGAAGAACACATCATGCATACAGCTGTGCACAACAATACACCACGCATGTAGCACTGTAGGCCCAATACAATGGTTTTCATTCATAAAACTAGGTCTTAAAAACAAAAAAATTACTAATCTATGGAAGCTCCTTCTTAGCATGTCATAACAGGGCTATCCGAACCAGGAAAAAACCAAGGATGAAGTGACTATCATTCTATATGCAAGCTGTGTGTAACCACAGCAGTGTATGGGAAAGATGGGCGCAGCCATATTTTGTCAGGGTGACAAGTGTAAAATTGCTGTGGCAAAGAAAGTGGCTAAATGTCTTAATATTTATTGATTCCAATAAAGTGCTGGTTGTAACAATTGCTCAACTTGGGTACATTAAGCCTGCCCATACATATTTCCAATCTCGGCCTGTTCCTGCTGAACTGCCCGAGATTTGAACTGTCTATGGCCGGCTTAAGTAATCACCTATCAGGCCCTAGGAAAGGAAAAAAAGTGCTCCAATGAAAAGTGCTTACTGATACATTTTCATCCGTTTAGAACCAATTTCTCCCTTTACCGAGGAGAAATGGAAGGAAATGCTTATCACATATACAAATCATAGCTGTAGCACTATTGCTGCGCCTCCCATAGGATTCAAAAACAGGTCTCTCCACCTGCCTATGGGCACCCTTAGCCATGGATATATTCTAAAGGCCAGGATTTATTTATATCCCTGTCAGCTCTGGAGTCGAGAATATTTTTAGTTTTGCAGTTATTTGCACATCTGCTTGGTCAATCGCTATGAAAATGTATTAACAAAATCAACTACTTACATTGATAGATTTGAAGAAAGGTTTCAGAGAGTTTGTTGGTGAGTAGAGGTTCAGGTAGATCCCTGAAATACTGCTTCAGCATGTCAGCCACATCATAAGCAGACTGTCCCTCATAAAAGGAACCATCAGCATTGCTCTCAATTATCTCTCGCAGTGCCAGGATTCGAGACTTGACTCCTGATTTTCGGAACAGACCCACCTTTAAGAAAAAAAAAACATAACAATTTAGAGATATTCCTATGTAAACTTACGGGGAACAAGAACTACCCTAATATTGTTCCCTGAGACGCACCTGATCCAAGCACTGACTACGCAGGTAGCGCATGGCTTGCTGTATGCACTGTGGCAATGGCTGGCCAAACCTTTGTACATTGATTGTAAGCGGAACACCAAAAACGTTCTTGTCCTTATAGTCTGGAACTCTAACCCGTTTCATAAACTTTGGTACAGCCCTATGTAACAAAATCAGTAAAGCAAAAGTTAGATTACACAATAAATGCATATTTAAAAAATTCAAATTTATACTAAAAGACAAAATGACTAAGAATATTTAATGTTAAGAGTACTGTCTGTGATACCTTTTTTTTTATTTGCATTAACAGTTAAATCTACTGAACAACCTTTCAGGGGTATCCGAATACACAAATATTAGTACTGCTTAGACCAAGATGGAAGGAGTAGGTCCTTGAAAAATTGTCCTAAAAACTTGAACTTTTGGTTGAAACAACAGTGAAAATAGCGCCTATGGCAAGCACTGAAACTGCGCCCCTGTGAAAACATTTGAAACCCATCTTTCAAATAACCTTAATAAAAAAAACAGCAACCTTGGGATGATAAATATCACTAGTTTTGTTAGCTGTTTTTTTTATTAAGGTTATTTGAAAGATGGGTTTCAAATGTTTTGACAGAGGCGCGGTTTAAGGAGAAATCTGGGGTTTATTCGACCCCTGATTCCTCCTCTGTCCTCCAAGGCCAGGTTAATGCAGAACCAATACTGGAAGTGATGAAATCTTCATCACGCAAGGCCTCAGTTTTCACAGAGGAGAGGGAGAAACTGATGTTCCTCCGTTAAATTACCTTATAAAAACGTCAGTTGCTTTGCAGCGAGTTTTTCAACATTTTTGCAATAGCGGTCTAGCATTTATTAGCGTTTTACTTTTTGAATTAAAAAAAAAATAATTCAATGGATCAAAAACTTCCAAAAACGCTGCTGATCATCGTTTATGAGCATTTATCAGCGTTTTTACAGCTGAAAAACGTCTCTCAGAACCCATTAGTTTTGGATATCTTTTACTGCTCAAAAACTCCACTGCCCAAAACTGCTGATAACAACCTATGTGTGCATGGAGGATAACATGATGGAGGAGTTTAATGACTGTAGAAAAAAATGTCTACTGCCAAAAATGGCTGCTGTAAATACGTCCAAAAACGTCCAGTGTGCATGAAGCCTAACACCATCTTCATATCTCTTGTAATTGGCAAACACGCAAGAAGAGAAACCGTCAAATGTCCTGATTGGGCGTTTTCAGTTGATTGCCGTTTTCTCTTTCATATTAACGCTGCCAAACCCCCCTTAATACCATGCATTCTTTAACCCTTTAAATATAAAATTAAAGCATAAAAACAGCTATAAATCACACAATCTCCAAAATCCATTGAGTAAACATTTAATTGTTTAGGATTCTATTTAGGCAATGAATTCATTTCAGAGCTGACTTAGGAGTTTCAGCTAAACTTCTAAGAAGAAGATACTGTTCTATTAACTGTGGCAAATAATGAAGGCTGTGCAGAAGCCAAAAGGAAAGTCAATAAATCCTGCTGCGAAAGACCCCTAATAATGTCACTTCTTTACTCTTCTCTTCATGAAGTCAAACTAGCCGAGTTAACAAAAGGAGGTTTGTGCATCCAGCTCTGCCTTTAACAAAGCCTCAAAGTGAGGTCTGCCACCCAGTACTATGCAGAACAGCAGGAATCTGGTGTAAAGCTTTAGGGGCTGTCAGACAGAAACATCACTTCTACAAATGAGTTCTTTGAAAAAGAATAAGGCAATTGAAAGAAACATGACCAGCGTCACAGTAAAACAATGCTCAATAATTCCCTTTTATGTTCGGAACAATTTAAATTGCATCCAACACTTCAGTGTTTAACAAAAAAATATTAGAAGAGAAATAAAGACTAAACTGAAATCTCTCTTCTTGGACTGTCATGTTGGTTTATACTAGAAATACTGAAAGGAAATAATGTTCCCTTTGTACATGGAGTAAAAGCTCACAAAATTATGAGTCTTATTGGGAATCTTAAACATGCATGAACTTTTTGCAAATCCCCATGTTTGCTGTGACAATGACCGCCTTTGAGAATTCAGATAATTATGACTTTGAACGTCGATGCCGTGGGTTACACATATTTGTGGTGAAGAGGAAGATGGGGACACCGTTACATGGTTTTATTGTGCCACTGACAAACCCATGAGCAATTCGCAAGTTATCCACACTTCAAATCTGTGACACAATTAAGTATCTAAAACAATAGGCTTTATTTTGTAACAAAGTATTACTGCGATGCATTCCATAGCAGCCCATGCCGAATACTACGTTAAAAGTAGACCGGCCAATAATATGTAAGGAAATGCTGTATATTTGCATGTATGCTCCTCTTAAACATTTTCTTAGTTGTTCTCCAGGATATGTAATTTACAATAGCTTTTTTTTTAGCTCCTCTTGAATGACCATGCACATTTTGTACTTTTGTCCTCTACTCTAAACAAAGAGTTTGTCTGAAACACAGCTAACTTCTGAGATTTAGAGTTATGTTCTTCACAAAGTTAATGGCTGTAGGAAACAGGCGAGTATTTAAAAAGAAAAGTACATTTTATTTTTCAGATTTATACTTATCTAGGTGGATACAGATAGGTGGATATCTGTCTGATGCTGCATCTCTCCCCGGCACTTCTGCTTTGAGAACTGAGCGATCAAACACCCCCGATTGCTCGGTTTTCAGAGCTCCGTGAGCAGAGAGCTGTAGACCATCTCTGCTCCGTCCTCGCTCACTGGAACGTAGGGCGGGGGGGCATGAGTGACCAATCACCAAAGATGGAAGTGAACAAAAGCCTTGGAATCTGGTCCTAAATCCAGCAGCCATGATAGACAGCAGCAATGGTTTTGACAGATGTGATGATCTAAGTGGAAGTTTGGCCCCTCCTCCTTCTCCACCAGCCTTTTGGGACTCATCTCAGGTTCTAAAAAGCTGCAGGAACATTCACAAAGTGCAGCATGGCTCGTTCATGCGCAGAGCAGGGGAAGCTGGCTGTGAAGCTGCAAACAGTCACAGCCAACTACCCAAATTAAACATACCAGCGCCTGGACCCGAAGGTGGCCGACAAACTGGCTTGGGTGAGTGAGGACAGCACTGGATCCCTAGACAGGCAAGTGTCCTATTAAATACAGTACTACAGCATTTGTAGCTGTTAACTTTTAAATTTTAGTTTTCAGGGGAAAGTACCTCTTTAAGCAAAAATGTTAACACCATAGAAGGTACACAAAACAGTTTAAGGCAAAAAACAAACAAAAAAAACACAAAAACTATTCCTAACTTTGGGCAGTGCCCACCCTCTCTCCTGGTCTATTATGTCATATATGCCATTTACTTACCAGCTGAATCCATGTTTATTTGAAGGGGTGTACTTCTCCAGGAGGGCAGTTAACTTCAAAAGTGAGAACTTCTGCAGTAAATTGATTTGAGTCACCGACTGGCTGTTTATTTGCAAAGATGCAGATCTCAAGCTGGGGCGGTGTGAACTTTGGAAGCTATGCCATCTAAATCGATGCCTGCAGCATATAAAGACATAATATGGATGTGAGCGGAGCTTACAGTTCTCAGGATATTTGCCATGATTAGGTTAACAAGCCTCAGCATACATGTATGAATCACTCTGACTGATCACCATGGAATTCCCATAAGAACACTATACCCAACACAGTCTGGAGTTTAGTTAATAGTAAAGTATACTAGAATGCAAGCTAGGGCACAGATGTTTATAAAGGCTGGCCAGACATGTCCCAACATTCACTAGTGGTGTGACTGATCTGGGCATCATTGGAGATATATTGGCAGTGTGTGGGTTAACTCCAGAGTAATCACAAGCAATGTGGCAAGTGTGCCGTAGATTGGCTTAGACAAAGAAAATGGTTCACATCTCAGTGGTGTGTGGTTTCAGAGATGCCCAGCAATACTCTCACCAGCGGTCATTGTAAGCTCTGGTTTACACAGGGCTTTGGTATAAAAACATTTGTCTGAAAGGCAATGTGTAGAGCTAGCACCTAAAGGAATTTCAGCAAGTACTGAGCAGCTTTTAGAATACCATAAAGAACTCTTCAGCACCATTTTGGGAGTATTTACCATAATGGCACTGCTGGCTGTCACTTTAAACAAGCTGTTAGTAGACATAACATCACTGCTTGTAGGTCGTTTGAAACAACAGCTAGTGCTCCCAGAGTTCTGGGTTCCACATTTCAGATGAAGAATGTTTACAGGGACACGTTTACAGGGCTGCAATTGCTAAACTTCTTTCAGCTAGCTCCCTGGGTGTTATAGCTGATGTTTTAGGTCAATGCCGTCTTAGTCACCGACTTGAAACAGGTATAAGGATAAGAAATTCTTATTTACAGAAAGCTTGTTCTTTGTCTGGTACTCAAGAATACCAACGTCAGGCACAGAAGGAAACTAGCATTTCCAGAAGGAGGCCAATAATGGTAGCTCCCCCATTCTATTAATGGCAGATTCACGTTAAAGACTTTAAGAATGCTGCTTAAAGTTTGCTCATTCCTTTATATAATGCCGTGTAAATAGTTGCTCTATACCCCACTTAAAAGAAAAGTGCGAGGTGAAAAAAAAAAAAAATCACACTAATTTGGGTGAATGCAGCATCAATTCGATGCTGCATCTATCGTCCACAGCCTTTACACTGCGTGATCAAAGACTGCTGATCTCTCGGTTCTTGGTCTCCAGTGAGCCAAGAGCCGGTGACTGCGTAACCAACCCTCTGCTCTTTGCCTCCAGCACTCACTGGAGTGCCAGGGCTGTGGAGGGGGTGGGAGTGGCTGACTCAAGCTCTCAGCAGCACATAGAGGCTGAGCCAGCTGCTGGTCCAGGCATCTGGGTGGATCCCTACATTAAGGTCGGGATCTCTCTAGGGCGGCTCAAAGGCATCAGTCAGCTGGCTATCGACTAAATATGAGTCACTGGAGTGCAGAACAAAGTGCACTCCTGTGACCCCCCAGGAGAAGTAGGGCCAAAAGTGTTTTGGCCCTACTTCTCCTTTGAAAAACAATCTTGACTCAGAGCCACTTTGTCTCAAAAACAAGGGCCCATTTACACTAGTGCGTTGCAGTAAAGGCTGGGCTGTCAAGGCACCATAACACAGCACACTGCTTCCTGCACTGCTGCAACAAACATTCCTACGGCAAGGTATGTCAAAGTACTGGTATAATTGGGCTGCCAGGAATTAGGCAGCATGCTAGAAACAGAGAACTGTGCAAATAAGGTCTAAGAGACGTACCTAAAAAAATGTAAAGCATAGTGGCAAAACAAAAATTCCTGTATCCCTCTCCCTTTATACATTTACA
Source organism: Rana kukunoris (assembly GCA_029574335.1). Taxonomy (NCBI): domain Eukaryota; kingdom Metazoa; phylum Chordata; class Amphibia; order Anura; family Ranidae; genus Rana; species Rana kukunoris. Next base: position 620,501,199 of record CM056049.1, on the reverse strand, counting down.
GACTTTAGATACAGAAAGGTTGGTGGTGTCACACTCATGGCCAGCCAAAGCCCATGAAGACTACATTCTGTGGCATAGGGGCTATGCAGTAAAATATCGCACATCTGTCACTGAGAATTTTGGTGTGACATAATTCTTGAGTGCATGAGTGCCAGCAATTATGGGCAGACACCCAGTAAACCCTCGACAAGCCAGCACCAAGCCACAGAGAAACACATTTTGGTAATCTGATTGTACA